>CM066033.1:1033589469-1034095209 GCA_033557465.1 Ichthyophis bannanicus | reverse complement strand
TTTTCTGGGTGCAGATGGTACATCTGGTGGGTTCCACGGACGAATGCTATTGAAGGACCATGTCTCCTTGGCGGGACGGTGATTATGCCGGCGTGGTTTTTCTTTGAAAACGGTGGAGAGACCACCATTCGGGCTCCGTCGCTGCCGATGTCAGCCATATGTGAGGGAACTGACTTCGTGCTATCTTCTCGGGAGAATATCTACTTTAGACCATGGGGGAATATAGGGAAGCTGATGTTAAGGATGATAATGTGTTTCGGGTCCACTTGGCAATAGTGATCTAACATGATCACCATTTGATTTAATGGAGGAAGGACTCTGAGTCGCTTGTCTGCTTGGGGAGTTGTCCCTGGCCCAGGATGGTAGAACTGCTCGCAAGAACATGTTGTTGCCCGTGCTGCAAAGGAGAGGATGGCCACTGCCTCCTGGTAGAAGAAGATATGAACCCGTGGTCCCCCCGCTGCTTTGGTTGAATAGAGAACATGGGCAAACCTGATTGTCCATCAGGATCAGTATGGACCAGTATCTCAGGCAGTGGCAGAACACTGTTTAGGGCTAGGAAGACTGCCCTGAGCTCTCCAGGAGACTGATCTGTATGAGTGACGTCCTCCTGGGACCAGCTGCCTTGTGTGCGGCAGTGCCTGCAATGTGCCCCCCCAACCAATAAATGGAAACACTGCTGGAGGTGTCCAGGTCAGGGTTCTCTGAGGTGCGGGTTGCTTGGAAGGGGTCATTCTTCCTTGTCCAGATTGGTGGCAACGTTTTGACACCCAGTTTGAGGGATTCCGAAAGTTGGTTGGTAAACCTAACCCTGTCGCTGTAGCCAATGCCCCATGGCTTGGGTCCACTGTGAGCCGGAGGCCACACACTGGGATGGTCCCGCATGCGTAAAGTGGGCAGAGGGTGTTTACATGGAACCATAGAGGGGTCATATGGTCGCAGTAGGCTGAGAAACGACCAGAGCTGGTACTGACCAACGATGCTGTCACCTCTCCCTCACCCAGTTGGTTCTGAGGTGGTTCTGAGTCCTTTCTCTGGAGAGAAGCACCTTGACTTGGGCAGTGTGTCTAACCTGAGTCACCGTATGAACTCCAAATGTTTGAAGCTGGAAATAAGTGGGATTCTGGAGCAGTTCAATGACAGAACCTGAGGTGCTGCAGAAGGATGACTGCATGTTTCTGCATATCTGAATGGCCTCATGCTGCCCGCCCCTGATTAGCCAGTTGATCTAAGGTATGAGCAAGAAACAAAGGCCCCTTCGTAGGCGCAGATGGGCAGTGGCTGCCACCATCAGGCCATTTGGTAAAGACTCTTGCCGGAGGATGCCAGGCCCGAAGGTAGTAGCCTTAGTACTGGCAGTGGCCCTCCTCCTACCCTACAAACCTTCAGGTACTGGCCTGTGGCAGCGGTATGTATTAAGGCATGTGTGTGTACGTATCTTTTAGGATCCAGGAGCATAGCCAATCCTCCCTGGTGGAGGTAAGGCAGTCAGGGTTCCAAGGAAGAGCACCTTGAACTTGCTCCCTCACCAGCAGAATTTTTTTTTCAGTTTTAAACAGGTCTAGTAGGGCCTAGGGCTCCCAGTTCTCTTGCGGACAAGGAAGTACCTGGAGTAGAAACCCTTTTCCCTCCCACAGGTGTTTTGTGTACAGGCCTGTGAGCTCTGTGAATATAAGAGTTCTGATTGAAGAAGGGGTTTTGTACCGCGGCTCTCCTGGAAGAACCTGGGTGGTATCTGCTTTGGAGGCTGGGAGGAACTATCCATTCCCTTACCACTTTTTCAGTACCCACTGGTCTGAGGCGATGGTGACCCTTCTGTGGGGCAAACAGCAACCAGGCACCCCCCACCCCCCTGTCAGGCTGGTGAAGGTCTCCGGAGGGGGGTGGGGGGCAGGAGGCCCTGCCCTGAGATCATAAGCTCTCCCCCCCAGATTTGGGGTGGTAGACTGGGGCCTTAGACTTTGTAGCGTTTTCACCTTCTGAGCCCCATGGCCTTGCCTCTTAGGGTGAGAACCTTGTTGCTTGCCCAAGAAGGGTTGGTAGTGGTGACTCATTGTTGGTAAAGGACCGCGTTTTTTCCTTGGGAACAGGAGTCTTTTCCCCGCTGGTTTCCTGTCGGGCAGGGGTGAGGTCCCGTTTTTAGAGGAGCCTCTGGTTTGCCACCAGACGTTGGGCTCAATCTCAACCACCATTGTCCGGCACATGGGTTTGCTGAATAGGTTCTCCAGCCCTGATGCAGGGGACAACAAGCAACTTGTCCTTTGGACTTCCATTGCTCAAGGTCGGCAGGAAGTATTGTAGACAGGTCTGGCATTGGGCCCGATGCTGGCTGCTGCAACCCGAGCCACTGACTTGAAGCTTGTTGTAGGCTGTTCTGGGAGAGGAACGTTGAGAAGTCCCTTGATCCTCGGAGGTCAGGGACTGGAACCGTTTAGAGTGGTTCCCCAACTAGACCAGCCAAAAACCCTGACAGCTCCTGGTTAGAGCCTTCCAGGTATAATGCCTATGTATAATTCATAGTCTTGGTTTTGGTCACTCCCCACAGCATTGAGCCCTGGTAACACTTGCCACGCCGAGGGTGGTCGAGGGCTTCTTGGGTCCTTTTCTTCCGGGGGGGGAGTAGGTCCTTTTGTCTCTTAAGCCTTTTGCATGGTTGACTCGACCACCATGGAGTGTTATGTGGGAGTTGGGGTTTGTGGAACCCCTGGCCCTTCTGGACACGGTACATGGTGATCAAGAGGCGCCAGCTCACCACCAGTTACTAACGCCGGTGTTTCCCCCACATTCTGAACAGTAAGGCACTTGAGGATCGGCTTGCATGGGCACTTATGAGGTTTTCTGTTGGTAGAGTACTCATATTGGAGTATCTCCAACTCTTCAGTGTGTGGTTCCCTTCTCTGCCGTTGGGTCCTGCAACCAAGAGGCTCTGGCTGATGTCCTTGACAAAGTCATGGAAGGCTTATCCATCCTCTGGAGGGGAGTGGCACTAGGGCCTCCGAGGGAGATAGGTCCAAGGCGATGTCTCGGTGACATATTAGTCTCCAGAGGTGCCTTGTCGATCCTGTCTGCCACTCGGAGTCAAGTGGTGACGAATGCAACCTGAAGGCCCTATACGACAAGTCCATTAGCCTCGAGGCCGAGCGCCGAATGAGTCGTGGCCTTCGGAGGACTCTGGGTTCCGAGTCGTGGAAAGTAGCTGGGGAGGACTGGGATTTGGATCTCGACCAGCACCGAGGGCTTACCTGAGGCCGGTGGTGCTCGAAGCTCGACTCAACGATCAGGGTCTCCCCCGCAGTCAGGAGCCCAGTCAGTGGAGCAGATGATGCAGATGAACCAATCATCATTGCCTGCTGCAGGACCAGGATATCCGTGATACTCGGCTCAACGGCCGCCATTCTGGTATCCAAGCCAGAAGGTTTGCAGCCTTCGGTGTGGGCACCAAGGATCTCGGGCCTGGCATCGCAGTCTCGTGGGTGTTTCCTTGATGAGAGCTATGGCCTTGAGGAACCTTGCATGGTCTTTGCTGGGCGAGGAAGCCTTCTTGAGGACCTTGGTAGGGGCGCTTTCTTGGAGCCGCCCAAGTTCCTCCACATGGTTTTAGCAGGTTTCTCTGGTGCTACCTTGGTGGACTTAAAGGACTTTTTCAACCTTTTTCTTGGGGGTCTGAGGTCTTCTCAGAGGAGCCGCTGTTTGCAGGACTCCGAGGATGTTCGGGCCTCATGGGAAGTGCTGGGCTTGGAGGCTCGGTGTCAGGGAGCCCGGGACCAAGTCGGATCTGGGGAACAGCTTTTTCTGCAACTCAGATCTCTTCTTGTTGATCTTAGGCATCAAGCCTAGCACAGGTCACAGGAGGTGCTGTCATGGTCCAGTCCCAGGCAGCAGTCATAGAATGTCAGGCACTGACAAAGTTTGACTGCAGCAGTCACATTTTTTGACCCACTGGGGGGCATAGTGGGGATCACCCAGCAGGAGTTGATGATCCCAGGGCGAAAAGGGATGAACGCCGGTCGAGGCAAGTCTCGATAAAAAACAATGGGAAAAGGACAGAGAACAGCGCTGGGTTTGGCGCCGGCTCAAGGCAAGAAGAACTGGTATGCAAACCGGGAAAAGCTAATTTGAATGATATTTATTAAGGAGTTTTTCTAGGGAAAAACAGACAGATGTCCGTTGGGCTCCAGGGAAAATAGGAAACTGAGCAAGATGGCACCCTTGGGCGGGAAGCGGACCACGCATGCATGGTAGCAAGTCCCAAAGGCTTTCTTTGAAAGCTGGGGAAATGCTCTGTTCGGGCTCCGTCTGCACTGTCGTCACCCATATGTGAGGACTGACTTCCTGCTTGTCCCTGGAGGATAATGGGCTTGATGGAACCTTTGGCATGACCCTGTATAGCATATTTTAAGTTCTATGGAACTACTGGCACTATCATTTAGCACTACCCTCAAATACGTCCTCCTGAACAGAATCAAAAGTTAGTGTGTTTGCTGACCCCAAAGTAGAAGAATCTAATGGGGCATTTACAAAATAGTTTAGTTGGTTAGCAGACCTGCTAATTGGCCAAACTATGGTTAGCAGGATATTCAGTGGCACTAAAGCAGTTAATGCCTCTGAATATACTTTCCTAACCTGTTTAAACACCCCAAGGCTAACTGTATTGGGTTGGGGCAATCTGGAGGTGGCAGCATAGGTTAGCTGGTGAGTGCCAATATTGAGCCGCTAAATAGAAATTACACTTACCTGGTAATTGTCGCTCCTTGAGTGACAACAGTTTAGTCCTCCACCTCTGGGTTGTGCACCTCTTCCTGCAGCTTGGAGACTGGGCATGTCAAAGTCATGACATCACTGGATATAGCCTGCTGGTATCTCCCATCAGCCTCCAGTGTACTATTGACAAAGCAAACTCAAAGGAACAACAAATAAGTAACTATACCATAACTTTAAATAACTCCCCATTCCTCAACCTGAGGAACCTTTTTAACCATATCCGTCTTATATTTTCTTTTTTTTTTTTAAACTTTACATTCACGTCCCCCCTAAGCAAACACGTTTCCTATACCATCCCCTCGTTTAAATAAGAGAGAGAAGGAAGAAACACAGAGAGGGATACTCCCTGCGATCTAGAAACTGAAAGGATCTGTCTACTCCTTGAGATTGATGCTCCACTCCGCCTGAAAATAAACTCTGAAGAAATCACACCCCTGGGCGGGAATGAGGACTAAAACTGTCGTCACTCAAGGAACGACAATTCCCAGGTAAGTGTAATTTCTATTTCCTTATCGTTCCTCCAGTTTAGTCCTCCACCTCTGGGATGTAACAGAGCATTAATCATTGGGGAGGGACCTATCCAGCCAACTCACCACACCGTCGACCACCAAGTGAGCCCAGAAGCTAGGCTCACTATGTCCTCCTGCTGCATGGAGACTGGACACATTGAGGCTGATGGGAGATACCAGCAGTCTATATCCAGTGTTGTCACGACTTTGACATGCCCCTTATCCCCGCTGCTGGATGCGTTCCACACCCCTGTGGTGGAGGAATAAACTGGTGGAACGATAAGGAACCGGCTAAAGTTAGGAAGAAAAAAGGTTGGGGTAGTGGTCTGTGGCAAAGCAGAAAATTATCCATATGGCAGAGGGTTTTCATCACTGCTGTATTGATGGCTGGCCATACAGCTTAGGGTAGAAAATAAAAACTTTCCTAGTTGCTATGCAGGTTGCCTATCTGTATGATAGGGCTGAATATCACCAGTGTACGGAGTAATGAGTCACGTATATATTCTTGAAGGCTAGGGAACCAAACATTTTGGCTGAATTTGTATGCTTCGATGGGAGGAGCAGCCTAGTGCTTGGAGCAGCAGGCAAGGAACCAGGGATCAAATACCATCCACCACTACTTGAGATCTGGGCAAGTCACTTAACCCTTCATTGCCTCTGGTACAAACTTAAATTATAAGCCCTCTAGGGAAAGGGGACTTCCTATAGTACCTGAGTGTAAACCACCTTTAATTTCTACTGGAAAGACAACCTAAAATATATATTAAAAAAATCAACTTCTTGGATGGTTTTAATGGTATTTGGAAAGAGCTTGTACAATACTGACTAGCGAGTTAACATATTTGTTTGGGATTTGATATTTTATTTTTTTTGTCCTTAGTTTGTGATAAGTCCTATGTAAAAGGGCAGTCTCAGAATGGATAAAAGAGTTGCATATCTGTCGGGTAGTCCCTGTACTTCTCAGTCTCTTCGTATATAGAAATGCCCTTATATAGGCAATAAATGTATCCCCCAACTGCTTTGACCCGGTGAAAAGCAGGATATAAATGCAGCAAAATAAATAAATAAATAAAATATAGGCAGATTGTCTTTTCTAGCTGTCCCATGTGATAAAAACATAAGAAATGCCTTACTATGTCAGACCCAGGTCCATCAAGTCCAGTATCCTCTTTCCAACAGTTGCCACTCCAGGCCACATGTACCTGGCAGGTTCCCAAAGAGGCATACAGGTTCCACAATACTTGTCCCAGGACAAGCAGTAGATTTCCCGGGTCCTCTTTAATAATAGTTTATGGACGTTTCCTCCAGGAACTTGTCCAAACCTTTTTTAAACCCAGATACCCTAATAGCTTTTACTCCATCTCCGGTAATGAATTCCACAGTTTGATTACGCATGGAGTAAAAAAATATTTTCTCTTTATTAGTTTTAAATGAGTTGCATTGTAGCTTCATTGTGTCCCTCTAGTTTTTTCTACTTTTGTTTTTGTAAACAACCGACCTACATTTATCTGTTCCTCTCCATTCATTAATTTATAGACCTCTATCATATAACCCCCTCAGCTGTCTCTTTTCCAAGTTGAAGAGCCCCAACCTCTTAACCCTCACCTCATAGAGGTATCCTTCCATTCCCTTTACCATTTTTGCCATTCTTCTTTGTACCTTTTTCTTTTTCAGCTACATCCTTTTTAAGATGTGGTGACCAGAATTGCACACTATATTCAAGGTGCAGTCGCACCATGGAACAATACAGAGGCATTATAATATCTTTTGTTATATTCTCCATTCCTTTCCTTATGATTCCTAGCATTCTATTTGCTTTCTTGGCTGCCACTGCACATTGGGCGGAGGGTTTCAATGTATTATCCACAATTATGCCAAAGTTTTACCCCCACCCCCCACTCCCATAATACTCATCAATAGTAAACAATAACACAAGGAACCAGAGCTTGATACACTATGCTGTACCTAACTGGATCTCAGATAAATAAAGAAAGTTGTGTGATCCATTTACTCTACTATACATAGTTTAATTTGTTAACTTGTATATAGGTTCATTGTTCAATGTAAAAATCCTAACCGCTCTTCTTTTTAAACCGCCTTAACAATGGTAAAAGGCGGATAAAATAAACTTTGCTAAATAAATAAATAAATACATATTTTTCCTGCATAGTGGTTTCTATTGCAACTATGTTGTAACCATAGTTTGGGTTGTTCTTTCCTAGGTGCATAACTTTGCACTTGTCCACATTAAAATTCATCTGCCATTTGGACGTCCAGTCTTCCAATTCTTCAAGGTCTTCTTGCAATTTTTCAAAATCCTCATGGGTTTTAACAACTTTGAATAATTTTTTGTCTTCTGCAAATTTGATCATCTCACTCGTTATTCCTATTTCTGTGTCATTTACGAATATGTTAAAAAGCAGCGGGCACAGCACAGATCCCTGGGGTACTGTACTATTCACCTCTTTCCATTGAGAAAACTGACCATTTAGCCAATTTTCTCTGTGCTTGTCTTTCTGTCACCTGTATGCATTGTTTCAGCTAAATGATGGTGCAGGTGGCTTCTGGAATGTTGCATATGTGCTCATAAGAACATAAGATCATAAGATATGCCATACTGGGTCAGACCAAGGTCCATCAAGCCCAGTATTCTGTTTCCAACAGTGGCCAATCTAGGTCACATGTACCTAGCAGTTTCCCCAAGGGACACAGGTTCCACAATGTTTGTATTGGTTCAAGCATTGATATCCTGGGTCCCTTCTTAATAATGGTTTATGGACCTTTCCTCCAGGAACTTGTCCAAACCTTTTTTAAACCCAGCTACACTAACAGCCTTTACTACCATCCTCCGGTAACAAATTCCAGAGTTTGATTACACGTTGAGTGAAAAAATATTTTCTTTTATTAGTCTTAAATAGTTTACCCTGTAGCTTCATTGCATGTCCCCTAGTCTTTCTATATTCTGATAAGGTAAACAATCGATCTACGTTTACCCGTTCCACTCCGTTCATTAATTTATAGACTTCTATCATATCTCCCCTCAGCCTTCTCTTTTCCAGGTTAAAGAGCCCTAACCTTTTTAGCCTTTCTTCATAGGAGTATCCTTCCATCCCCTTTACCATTTTGGTGGCTCTTCTCTGAACCTTTTCTAAAATCGCTATATCCTTTTTAAGATACGGCGACAAGAATTGCACACAATATTCAAGGTGCGGTCTCACCATGGAACGATATAGAGGCATTATAATATCTTTTGTTTTATTTTCCATTCCTTTCCTTATCATACCTAGCATTCTATTTGCTCTCTTGGCCGCCGCTGCACACTGGGCCGAGGGTTTTAACATGGTATCCACAATGACACCTAAATTTTTTCCTGGGTGGTAGTTCCTAATGTGGAACCTTGCATCGTGTAACCATAGTTTGGGTTGTTCTTCCCTAGGTGCATAACCTTGCACTTGTCCACATTAAATTTCATCTGCCATTTTGATGCCCAGTCTTCCAATTTATCAAGATCCTCTTGCAATTTTCCACAATCCTCTTGGGTTTTAACAACTTTAAATAGTTTTGTGTCATCTGCAAATTTGATAACCTCACTCATTATTCCACTTTCCAGGTCATTTATGAATATGTCAAAAAGCAGCGGACCCAGCACAGATCCCTGGGGTACACCACTATTCACCTTTCTCCATTGGGAAAATTGGCCATTTAGCCCTACCCTCTGCTTTCTATCTTTTAACCAGTTCCTGATCCACAATAGTACACTGCCTCCTATCCCATGACTCTTTAGTTTTGCCAAACGTCTCTGATGAGGGACCTTGTCAAAGGCTTTCTGAAAGTCAAGATACACAATATCAACCGACTCACCTTTGTCCATCTGTTTATTAAATCCTTCAAAAAAAACATAACAGATTAGTTAGACAAGATCTTCCTTGTCTAAAGCCATGTTGGCTGTCTCCCATTAGGTCATGACTATCTACATGCTGAGTAATTTTATTCTTGATGATGGTTTCTACCATTTTTCCTGGTACTGATGTCAGGCTCACCGGTCTGTAGTTTCCCGGATCACCCCTGGAACCCTTTGCATGTACCACCTTGTATCTTGGTATCCAAGTGATGTAATACAGTCTAAATTCTTTCATGAACCTCCTTCCCACCTCCTTGTAAGCATAGGGATAGGAGGTCATCTGTAGGGCAGCAACTCACATTATCTCATTCCAGCCTCTGTAAGGCTGGCAAGAAGAACAATTAGGCGATGAATTACTTTGCATGGTCTTTGCTGCTGTTCCTCATGGAAATTTTGAAGCACAAGAAGACAAATAATCTCCTAAGTATGATGGTAAGGATGAAGACATTTTTGTAAGTGATACTGTGGAAGGGCTGGCAAGTAAGGTATACCTCTGCAGATGATTCCAAAATCTGAAATAGATACCCAAGCCAGAGTAGATAACATGAAGAAGGATCTAGCGAAGCTTGAGGAATAGTCAAGAATATGGCAGCTGAGATTTAATGCTAAAAGTGCAGTCTCGTGCATTTGTGTTGCAAAAATCCAAAAGAAAAGTACAGTATAGGGAGTGAAGTACTTCTGTCCATGAAAAACAAGCGGGACTTCCAGATGATGGTTTCTGATGATCTTAAGGTGGCTGAACAAGTAGAAAAGGCGACGTGCCCCTTTTGATCTCCTGGCACTCAGCGCGCTGGCAGGCTCCTTTTTATCAAAGCCATGGGAGAGAAGGTAAATGCAGCTCTTTACTCCCGTGGCTGTTAAGAGGTCAGCTGGGCTTTGGATCTCCTCAGCTCCCACTGAAGCTATCGGGTGCGGGGCCCGCATGTGGCTGGAGGGGCGCGACTAGGGGCTAGAAAAAGAACGGGGGCTAGAATGGAAGGGGGGGTAGAATGGAACAGGGGGGACTAGGGGCAAGAACAGGAACAGGGGTGGGGCAGGACTGAAAAAGGGCTGATGTTGGGGGATGGGAGACTGGGATTGGAAGGGAGCGGATGCTGGGAGTGACTGGAAGAGAACTGATACTGGGGGGTTAAGACTAGAAATGGGCTGGGGATGGGGGACTGGGACTAGAAGGGAGCTGATGCTTGGAAGGCGTGCAGGAGGATTGATATTGGGGGATTAGGACTGGAAATGGGCTGGGGATGGGGGACTGGGACTGGAAGGGAACTGATACTGTGGGTTTAGGACTAGAAATGGGCTGGGGATGGGGGACTGGGACTGGAAGATCTAGTGCAAGAGATAAGGGTGTTGGGGCCACTTGGCAATATCTTTATCTTTATCTTTATTATAAAACTTTTTATACCGCCTAAGCCAAAAAGGCATACAGCGGTGTACAATAAAACAAAGGCTACTGAAGAAACAGAAAGGAACGCCAATTATTCACAAAAGAGACAGCAAAGGATAGAATGAGGAAATCAGAGAAACAGACCAATCAACTGTGGGCAGGGAGGGAAGGGATATCAAAGGCGGTACAGAAGAGGTGAGTCTTAGGAGAAGCCTTGAAAGTGCTAAAGGATGATTCCAGATGTAAAGCTAAGGGGAGAGAATTCCAAAGGCGGGGGCCGAGAAAGAAAGAAAAAAGCAGAAGAACGCGTTGATTCAAGACGAGCCCTGGAAGGAGGTGGAAGAAAAAGACGGTTAGCGTGAATCGACCGAAGTGTTTCTAGAGGGGCAGTGAAAGTGGACCAAGTCAGAGAGATAAAGAGGAACGCCAGTGTGCAAAGCCCTGTGAACAAAAATCAGAACTTTATATTGAATACGGAAAGGGATAGGCAGCCAGTGTAAGCGAATAAGAAGAGGAGTGATATGAGCTGAACGAGAGGAGTTGGTCAGAAGACGAGCAGCGGTATGGTGGACCAGTTGAAGACGACGAAGCTGAGAAAGAGGAAGACCGGCCAGAGAAGCATTGCAATAGTCTAAACGAGAAACTACGAGAGAAAGAAGAAGTGTAGTCAGAGAGGAGAAAGAAAGGAAAGACCGGATAGCACGAAGTCGACGCAGTGTATAGAAGGAACGCTGAACAATAGAGGAAACGTGCTCTTTAAAAGTTAAAGCCATAGCATGATCACCTTTGATTTAATTAGTGGAGGAGGGATAGTAAGGAAATCCACAGTACTACCTTTTAACTTTCGAAAGGGAGACTATGATAAAATGAGGAAAACAGTTAAGAAAAAACTAAAAGGAGCAGTTGCGAAGGTTAAAGACGAACATCAAGCTTGGGTGTTGTTGAAAAATACTATCTTGGAAGCCCAGACCAGCTGTATTCCACGCTTTAAGAAAAGTGGAAGGAAGTCCAAAAAACTGCCAGCATGGTTTAAAGGTGAGGTCAGAGAGGCTGTTGTTGCCAAAAAAGCATCTTTCAGGAAATGGAAAAAAGAGCCAAACGACGAAACCTGGAAACAGCACAAGAACTGGCAAGTCAAATGCAAGGCATTGATAAGGCAGGCAAAGAGAGAATTTGAGAAGAAGCTTGCTGCGGAAGCAAAAACGCGAAATAAAGACCTTTTCAAGTACATTCGTAGTAAAAAACCTGTGAGAGAGTCAGTTGCTCCATTAGATGATAAAGGGGTTAAAGGAGCACTAAGAGGCGACAAGGCGATAGCGGAGAGACTGAATGAATTCTTTGCTTCGGTCTTTACTGAGGAAGATGTAGGGATGTTACCCATGACTGAAGTGGTATTTAAAGGTGTGGAAGAATTGAAGGAAATATCGATACATCGGGAAGATGTCTTACAACTATTAGATAAACTGAAGAGTAGCAAATCACCTGGGCCGGATGGTATACATCCAAGGGTGTTGAAAGAACTGAAATATGAGAATGCAGAACTGCTATCAGTAATCTGTGAACTATCATTAAAATCATCTCTAATACCTGAAGATTGGAAGATTGCCAATGTAACACCAATTTTTAAAAAGGGTTCCAGGGGTGATCCGGGAAACTACAGAACGGTGAGCCTGACGTCAGTACCGGGAAAAATGGTAGAAACCATCATAAAGAATAAAATTACTCAGCATGTAGATAGTCACGTCCTAATGGGAGACAGCCAACATGGCTTTAGACAAGGAAGATCTTGTCTTACTAATCTGTTATGTTTTTTTGAAGGAGTGAATAAACAGGTGGACAAAGGTGAGTCGGTTGATATTGTGTATCTGGACTTTCAGAAAGCCTTTGACAAGGTCCCTCATCAGAGACTTTTGGCAAAACTAAAGAGTCATGGGATAGGAGGCAATGTACTATTGTGGATCAGGAACTGGTTTAAAAGATAGAAAGCAGAGGGTAGGGCTAAATGGCCAATTTTCCCAATGGAGAAAGGTGAATAGTGGTGTACCCCAGGGATCTGTGCTGGGTCCGCTGCTTTTTGACATATTCATAAATGACCTGGAAAGTGGAATAATGAGTGAGGTTATCAAATTTGCAGATGACACAAAACTATTTAAAGTTGTTAAAACCCAAGAGGATTGTGAAAAATTGCAGGAGGATCTTGATAAATTGGAAGACTGGGCATCAAAATGGCAGATGAAATTTAATGTGGACAAGTGCAAGGTTATGCACCTTGGGAAGAACAACCCAAACTATGGTTACACGATGCAAGGTTCCACATTAGGAACCACCACCCAGGAAAAAGATTTAGGCGTCATTGTGGATACCATGTTAAAACCCTCGGCCTAGTGTGCAGCGGCGGCCAAGAGAACAAATAGAATGCTAGGTATGATAAGGAAAGGAATGGAAAGTAAAACAAAAGATATTATAATGCCTCTATATCGTTCCATGGTGAGACCACACCTTGAATATTGTGTGCAATTCTGGTCGCCGTATCTTAAAAAGGATATAGCGATTTTAGAAAAGGTACAGAGAAGAGCCACCAAAATGGTAAAGGGGATGGAAGGATACTCCTATGAAGAAAGGCTAAAAAGGTTAGGGCTCTTTAACCTGGAAAAGAGACGGCTGAGGGGATATATGATAGAAGTCTATAAATTAATGAACGGAGTGGAACGGGTAAACGTAGATCGATTGTTTACCTTATCAGAATATAGAAAGACTAGGGGACATGCAATGAAGCTACAGGGTAAACTATTTAAGACTAATAAAAGAAAATATTTTTTCACTCAACGTGTAATCAAACTCTGGAATTTGTTACCAGAGGATGTAGTAAAGGCTGTTAGTGTAGCTGGGTTTAAAAAAGGTTTGGACAAGTTCCTGGAGGAAAGGTCCATAAACCATTATTAAGAAGTGACCGAAGATATCAATGCTTGACCCAGTACAAGCATTGTGGAACTTGTGTCTCTTGGGGAAACTGCTAGGTACATATGACCTAGATTGGCCACTGTTGGAAACAGAATACTGGGCTTGATGGACCCTTGGTTGACCTAGTATGGCATATCTTATGTTCTTATGATACTGTGGGTTTAGAACTGGAAATAACCTGAGGATGGGGGACTGGAAGGGAGCTGATGCTGAGAGGGACTGGAGGAGGACTGATGCTGGGAGTTGTGACTGGAAATGGCCTGGGGATTGGGGATGGAGGACTGAGAGGCAACTGATGCTAGGAGGGACTGGAGTAGAATTAATACTGGGGGGGGGGGGGGGTTAGGTCTATAAATGGGCTGATGCTGGAAGATGGGGGACTAGAACTGGAAGGGAGGGGATGCTGGGAGGGACTGGAGGAGGATTGATACTGGGGTTAGGACTGGAAATGGGCTGATGCGGGGGGATAGGTGAATGGGATTGGAAGGGAGTGAATGCTGGGGGGGGGGGCTGGAACTGGAAGAAAACGCTGGGGGAGTGAAGACGGAGAGGGGAACAGATATCTTTTGTGAGAGGGAAGAAAAATATATGAATGGCTGAGTACTGGGAGAGTAAGTTCACAAAACATCACAGCGAGTTATCTGTAAAGCCCCATTAACCCACCACATCACACCCATACTAGCCAACCTTCACTGGCTCCCACTAATGAACCGAATAAAATTTAAAAGAATCATGACAACCTTTAAACCCATCAACGATATCGCCCAATCCATACTCACAACACTCATACAAACCCCCACACAATCAAGAACCAGAAGAGAAAACACCCACCACTCACTTGTAACCCCCAATACAATCAAGAAAACAAAACAGGTCACCAGCTCAAGGGCTTTCACATACACCTCACCCTCACTATAGAACGCCCTACCCCTATCAATCTGTGCAACTATGTATTGAGCATTACGGAACACAAAAACAAACCAACCCCACCCAAACTCTCGGGCAAGCCATGCACCCAAGCACCATCAACTGATGTAAAGATTGCACACAAAGCTCTTGCGCCTCCAGGAAAAAACCCACATCGTTGTATTATAATGTATTAAAGTTATAAGGAAGGATTCTACTGTAATAATGTATAAAGTTATAAGGGAAAAGGTTCAATGTTATAATGTATAAAGTTATAATGTATAAGCACAAACGTTATAATGTAAGGTCACAAAACAGTTTTTGTGACATGTTAAGTTATATGTAAACCGCCCCTGATCTCTGGAAGGGGCGGTATAGAAAAATGCAACAAATAAATAAAATAAATAAATAAGTGGGGATTGAGGAGGGGGGGGGGGAATCTCATCAGAATATAAAAAGACTAGGGGACATGCAATGAAGCTACAGGGCAACCTATTTAAGACTAATAAGAGAAAATATTTGTTCACTCAACATGTTATCAAACTCTGAAATTTGTTACCGGAGGATGTAGTAAAAGCTGTTAGTGTAGCTGGGTTTAAAAAAGGTTTGGACAAGTTCCTGGAGGAAAGGTCCATAAACCATTATTAAAAGGGATCCAGGATATCACTGCTTGACCCAATACAAGCATTGAGGAACCTGTGTCCTTTGGGGAGACTGCTAGGTACTTATGACCTAGATTGGCCACTGTTGGAAACAGGATACTGGGCTTGATGGACCTTGGTCTGACCTAGTATGGCATATCTTATGTTCTTATGAGGATGGAGGGGTGAAATTTAAGTGGATGATATCAGATAGCCTGCCTGATTACCCGCCGTACTTGAACAGATAGCATGCCGATCTACCAAGTTACGGGAGGAGCAGCTAAAACGACGCACCCAATCATAGCAATAGCCTGCTTCTACCTCCTCACTGGGCTACCCTTCGGATCACTTGCCCTTAATCCAGTCTGCAATCATATACCAGTCTTACGGAGCAAAGGGAATAGATGGGCAGGCAACCCTCACCACTCTTCAACAGAAGCCAATCACACGCTTCACCCCCACATACTGCACATCTCACTACAACACAACAAAAAGCCCCACATTGAGAAACACCCACACCTGCACATGCTGAAATGTGCCCTCATCAACGCCCGCTCAATCCGCAAAAAATGGCCAATTGTCACAGATCTGATAACTCTCCATGACCTGGACATCCTAATGATCACAGAGACATGGCTATCTGACTGCGACAATGCTCTTCTCAACCAGATGCTACCCCCCAATTTCTCACTCCACACCTGCCACAGAGCTAATCTGAAAGTGGAGGAGCTCTCATCCTCTCCAAAACAGAGCTACAATTTCAACTGATCAACGCTGCCAGCACAGCCCACTTAGACACAATCATCACAGCTAACAATCACTGCACAATCAACCTACTCTACAGAGCACCGGTTGCATCACCAGACGACCTCTCGGCAATAATCGACCTCGCCTGTAACACCAGTATTCCACGCTCCTCAAACTGGCTACTAGGCGATTTCAACTTGCCTACGCTGCAAGATACTCATGCCACAGCCTTCCTCGAAGCACTCGATGAGCTAAGTTACAAGCAACTAGTCAACGCACCCACCCACGTGAGAGGGAACAAATTGGAGCTGGTCTTTGCCCCACAAACAACTGTGGAATCGACCCATGACCTGGCAGTGTCTATAACCCCAGTACCCTGGTCCGACCACAGCCTGATTAGATTTCAAATACCTATTCACTGTCACACTCATAACAACACCAGCAGAGCTACTGGCTTCCCAAAACCATCAGCAAGACGATTCCGACCCTTTGTCAAAGAAGAAATACTGGAGAAAGCCATTCCACTCCTCAATGCAATGGCCCCTAATTTGTAGGAAATGATCTCTAGCTGGGACAACACCCTCAGAGCCATCGCTCAGCTTCCAACCACGAACAAACCCCCAAGGAGACGCGAACCCGCACCATGGTACTCCACTGAACTGCGATAATCACTCCTCCACCTACGTAAGCTTGAGAGACAATGGCGCCGATCACGCTCCACTGAAGCACAGAGTGCATATAGCTTACACCTAAAAAAGCACCGAGAAGCAATAATGGAGAGAAGGAAGCAATTTCATACGGACCTCCTGAAACGCTCACTGAGCAAACAACATGACCTCTTCAACATAGTGAAGACATTAACTAGAGAACCAGCCCCAGACCAACCATACATGCCACAACTGCAGGAATTTTCAGAATATCTCCAATCAAAAATGCACCAGACCGACAAGACTACAAACCCCACAAGCCACACACCTCTACACAAGCCACCCCATCCAACGCCACTGACCAAATTCACCACCTTGTCAAAGAGAGACATAGAGGACACCATCACCTCCATCAACACCACCACTGCACCAAACGACCCCTGTCCAGCATTCTGCGTAAAAGAACTACATTGCGATCTCAGCTTAACTTCAAGTGCTCCCCAACGCCATCTTCTGGCACCAATCCATGAAGAAACTCATTTTAGAGTGAAAACGCATGGATTGGCGCCAGAAGATGGTGTTGGGGAGCACTTGAAGTTAAGCATTATCATTTTGATAGAATTTAAAGATTTCACCTGTGGGATAATCTTATATAAACAACAAAAAAAGTTACCTGCCAGAGCAGTCATTGATGCTATTTCGGCGCTACGATTTGATATTCATTATATCGTCTATTCGAGTGCCATTGAGTCTGAGACGCTCTGAGCATATGATTAAACTTGTGGTTGTAGAGTATTTTCCACAGACAAAATAGTTACCACGTTGAGTGAATGTTAATATAGGGTAATTATTTCTACAGTGGTGAAAATAACACTTCGGCAAAATTAAATTGGAAAGCCGCTGTGGGCAGGAAAACAACCCCAAAGTGGAAAAATCACATTAAAAGTGCAAAAAAAAAAAAAGAAGAAAAAGTTTTTGATTGGTGGAAGCTGATTAACTGATGACACACAGAAAGAAAATTCAGAAGAAACTGGTTAAAGAGGGACAGAAGAAGAAATGTTTTTCTCCAAACTGAAGGAACATGTCCTAGGGGCTCCACGGAAAAAAGAAGACTGGAGAAGATGGTGCTGTGAAAGGTGAGAAGGCAGGCACACATGCGCAATGTACCTCCCAAAAGCTTCCTTTGGAAGCTGGGGGGCGTTCCATATGGGGCTCCGTCAGTGGCGACTTATTTCTTGCTTGTTCATGGAGAAAAAAAGTTAGATGGGAGGGTGGGGGACGTGAGCTTAAACCTTAAAGAGCCAAAAACTTAACAAAAAAAGAAGAAAAAGGGAAAGAGAATGGAGGGGGATACAGGGCAGGGAAGTGTGAGTACTAGGGGCGAGGGGGATGGGGAAAGAATCTGGAAGGGAAACAGAAAAAGTTTAAAGGGATGAATGCATGGGGACAAAATGGCACAATGCCTATTTACCTAAAGGTGTATTCCCCTCCCCCAAGAACACACACACCCAAGCACACCACACCAAACACTCATACACACAGGCACCCCATCGCTGTAGGAGATACATATGCTCCACACTGCATACACACATACACACACACAGGAACCTCACATCTCTGCACCACCCACACAGAAGCTCTCCAGTTTTGCAACACATACACACATGTACCTTGCGCACCACCCACACAAAAGCATCCACCACATCCCATGCACAGATTAGCACACCACTATTGCATCAAATACTCGCACAGACACTTGCTCTCTAAAGCTATAGCTGTTATCTAAAGATGATGCATGGTGTAGGAACCCTGGCACTGGTCTCATGAAACTTGAGAACATGAGACCAGTGGAGAGAACAAGGGGAGGAGGCATGAGGAGGTCATGAGTGCTGGCTCCTAAATCGGAACAAAATTTGTCAAGGCCTGCCTTGAGTTATTCGCCCATGTTTGCAAAGTTAGTTTTCCTGAAGTCTAGAAACCTCACTTTTGAATGAACCATCTCCACCTTGTTCTACTATTGAAGCTCACTGTCTAGTGATCATTACAACATTAGAAATACTCTCTATATTTGTAAGCACAAAGTCCAGTGTCACCCACCTAGGCAGGGGTTCAATTACCAGTAGCTGGAAGAGTTTTCTCTGTAGAAAACACAGGTCTGCAAAAAAAACTTTTTCGAGAGCTGTTTTGGTTATTCCACGTAATCTTTATGTTTTTTGGTGCGCTGAATCCGAAAATTACCTCCATTTTATCATAGGACATCACGTTTCCTGACAATTTAGGTAACTATGTTAAATAAGGCAATACCTCAAAATAAATGGAACTAGACTTATAAAATTAAAGTTTTATCACAATATTTTCATGAAAATCCTTTTTTGAACTGAAATGAGCTCACCTACACACACTAAACTCGATTCTTCTTCCTTGTGAGGCTCCTCTTGGTGCATTTACGCTTGTGAGTAGCACCTGGAATGTCTCTCTGAAGCATCCAACAGTAGTCTGCAATCATTGTAATGCTCCATTTTCCCTGGTATCTCCTTTCCATCTCTTTAATGTCTTGGTGGAATCGTTCACCTTGTTCCTCACTCACAGCTCCCAAATTTTCAGGAAAGTAGTCAAGGTGGGACTGGAGGAAATGCACTTTCAAACTCATCAGGCAAACTAAAGCTTGAAATGCTTTTCAGCATTCGTCGACGATCTTTTTGCAGTGAGGATCTTTGTTATTGCCTAAAAATTTCTGTACGACTTCTTTAAATGCAATCCACCCTTCTTTTTGAGGATCCATCATAGTATTGACAAACTCTTGATCAACTATAAGCCTTCTAATGTCTGGTCCGACGAACACACCTTCCTTCAATTTTGCCTCCGACAAGCCTGGAAACTTGGTGACCAAGTATTTGAAGCATTCTCCATCTCTTGGAAGTGATTTTACGAATTGCTTCATCAATCCCAATTTTATGTGGAGAGGTGGTAGAAGAACTTTATGGGAAGGTACCAAAGTTCCTCGGAGGACATTTTTTTCACCGACTGTTAGCACCCTCGGCTGCCAACTCTTCTTGGTCCAGTGATTTTGTCAGTCTTGACTGTCCCATAGACACAGAAAACAAGGATATTTGGTATACCCAGCTTGTTGCCAAAGCAGCATGCACAAGATCTTCAAGTCTCCACACACTTGCCAACCATGGTCTTCATATTTAAGTTTACAAAGAACCAATTCCAAGTTCTCGTAGGTTTCCTTCAAGTGTACAGAATGACCTACAGGTATGGAAGCGTAAAAATCGTTGTGGAGTAAAACTGCTTTGAGACTTCTTTTTGAAGAATCTATAAAAAGACGCCATTGCTCTGAATCATATTGGATTTTAAATTGACCCGGATCAGACCTTCGACATCGATACAATAAACCAACTTGTCTTCCTGGGCGAAGTAAGGAACGAACTCCTTTTCACGATGTCTGAACCATGAAGATGACACTCCTGGCAACAATAAATTCCTGCTTTTCAGCCTTGATCCGAGTAATTCAGGGCATCTTTGGGAAGATTCAAGTCTCTTACCAAATCATTCATCTCCTCCTGAGACAACAATTTTGGTCTTGTATCATCTTCAAAGTCAGAACTTGATTCGTCATCTGGTTCAGGTATGACTTCACCTTCATCGGAGCTAGGTATCTCTTCCAAGGTAGCAGGGGGCTTGGATACTGGTATATCTGTGCCATGGGGGATGGGACGAATTGCCGAGTGAAGATTGGGGTATGAAATGGAATGCTTCCATTTGGAATTAAACCCTTTCACATCGCATGAACAAAAGTAACAGTCGTCACTATGGTTCTTTTGCTCTTGCCATACCATAGGAATCCCATAACGGAAAGATTTTTTCTTACCCTTGAACCAGTTTCGGAGGTCCTCAACACACTGTCTGCATACTTTATGAGGCACCCAGACTTTATCTTGATCTCCAATTTTTAGTCCAAAGTATGCAAAGTATACTTTTTTCACAAAGTCTGTAATATTCTGCTGTTGCTTCAACACTGTATATTCACCACAGATGAAACAGAAACTGTCTGGCGAATTAATACACTTTCACGGAGCCATAACATAACGGTTGAAGAATGACGAGCTAACACGAATTGCGATGAAAAAGTGTGAACAGCCTAGAACCAAGAACCTGATGATGATTCGTGCACAAGTGTGGCATGCAGGAGAGAGCAGCTCTGTGTCTGTACACGAGACGTCACAGTGCTGGCCACGCTCCCCTGCACTGACCGGAGCTGCTGCTATCTGCCCTGTGTCTCCCTCCCACTGGATTCTTCAGGAAAGATTAACCCCTTCTACCATTAGAAGCACGGACTTAAAACTTGCTTAGCTTATGTATATATTGCTGACCATCAGATTTACAGTGCTATTATTTTTTTTTACATAACTCAGACAACCCCTTTAAGGTTTTTTGGCATTTTATATCTTAAATGCACTTATGTGAATTAATTAATAGTAATTTGAATTAATTAATAGTAATTTGAAAAAAATTGATAAATTTGAAGACAATTTTGCATGTTGTAGCAAATCATGACGTCTATGAGTTTTTTCAATATTTTATTTGTTTTCAGCACACCAAAATACATGGAAATTAGATGAAAATAATCAAACAGCTTTTTAGTCGCAGACCTGTGAAATCCAGGATCTCCTTACTTCTAGATGACACCATGAACAGGATATCCTAATCAACATGCAAACTGAAATCTCCCATCAATAGTACTTCCCCTTTCATATCAATATTGTGAATGTCTTCAATTAAATCTCCAACTATTTCTTCCGCCTGCAAGGTAGGTCTGTGTATCACACCAACTGAAATAAATTTTCAATTCCCTCTTCACAGACTAACCTACAATGCCTCCTCCTTACCTCATAAACCCTGCAGTTCTGTGGCTTTTGTAATTTTTTTTACAAATAGTATCTAAATGCATTTTTTTTACTTCAGGTTTTTTTACTGAGGGAGAAGTAAACAAACTACCCATGCAGAAATTTTATTTAATGGTGGTATTTCAGAAGAACTGAAAGAAGTCTTGCTGAACCAAGATGACATAATAGGCCAAACTGGCAAACTTAAGAGCAGCAAATCACCTAAGCCAGATGTGCTGAAAATATTAAAAAATGGAATTGCTATTACCAGTATGGGACCTTTCATTAAAATTGTCTACGCCGGTACCTGAAAATTGGAGGGTGATCTGGGAAACTATAGACTGGTAAGCCTGACATCACTACTACAAAGAACAAAATTAGTGAACAGGTTAGGAGCAGAAAATTAGATAGAAAAGGTTTAATGTGACATAATTAATATGGATTTAGCCAAGGGAAGTCCTCTTGTAATTTCTTCTTTTACTTTTCTATAACAATTTGTGTTCTTTATTCTTCACACCTTTGTTTCTAATATGTAGTTGCTTTATATGTCACTTTCTGTAACAACTGGAGTTCTTTCCCTTTTCAGACTTGCTTTTTAATTTGTAAGTGCTCTATATGTTTTTTTTTCAAAGTAAGGTATTTCAAATAAACACCTGGATAAATGTAAGCCAGTTGATGTGAACTCTGGGATATCCAAACACAAACATTCTAAAGAAAAGGCAGATATATCCAAGTTCGGGCACAATTTCACAAACCTGGACATGTCCGATATGGATGTCTGCAAGGCCATCCACACAGATGTCCCTAGAATGTCTCAGAGACATATAGTGATGGTGGAAACACAAAACAAGTGTCCCAGTAACCCAACAAAAATCATTGCGATTGTGAAGAGTACAGGAGATGCTGAAGTGCTACCATCTATATACCCTCTAGATGTTTTTACAGCCCAAAGGAAAACTTTTCCAATATCTATTTGTGCCTGGAGCAGGTCTAAACTTGGATGTTCCTCATGTTTCTGTAATTAAGTGGTAATATCTAACTCCGGTGCACTGCCCCAGACATGCCTCCATCATACTCCATGCCTACTTGGATGTCCTCAAAACAAAGATGTCTTAAAAAGCCATTTGTAAAAAAGTCTCAGTTATTTGGATGTCCACATACACCTTTTCGGACGTCCATATTGCATTGAGGCCTTTTAAAATGACCCTCATAGTGTATCTGAATTCTCAGAAAGCCTTTGACAAAATACCTCATGAAAAATTCCTGAGGAAATTAAAAAGCCATTGGATAAGGGAAAATGTCCTATTGTGGATAAGAAATTGGTTAAAAGAGATAAAACAGAGAATAGGGTTAAATGGTCACATTTCTCGATGAGGGAATCTGAATACTGGAATACCCCAGCTATCTGTACTGGGGCTGGTGCTTTTTAACATACAGTATTTATAAATGGTGTGGAAATGAGGATAACGAGTGAGGTCATTAAATTTTCAGATAATACCAAATTATTCAAAATTGTTAAATCGCATACAGAATGTGAAAAATTGCAGGAGAACCTTCAGAGACTGGGGATCCTGATCATCTAAAAGTCAAACAAAATTTAATGTGGATAAGTTTGAAGCAATGCACATAGAAAAGAGCAACCTAAATTATAGCTGCATGATGCCTGGTTCCACATTAGGAATCACAATTCAGTAAAAAGATCTATGCATCATCGTGGACAGTATGATGAAATCTTCTGCCCAAGGTGCAGTGGTGGCCAAAAAAAAAACAACAGATGGTTAGGAATTATTAGAAAAGGAATAGAAAATAAAAGAAAGACTATCTTATTGCCTCTGTATCACTCCATGGAGCAACAAAAGTCCTAGTATTGTGTACAATTCTGGTTGTTGCATCTCAAAAAATAAAGAGCAGAATTAGAAAGGGTACATGAAAAGGGTGACAAAAATGATAAAGGGGATGTAGTGACTCTCTTATGAGGAAAGATTAAAGAGATTGAGGCTCTTCAGCTTGGAGAAGAGATGGCTGAGGAGAAATATTATACAGGTCTATAAAATCCTGAGAGGAGTGAAACTACTGTAAATCTTGTAACCCTATGCTTGCTGTGCTCTATCCCCCCCCCCCCCAAATCACATTGTATATAAATTAATCCTGGCCAGTACAGCCAAACCTCCTATGTATAGACACCGCTGCTGATCACTGGAAGCAGCGGGTTACAAATGTACACTAAATAAAAAAACAAAAAACAAAAAAAAAACGAACGAGCAAATACAAATATGTTTCCAAAGCTTTCAAAAAGTACAAAAACTAAGGAACATGTTGAAAAATTATAAAGAGGCACAATTAAAACAAATAGGAGAAAATATTTTTTCTACAAGCATAATTAGTCTTTGGAACTCTTTGCTGGAGGATGTGCTAAAAGCAGTTATCGTAGCTGGGTTTAAAAAAGGTTTGGATAAATTCTTGTAGGAAAAGTCCATAAACAAGATATACCTAGGGAAAGCCATGGCTTATCCCTGGGGGTAAGTAGCATGGAATCTGGCTACTTTTGTGAAATGCCAGATAGTTGTGGCCTGGATTAGCCACTGTTGCAGGTTTCTGAGAGTGATGGACCTTTGGTTTGACCCATTTCTTATATTCGTATGAGATGGATAACATGCTGATGGCTTTGGCCACTGCTACCAAAGGCAGCTATGCCTGTGTGTACATTGTAACATGTGGTGAGCCTCATTGGGTATCAGGCCCTTTCCTTAAAGGACAATTTTCTCAGTCTCCACAGTTCCAAATTTCAGTTCAGAAGCACAGTGGGTGAAAAGCTAAGTCCCATTCTTCAAATAGCATGGTCTATGATTTTCCATATTTCACTCTTTGTCCAGAAGATCTTCTGACATCCCTGCATATGTCTGTTAGCATCCTCACCAAGGTCCAGTTTGCAGAGAAGTGAAATTGCCATGTGGAGCAAAATTTTTACTTGCTGGCTTTCATGGGTGCTTTGTACACCGATCCCTCAAATTCCTACATCTTATCTAATGTGTTCCAAGAGGAGTTCTATAATATTTTAAAAAAACTGTGAGTAAGACAATATCCTTGTCTGACTTTGACCAGTCATTACCTATTGCAATGTATGTTGCCTAAAAATATCTGCAGAAAAATAATCATCTCTCTCAAACCTGTGGTGCACCCTGTCTTGCAAATTGAGAGAAAGATGGCCAAATGTTTTCCACTGGTTTAGGCTCATGAATGACACTCAGATGTAGTGATCCTTCACATACTGGATTGTGTCACTGATCAGGGTCAGACTGTCTGTGATCAGTATCAATATCTGAATTCAAGAAAACATAGGGAAACTATAGATAATTTCACAGGATGAAGAAGAATTGTAGAGCAATCCAAAATCTCTCTCCCCCTCTTAGTAGTTAGTATTTGAGGAGTAGCCTAATGGTTAAGAACACTGGCTTGGGAACCCAGAGACCAGGGTTCGATTCCCACTAGCACTCCTTGTCGTCTTGGGCAAGTTACTTAACCCTCCATTGCCTCAGAAAAAATAAAAAAAATCCAAGTTATCAATGTCCCTGTTTAATGTACATTACCAAGTTTAAGTTTCAATGTAAACCGCTTTGATTGAAATGATAAGGTGGTATATAAAACCTGTTAAATAAATAAATAAAATAAATACATTTATGGGTAGACTGGATAGTCTGTATGATATTATTTGCAATCATTTTTCTATGCTCCTGTAGATCTACATCCGAGGATGATATATGTTTGGTCTGACTTGATTTTTAGACTTTTAAAGGCGCATCTTACAAAGGACATCTAAGTGCAACCTGGACGTCAAAGCCAGAACATCTGAAAAAAAAAGGCAAGCATGTTTTCAGTTCAGGCATGATTCCAGAAATGTGTTCATGCCTGATATGGACGTCTATAGAGAGCTCTATATAGATGTTCCCAGAATAGCATTTCAGAACAGGGGATGTCTAATAGCCTAATGGTTAAAGTAGTGGGTTAGGAGCAGGTGGCCTTTGTGATTTTAGGCTAGTCACTTCATTCTTCATCTTCTCTGCATCCTTTGGATCTTTTAAGGCTACAAGCAGCACTCTCCTGATGCCTGTTCTCACCTGGAGCAGGTCTAAACGTGGACATGCCTGCAGACATCCCCGATGTTCCTGAAATCAAACAGAGACGTCTAAGTTCATTGCACCTTCCCAGACACACCTCCACCAAGCCCCCTGTCTACTTGGGCATCCCCGCACCGGAGAAATCTCTAAATGTCATTTATAAAAGATGTCTTTGTGATTTCTTTTTTTTTTAATTGAGAATTTTCAAATAAAAAATGCCATACTGGGTCAGACCAACATCTATTAAACCCAGTATCCTGTTTCCAACAGTGGATAATCCAGGTCACAGGTACCTGGCAGGTTTTCCGAAAAGGCACACAGGTTCCACAATGCTCGATCTGGGGTAAGCAGTGGATTTCCCATGTCCTCTTTAATAATGGTTTAAGGATGCTTCCTCCAGGAACTTGTTCAAGCCTTTTTTTAAACTCAGCTACACTAACAGCTTTTACTACATCTTAAAGTAATGAATTCCAGCATTAGATTACACGTTGAGTAAACAAATATTTTCTCTTTTTAGTCTTAAATGAGTTACATTTTAGCTTCATTGCACGTCCTCTAGTCTTTCTACTTTTCCATGGTGAAAACAACCGATCAACGTTTACCCGTTCAACTCCATTCAATAATTTATAGATTGCTATTATATCCCCCCCCCCCCCCAGTCATCTCTTTTCCAAGGCCTCTCCTCATAGGGGCATTCTTCCATCCTCTTTACCATTTTTGTCACTCTTCTCTGTACCTCTTCTTTCCTTTTAAAGATATGGAGACTGGAATTGCACACAATATTCAAGGTGTGGTTGCACCATGGAGCAATATAGAGGCATTATAATATCCTTGGTTTTATTCTTCATTCCTTTCTTTATGATTCCTAGGATTCTATTTGCTTTCTTGGCCACCGCTGCACACTGGGCAGGGGATACATGTTACAGTCTGCAACTATAAAGAAAGCAATACTTCTATACTAAGAGATCAAAGAAAAAGGAAACAAAAGAAATAACCACACAAAGAAGTGCAAGAGTCCACATCAAGGGAGTACAACAAACTGGATCAAGGCCACTCTGGAAAAAATGTTCAAACCCATTTTACATCATCAGCTACTAAATATTAAATCATGAAATAGCTATAAAGATATCATTTATCCATCAAAACATTTTCTAGATGCGACACATCCATAAAGATGAATCTATTACCATCATATGTCATTATACATTTACAGGGATATTTTAAATAAAATGTTCCACCAATTGCCAAAACCTTAGCCTTGAGTTGCAGAAAAGACTTCCTCCGAAGTTGAGTAGCCTTAGCTACATCCTGAAAAACATTTATAGGTTGCCCACAAAAAGGGACAGCCTTTTTAGAAAACTAAAGTTTCATTAGAGTACTTTTTTTCCAATTTAGTTCTAAAAGTTACCAATAAAGTTGCTCTTTTAAAGACATTATCTAAGGAAAACTCCAAAAATTGAGCTGCATTCACTATTCTATCTAATTTCCCCTCTGGAGCCTCTACTGCAACACTCGGCAAATAATAAGTACTTGAAACCAAAGAATCATCATACTGCAAAATCTCTTTCAAATATTTCTTTAACAGCCCCAGGGGAGAAAGTAGACAAACCATTGGAAAATTCAGAAATCTAAGGGTCTTGGCTCTTCACAGATTTTCCAACACTTCTAATTTATTGTGCAGTAAAAGACTATCTTTAATGAAAGAATTTTCCAAAGACTGAACATTCACTGAGGTGCTCTCAACCCTAGACACTTTCGCACAGAGGTCTGTCAGCACTCCTCATGTTGTTGAAATTTCTTCACAGTGTCCTGGGGAAAAACACAAAGCTGGGTCAAGGTGCCCTTAAGTGCACCCTTCATCCTGTTAATGGCCAAACAAATGTCTTTCAAAGAAATGTCAACTGAATTCAATCTCGGTGTAACAAAATCAGTGGAAACACTAGGCAACTTTAGTTCAGATACAGAAGAAAACTTACTTTCAGCTACATCCTGGGGCAGAGGGGTCGAGGTAGAAGGCGACAATCCACCCAAAAAGGACACACAGACACACTAGCACCACAAAAAATAGCAGGCTGGGGGGAAAAGTAAGAAACCCCCAGCCTAAAGAGGCTTCAGAGGGAGGGGAGACCCCCAAAGTTTGTTTAATAACCTTATAAGAGGTGGTGACACTCACCACATGTTGATCCATAGGGCCCGGCACAGGCTTAGGCAAAGTGAGCACCTTACTCTTAGCCTTCTCTTTCTCCATCCACAACAAGCCAACGGGCCTCTCAAGCCTCAGTCCATCCTCAAGTACTCCCAAAAGGGCTGCAAAGGGGCAGGCGCGCCCCTTAGGCAAGCATGTGCCCATGGGCACAGGCCTGCAGCTGTGTCCCATGGCACGTCAGCTTTTAAGCTTTCAACACAGGGAAAAAGCAATGATGTCTCCAGCATGTGCAGATGATTCTGGATCTTGCTCTGATGTCCCTTGACGCTCCCGGAAGCAGTAGTCCAGCATCAGGTGCCTCCAAGGTCCCGCAGCACAAGCCGGCTTTTAAGCCTCCAGCACAGGGAAGAAGGAGCGATGACATCTCCAGCATGTACAGATGACTGCAGACCCTGCTCTGATGTCCCACGATGCTCCTGGAAGCAGCAGTCAAACAACAGGTGTCTCCTGATATCTCTGTGATTTTGACGTCCACGTGCATGTCTTCGGACATCCAAATCATGTCTAAGATTTTTAAATAACCCCCTTAGCCACTGCTTTATCAGAATGTTGTAGTTCACCCTTAGGATACAGCTGGGCATGCTATTTTTTTTAGGTCATCTCTTTCTTCTTATGCTTATACAAAAACTTATCAACTCCACATTTAATCCCCTGTTACCAACAAAGAATTTAATACATATGGTTCCTTAGCAGCTGTGGTTTAATCTCCAGATGAAACAGAGTAACAAAGTTAACTTCTTAATAAAACAAATGGAAATGGACAGACCATCAGAAAGAGGGTTTCTTATACTGTATGGCAAAAACACCATTAAACAACCCCATATATCAGTCATCAATCTGGAGTGGAGGAGTGGCCTAGTGGTTGGGGCAAGGTACTTCAGGCCGGAAGGTTGGGGGTTCAAATCCTACTAGAGGACAGCAACCTTGGGCCGGAAGGACTGGGGTTTCTAGTCCCACAGGTGCTCCTTGTGGTCTTGGGCAAGCCACTTAACCCTCCATAGCCCATGTTCCCTGTAAAATAGTTATCTCCAAGTTATAATGCCCTGTTCAATGTAATTTCAGTTTGTTCAATGTAAACCGCACTGATGCAGAATAGCACAGTATATAAGAGAATGTAAATAAATAAATAAATCTACTCCATACCGAAATTTTTTGAAAACATTTTTTGTAGATCTTATAAGGTGCATATATATCAGTTCACAAATGCCAAACAAATATTATTTAACTTAGCTGAAGAAGAAGAATGTCCAAGCCCTAAATGAATTCATGTTTCAGGGTCTAAGAACTTGCATCAGGGGAAGTCTTCAACATAGCGTTCACATTCTTCTCACAACATAAGCAGCTAGTCTCAGCATATGTGGCATGCTGTTCACATCTACTTTCTCCTCATACAGAGGTAGCAGGTCTGAACTGATGAGCTCCCACATCCTGAAAGAAATCTGTTGTAATGCCGCTGCTAATCAGAAATGTGTGGCTTGAAGGATTTGGTGGTCTAGTGCAGCTTCTCTGGCATGAGGAGCTTGTTCATGGAGGTTTTTCCTAAGAATCTACAGTCTTGGTGCTTTCTCCCAGAGACTTGCCAGCTTGGATTAGATTGTAAGCTCTGATAAGCAGGGACTGTGTCTTATATCCATATGTACAGTGCTCTGTGCACTTTGTAGTGCTATACAAATGATTATTAGTAGTAGTAGACTGATCTTAGACTGCTTAGGATGGAAGTAGAAGTCTTCACAGAAATAGATGGCAACCTTCATGGCATCTTCTTTTTTGTCCCTAAGCATTCCATTCTTGCTATACAAATGATCAGTAGTAATAGTAGACTGATCTCAGACTGCTTAGGATGGAAGTAGAAGTCTTCACAGAAATAGATGACGACCTTCATGGCATCTTCTTTTTTATCCCTAAGCGTTCCATTCTTGCTATGAGCTGCATTTCTCATGCTTCTCCAGATGTTTCACTTTCGATGGGAAGATTATTTTCCTGGATTCCATTCGAAAATGCTTTTTCAGGTCCTTTTTTGTTTTCTCCAGGTCCTCATCCATATTCCAACTGTAGCACTGATATTCGAGTGTGCAGTTTATATTACAATGTTCAGAAATTTCTTTTCTTCAGAGTCTCTACCACTCAGTCTTCACATGTAAGAAGCTATGGCATGTCACCTTCACCCATTCCCATCACTCTAAAAGTGGTGTGCAAGCAGTTTATCTTCCTCCACATCTGATAGGCTTCCTTCAGCTCTGCCACTAGCCCGGCTTCCAATAATGAATTGTGGCCTGATCACCTAAACACCAATGAACAAAATAGTTCAATATATCTACTAAAGTAGAGATGACTAACACCAAGGTCAGAGTCCAAGATATCAATGGATATATTATCAAAAGCTTAGTTAGGAGCTATGCATATAAGGAGTTATGCAGGCAAATTTCTTTGACTAAGCAATCGAAAAATTAAATCGGCGGAAAGCTCTGAATGTGGCATAATTGTATTTTAGTAAAACATTTGATACTGTCTATCATACAAAGCTGATAAATAAACTGAGCAGCCTAGGGTGGGCCTTAAGGTAACTGGTAAAGAAATAAGTGAGAAAGACAAGAGGACTGTGGTAAATGCAACCTACATCCACAAAAGAGATGTTAGAGGTGGAATGCCTAAGGATGCAACTTAGGGCCAGTTGTATTGAGAAGTTTTATAAATGCTGTTAAAGAGTCATAGTAGGAAGGGTTTGCTACAAAGTGAATCATTCTAATGAAGTGAACAAAATAAGATGTGATCTGGAAAGACTGAAGCCTCATCAAGTGATCTGCAGCTAAGATTCAATGCAAAAAGTGCTAGTAATGCATTTGGCGTACAGAAATCCAAAGAAGCAGTACAAATGTGGGGGAAAGGCAGTGTGAGAAACTTGTGAATCAAACAGGAGAGAGATCTTGGGGTGACCACATCTGATAATCTCAAGATTAAAAAAACAATGTAACTAAGCAATGGTTAGAACCAGAGACAGAAATGCTGAACTATATAGGTAAAAAGGATAATCAACAGAAAAACGAAAGTGTTGCCTCCACAGGATTATTCAAGAAACTTCATCAGTAGTATTCAGTACTGGTACCAAAAGCTGTTCACAGAAGGGCTATCAAATAGTACAGATTCTGTATCAGAGGCTATATGCAAAGTAACTTAATGGGTAATTTTCAAAACTGAGCAGAAAGCTAGAAAGTTGACAGGTACATTTACCAGATAATTTTACACCAATTCTCAAAGAGAAGATACATGCATACGCATGTGGGTAATTTTCAGACAGTCTTACAAGGTACATACCCATTTATATGGGTAAACGGCTTTTGAAAATTGCTTTTGTAGGACCTGAGTCTGGGTCGAAAGTCATGGATCCATCAATATGACAACGACCCAAAACATACTTTAAAAAGTACAAAAAAATGGTTAAAAAGGCAACAATTGACTGTTTTAAACTGGCCAGCAATGAGTACTGATCTCAATCCAATTGAGAACCTTTGGAAAGAGCTGAAATCTGCCATTGGTAAAAGGAATCCTGGAAACATTCATGAGCTGGAATAAATCACAGTTAAAGAGTGGGAGAAACTACCAGCAGACAGATGTACGACACTTATAGAAGGCTACAAGAAATGTTTGGAGGCAGTCATCACTGCCCAGGGTTATGCAATCAAATATTAGTGAAGGGTGCCATTAATCCTGTCCAGGTCATTTTTTTTTTTCAGAAATTACTACGTTTAAGTTGCACAGACATCTTTTTTTTTGTTGTTGTTGTACATCTTTGAACATACTATTAAAATATTATGATGATATATAGTTGGGATATATCCAATTATTAACCTGGGTAGCCTGGACAGCAGGCCTCTACGAGCCACTGCCTCTTCCTTTACCTTCAACCAGGCCTCTACGAGTCATTACCTGCTCCTTTACCTTCAACCTCATCACCTGTAAACAGCCTTTCCATACCTAACCCAGAAATAACAACACACCTAACTGGTGGATAACACGGTCGCAGCTTTATTAACATAACTTGTTACTAGCCTGACCCGAGCCAACAATAACTCATTACAATGCACATATTCATCCACCCCCCCCCCCTTTCTGGACGATGCGCCCCCACCAGCCATATTATTAGTAAAGGGTGCATACTCCTCTCTCCCCCCCTTCCGCCAACCTCGCCAAATTATTAACAAAGGCCACACACCCCCCTTTTCCTTAGTCCGGGCAAAGATCCCCCACCCCTCCCTTTGAGGAGCAATGCTCCCTTACTTCTTCAGACTGGCCATTAGGCCCCCGCTGTCACAATGCTCATTGGCTCGGGACTTCACCCCTCCAGCTGCGACAATCCCCTCGTCTGCACAAGCCCCTTCAGTGGGTGGGTGGGTGGGGAAACCGGAGCCATTGCTCATCCGCCCTCTGCCGCCAGCAAGAAGGGAGCACCATGCAGAACCCAGGCTCCTCCCCACAATAAGCGATTTTCCAGCCTATGAAATCGCCCCATACCAGGACGCAGGGCGAGTTCAAATTGCAACAGGACCCCTGAAGCTTGGCAACTCCCTCCCCTGCCGCCGGTCGTGCTCTCAAGGTCTGCAGGAGCAGGGGCACCAGGTTAATCCTCAGCCTTGGGACAAAGAGAGCAGGCGTGTCCGAACTTGCAGTCCGGAAAAGGACAGGATGATTGGTTAAAGTATTTTATTTATTTATTTATTTAGTATACATTTGTATACCGCTACTTCCAGCGATCAGCAGCGGTTTGATTACAGATTGGAAATTGTCAAATCATGACAGGAATTTTTTTTTTTTGAGGTATAAACACATTGATTAGACAGGAAAGCACAGCACACAGAGAACTATTTTACAGGGAACATGGGCTATGGAGGGTTAAGTGGCTTGCCCAAGACCACAAGGAGCACCTGTGGTATCAGTATCAGTATATGTCTGTATTGCCTAGTCCTACGTTTTGGGGGCCAGGGCTAACTGCCGAAATCCAAAAGGACAGGCTCCCTCTTGGTATGCTTTGAGCTCCCGACCTGGACCTGGCCGCACCGACACCTGCTGACCCACATTTGGCAGACATCTGTGTGAACCAAAGGTTGATGTCCTTTGTCCCCCACGACAAGTGAACATTCTCCTCCATCATGTCCCTAAAGTCCTTGTCATAATTTAGCCAGGCTCACCCTTCAAGCACCTTAGAGGCAGCAAGCATGGCATCCGCATATGCTAGTAATGCCCCAAATTGCCAGGAAAGTAATGTCCCCATACACTGGCCAATCTCAGGAAGGCCCTTGCCTAATTAAGGATATTCCAAGAAACCCTCCGCACTCTATCAGCCTTCTCATCGTCTTTGCGCTTCTTCCGACTCTTGCTTGAACACTTCCTCCCTTCGAGCAATCAAAAAATATCAATGTATCGTCTTTTCTTGATTTTATGGCATAACTTCCATGAAACCCATTCCCATAACTCAGGATACGCCACTGCCACCCTCTTTACCCGGGCAAATGTCCTCTGGTGGCAGTGTCAATGATGCACTTGAAGAGGCGGATGACGACGACATTGAGGTGGCGTCACGTTGACACCAATATGAATGCCTGAGCTTTCCTTTAGCTTTCGTTCCCACTGATATAGCTGGCATAGAGGAATGCTCCCTACCTGAGCCTCCCGTATCCTCCCACACATACTCATCTGTCATCACCAATGTCATCCCGGCATCTTCAGAACCCTGCTGGGTCTGAGCTGCTGGACCAGTAGGTAACCACTGGGCTCCAGATGCATCTGCTTCCCTTCGAGCCATCTCCGGTACTCCTGCTCCAGTCGGCTGCTCCACTGCTACCTGGGGAGAGTGCAAAGATTACAAACTACCAGAGACTGCCTCCACAGTGGATTCCCTGCCCGGCTCGCCACCACTATCCCAACTCGTATAGGATGGCCACTGACCCCCAGTGGCCCATGACGACATACCCCCATAAATGGCATGCCTATATCCCCAAGGATTGGGTGGCAGCTATCCTCCCATGCCATTAAACTATGCCATGGGACGCCCGGTGGCCCACGGTCCCAGGCGGCGACAGAACAATGCCCTTGGCGAGTACGCAGGTGGCGGTCCTCCCCATGGCCACTGTGAGCCGTAGGAGCCTGTTAAATTAGGAAAACCCACCGCAGACCCAGCCCCTCACATATCTCCCCAAGTACCCCTAGTGTCAATTCTCCCTTATATGACTCCGCAGGGCATGATCAAACTGGCAGGTCCTGGGGCTGCTCTTCGGCAACAGAAACCTCACACGATGCCTGTGCTGCCATGTTCTGGCTCACCCCAGCAGGCCACCCACAGGAGAAGAGGGGAAAATGGGAAACTGGAGCCGCTGCTCATCCACCCGCCGCCGCCATCAAGAAGGGAGCACCATGCGGAACCTAGGCTCCCTCCCACAGTGAGGGATTTTCCAGCCTATGAAATTGCCCTATGCCAGGACGCAGGATGATTTCAAATGGCAACAGGACACCTGTCACTTGGCAACTCACTGCCTCCACCCCCGCAGACCGTGCTCTCAAGGCCTGCAGGAAACGGGGCATCAGGTTACTCCACAATTCTCAAGATATTATACACAGCATACCTAAAATGCAAGGGTGCCGTAATGTTGACCACAACTGTAAATACCACCACTGGTATTTCATGTTTCTTCACGGTGCTGAGAACAGCCCATTCGCTGGTTTGGACCTGAGCATCAGCTGTGCTGACTTTTTTCCATGGCACAACTGATTAGATCTGAAGATATACTGGCAAAATGTATCACAACATGAAAGCAGGAAATTGGGCAGACTAGATGGGATTTATGGTCTCTTTTTGCTGTTATTTTCTATGGTTTCGTGTATGTCTTGTTACAACTGAGTAAAAAACTATCTCATCTGTATGTTATGTACTTCAAGAAAAGTGCAGGAAGGTATGTTTAAATGTGAACATATAATGGTGATAGTTACAGGAGACTACAAAGACAATCTTTTTTTGATATTTAAAATGCATATTAAAATAATGCCTTGCTAGTAAGCCTGAACAAAATAGATACGCATTGAGTTGTTTTTATTTGCAGGTGTTACAGAGGGGCTCTGTGCTTGTAAAATTTGACTCTAGCATTCATAAATTTGATGAGCAATAAAAACTTTGATGATACAGGATTGCTGCTGTTTTCCTTTTTATTGGCAGACTATGCTTGTTATTTAGGTCAAATTTAAATTTTGTATAATCACATTGGAAATAATATTTCACTTTCATTGGAAACTGAAAAGTGAAGTTAAACTGGCTCTAAATAAAATAGCAACTTTCTTATTTTATATGGAATGTGAATGTTACTTGAGTGAGCATCATCATGTACAATACCTAACATACCAAGAAAATCCAACCTAAAAAAGGCATCAGGTTTGCAATTTATTATCTGTAATATTCAGTTAGCTGTTTATAGTATTGTATAGCAACAATAAATGTATTGTAGATTATATTTCTTAATATAGAAAGTTCCTCCAGAGTAACTATTACTTAATCCATGTTAGAATCATTTATAACATTTATTTCATTTCTAAAAGGCTTAATTAAAAACAAATAAAGCATTTTGTCAACACATATAACTCATTCAAACATGAAATTCTACAGTGTTCCTCAAACCAGACCTAATGTACTCCTTTAGACAGTATAGTTTTCAGAATACCCATAATGAATATGCATGAGATACTCCATTGCATGCAAATCTGTTTCAAACAAGGAGGTATACCAGGCTTGACAGAGACTGTTCCACATGTCTCCCTGCTGCAGGATACATATGCATTTATTTATTTAGATGGATTTAGCATACCGCTTTATCATTAAATCAAAGCGGTTTAGCACATCAAACAATCGAGGTAATTGTGTGGTCAGTAGCATGTAGCATTTAGCTGGACAACTACTTAACAAATGAAACCGTCATCCTTAACGGCCTACAGCTTACAAGATATTCACACATTATTATTGAGCAGTGACTTTAGAATAACTTTAGAAGAAACCCTGTTTCTCTAGTAAAATGCAAAGTCATCTTAAATCACAATGGATGCATAATGGAGTTCAGCATACCTTAGGAACAGCTTTTATCTGCTCTATTGCCAAAGCATGAAGATCTTGATCTTGGCTTTCTATTAGCAGTTTAAGTGATGGCAGCAGGAGGGACTGGTTAAGCAGCACCAAGCACAATTCTTTTATATACTGTAAACAAAAAATAAAGTTCAAAATGTAATACTATAAGCAGACCAACTGCTAAAACGATGTGCAAAAGGGTTTCTAAAAATCTTATTACGATCAGCAAATTCCAATTAAGACGCTTAAAAAATGAATTTCATTATGAGAAGATAGACTGTAGTTCAATTATTCAATGAAATGAAATTAATTACCTGCAATAAGCATTTTCTGATAACAGCAGCATAATGGAATAATTCACGTTTGTCAAGAGGGTCATCAGAAGAATGTTTAGAGCACTGGTCTCAAACATTGTTCCTAGTGATCACCTGGCAAGTCTAACTTTCAAGATATGAACAATGAATATGTATGATATTTTAGTATATAATAAAGGCAAATGTATATTATTAGTGAATATCCTGAAAACCACACTGGTCAGAGGATACTCAGGGACAGGGTTGTAGAGATTTTAAGAAAAAAGTTTTGGAGGATAATCTGGATAGCGCAGTGGGAGCACGGAACATTACCCCTAAGGGAGGAAAGTGTTTGATTTCTGAGAATACCAGAAATGTTCCTTAAGCCTGATGGGACATCAGGGAGGGGGAAAACTCTCAAGTAGAGCAAATGGAGACTCATGGTGCTGCAGGCTCAATAACAGTAGCTTTTACTTAGCTTGGAAGCCTGAGGAAACAGAACATTTTTAAAAAGACTTTAAGAAAGCACGATAGAGGAACTGCATAAGACAGAAACCAGCTGCCACAGTTTCATGATTCGCAACGATAGCACAGATAAAGAAAACTTTGAAAAGGGGAGGAGGGCGGGCAGTATGACACTAATGAGTTACTAGTATAAGGAATGAATTGCTCTTTCTCCAATTATAAACAGTTTTAACAAATTCAAGCCCATACAAATAACGGAAGACTGCATTCAAATCAAAAAGAAGAAAAATGCTGCCAGGAATACTGTGGATGAAGCCAGAACAATAATGACTTTCATGAGGGCATGAGATAAACACAGAGGATCTTTACTTATAAAAAGTGAAGAGAGTTTTGGGATCCTGAAAATGAATGGCAAGGAGAGCAATATGAAACAATAGAGGTCCTGGTGCAGTGAAGGCCAACATTTCAAGCACTAAGGACCAGGAATTACAGTATCAAAGAGTTTCACAAGAGACCGGGGTGTTGGGGGAAGGGTCCTCTCTGAGGACTGGGAAGTAGAAGGAGCCCTCAACATCTGTGAGCTTTCTCAACTTTCTCCTTATCCCCCTCTCTCTCCTTCTCTGAATCTCCCCATCTCTGTCCCCATTAGTCTCTCCCCCTTTCTGAAACCTCCCATTTTATCCATATTGGACTTTATCAATCCATACCCATGCTGGCCCCATGATGTAGAATTCACTGACTGCACGTTGAAGTTACCACTACCACCAAAAACAGGCTCTTCCAGGTCAAGGACTTCAGTTATTAGGCATTTGCTATAACACCCTTAAAATAAAATATCAGAGTGGTTTACATTTTAATAAAAAATTAAAGCAGACAAGTATTTAATGGCTTGAATGGAGCTTATCAATTGGATTAAAACAATGTTGAGGTCCAATGACACTGTGGATGGCTTGATGGGAGGATTCAATAAAATTAAGTTTTGTATGAGCCAAATAACTAAAAGATGTACAGAGATGGTTTTTCTTTCTACACAGTGATGATATGTGCCAACTGCACTAAGATATACTTTAATGAAGTTGGTTTTCAAGCCAGACTCGGACAAATATAGAAGGTGTTCAAGCAGTTTTTGGGTGGGACCAGAAAAATTAATCTAGGGCAAACAATCTAGGGAAGCTGTAAAACTAGAGGGCATAACATGAAGCTGCAAGGGGGTAAACTGAAAGGCAATGTCAGGAAATACTTTTTCACTGAAAGGGTGGTGGATGCTTGGAATGCCCTCCCGATTGAAGTGGTGGGGGCAAACACAGTGACAAAATTCAAAATGGCATGGGACAGACATAGTGTATCCCTTTATGGCAACAGGATAAAATCAAAGTAAGCATAACTATCTCTTATATTGAACAAATAGGGATGACCTTTGAACAAATAGGGGTGACCTACACGGAACGGCAAGTGCACCTACGCCCCTAAACAAAGGCATGGGGAGAGGTGACCTGCACGGACTGGCAAGTGCACCTACTCTTGCCACCTTGCTGGGCAGACTAGATGGACCATACTGGTCTTTATCTGCCATCATATACTATGTTACAACAGATGGCAAACCTCTTCCATTTAACATTATAAGACCTTTTAGTGGAATCTCTCTTGCAAGCCAGAATGGCCTCTGAAATGCTGTCAGGCAAATTCAAGAAAGCCAAGGTTAACCTTTCAACATCCAAGCTATGAGGGCTAAGGGACACAGTGTTGGGGTGTATGTAACACGGTTCCTTAATCCGACATGATCAGCAGTGATGAACTGCCTAGTCTCATGGGAGATATAAGAGTTCTTGAAGAAGGGGGAACCATGGTTGCCTCAGCAAGTAAGGTGCTATGAGGATCATAGACACCTAGGTCCTTTCTGAGTTTCAAGAAAATTTTTGCCATGAGTAGTATCAGAGGATGTACCATACAGAAGACCTCCCCAATATTGGAGGAATGTATCTGATGCTAGTTTGTCACATGTTTCTACCACGGAGCAGAACTGAGGTGCTCTCCTATCCTGGGGAATGTGAACAGATCTACTGAAGGGGTGACCCCACTCTCAAAATAATTTCTTCACCTCTGCCATGTCAACGGGCCATTCATGTGGTTGAGGACATGGCTCAGTCTTTCTGCCAGGACATTGTTCTCCTGCCAGGTATAAGGCCCCGAGTATCATCCCATGAGAAATGGTATAGTCCAAATTCTGACAGTTTCTCAACACATACGGTATGACCCTGTTCCACCCTGCTTATTCATGTAGTATATCACCACTTGATTGTCTAAATTAGTAAGATCTGATTGGTCAGCTGTTCTCTGAAAACCTTTAAAATGTTCAATATTGCTCTCAATTCCAGGACATGAATTTGATGAAGTGTCTCCTGGGTGGAAAACAATTTCTGAGTGTAAAGTCCATCTACATGGACTCCTTAATCCAGTTTGGAAGCATCTATCATAAATACCTTTTGGCAAGTTGAAATTTTCAAAGGGGTCACGTTCTTCCAGATTGGAATAGTTTGACTCTAAGTCAGAATCCCACAGTGGTGCAGTGGCAGATATGATGTCCTGGAGCCTTGAGTGGCCTGAGATCACTGCACTGACGTTCATTGAGCTTGTCTCAATTTGAGATGTAAATAGAAACCAAAGTTGAGGAATAAAACAAAATTTCCAACTGATATGTGGTCAATGTGTTGCATTGCATGCTGTCAATATTTTATTAAATAATAAGATCTGAAATGACAGTGTTTCTTTGCACTGCCCTTGTGTCAGAAGTATCAGTAGCAGTAGGTATTATTATGCACAAAATCCAGAACAAATCGCTAAGAAACAAAAAGCTAACGCTCCATTTTCTCTCAAATTGCAAGCCTTAAAATGCTCAGCACCACTGCCATAAAAGAGTGAATCATTTTCCGAATGGGCAATGTAAAGACTTGGCTTTTTAATGCAGAGTTTAATATCTTTTAATGTATATTCTTTTTTGATAATTTGAAAAATGCTTGCATGTTATCACTTTTACATTGCTTGACTTGTTTTATGTGATCTTCTTATATAAAGCGTAGTTACTCACCTGTAACAGGTGTTCTCCAGGAGCAGCAGGAATCAGTCCTCACTTATGGGTGACGTCGGCGCCGACGGAGCCCTCGCGGAGCAATTTTCCCCAGCTTTCAAAGAAAGCCTTTGGGAATTGCAGTGCGCATGCGCGGTCGTCTTCCCGCCCGAAGGTGCCATCTTAGCCAGTCAGATGACATAGCTAAAAAAGACAGCATAAAAATTTGCAAAAAGAACATAAGCAGACGATTGCAACTCCAAGGGGAGGAGGGAGGGTAGTGAGGACTGATTCCTGCTGCTCCTGGAGAACACCTGTTACAGGTGAGTAACTACGCTTTCTCCAGGACCAAGCAGGAAGTCAGTCCTCACTTATGGGACTCCCAAGCTCAAGGCTACCGGAGACCCTAAGCACAAAAATGAGCTCCCTCTAGCTCAGCAGCACAGAAGGAAAGAATCTTCGCTGAATTAACACCCACCGGTAGCCCACATCCGGGATGGAGGGTAGGAGTTGCTCAGACCTCAAAGAGATTACGGAGGACTGCCTGTCCGAAAGCACTGTCCCTGCGGGACTCCCTCTCGAGACAGTAATGGACCGCAAAAGTCTGGCTCGAAGACCAGTAGCGGCCCGGCAGATGTCTGCCAGCGGAACAGAGCGGAGGTAAGCCACTGACGTAGCCTTTGCCCGAACGCAATGAGCCGTGACTCGACTTTCTAAGGAGAGTCCGGCTGCCCCATAAGCCCAAGAGATACAGTCCGCAACCCAGATGGACAGAGTACGCTTGGAGACCGGGAGCCCCAATTTATTGGGGTCAAAAGACACAAAAAGCTGAGCAGCTTTACGGTGCTCCCGCGTACGGTCAAGGTAGAAGTTCAGAGCCCTTCTACAGTCCAGGGTATGGAGGACCGTTTCAGCTCGGCTGGAGTGTGGTCTGGGAAAGAAGGTTGGAAGTACCACCTCCTGATTGATGTGAAAAGGGGAGACCACTTTCGGAAGAAATTTAGGGTGAGTCCGTAGGACTACCCTATTTTTGTAGAACCGAGTGTAAGGGGGATCAGACACGAGGGCCTGCAATTCACTTACGCGTCTAGCGGAAGTGAGGGCTATCAAGAACAGTGTTTCCAAGACAGAAAACGGAGAGAACAGGTAGCCATAGGTTCAAAAGGCGGACAGGTGATCCGCTGCAACACCACATTCAGGTCCCAGTCAGGCGCTGGCGGGCGCAGAGGTGGTTTAAGTAGAAGGAGACCTCGGAGAAACCTCGCTACGAGAGGGTCATTGGAGAGAGGTCTGCCGTCCACCGGCACATGATGTGCTGAAAGAGCACTGAGGTGAACTTTGACGGAGTTGGACTTAAGTCCCAGATTAGAGAGGTGCAGCAAGTACTGCAAGATCACCGACACCGGGCAGGAGAAGGGATCCTGAGACTGTTGGGTACACCAGACTGCAAAGCGACGCCATTTAAGGGCGTAGCATTTGCGGGTAGAAGGCCGACGCGAAGCCAAGACGACCTCCTCCACCTCCGCCGGCAGGAGAAGGGGAGCAAGGACTACCCTCTCAGCAGCCAGGCCATGAGGTTGAGAGACCTGAGGTTGGGGTGCAGGAGGGACCCCTGATCCTGAGTGAGGAGATCCGGTTGTACCCCCAGAGGGATTGGATCCTCCACCGCCAGTTGCAGCAGGAGCGGAAACCACGGCTGCCTGGGCCAGCGAGGGGCCACCAGGATCATGAAGGCTTTGTCTCGGAGAACCTTGAAAAGAGTCCGAGAGACTAGCGGGATGGGAGGGAACGCATACAGAAGGCTCCCCGACCATGAGATCAGAAAGGCGTCCGCCGCAACCCGAAGGGGGTGTGGCAGACGAGAGCAGAAGCGAGGAAGCTGCCGGTTGCGAGGACTGGCAAAGAGATCCATCGTAGGGAGGCCCCACTTGAGGAAGAGCTTCTGAACTACCAAGGGATCCAGACGCCACTCGTGCGGCTGGAGGACCCTGCTGAGTTTGTCCGCAAGGCAATTGTCTCGGCCCGGGAGATAAACTGCCTTGAGGAGAATGCCGTGACTGACGGCCCAAGAGCAGAGCTTCTGAGCCTCCCGGCAGAGGAGAAAGGAGCCCGTGCCCCCCTGTTTGTTCACGTAGAACATGGCAACTTGATTGTCCGTCTGGACAAGGACGGACTGTTGGGAAGTCAGGTGGGAGAAGGCCCTGAGAGCTAGGCGGATCGCCCGGAGCTCCAGGAAGTTGATCTGCTGAGCAGACTCCCACGTGGTCCAGAGGCCCTGAGTACGCACCCCTTGGCAATGCGCTCCCCAGCCCAGGAGGGATGCATCGGTGGTCAGCACCCGGGTCGGCTGAGGTGACTGGAAGGGCATACCGAACGTCAGGTTCGGCTGCCGGAGCCACCACCGGAGAGACGAGATCAGCGGCTCGGAAACGCGCACTAGGTCTGCGAGGCTGCCCGTGGCCTGTCGCCACTGCCGGCGGAGACACCATTGAGCAGACCGCATATTCAGGCGGGCATTGGGGGTCACATGGACAGTGGAAGCCATATGGCCGAGCAGTCTCAGGAAGCGCCTGGCGGAGACCAGGGGCTGGCTGCGAAAGCGGTCGGCTAGGTCCATGAGCCGCTGAGCCCTGTCGAGCGGTAGATACGCTCGCGCCTGAGGAGTGTGCAGCCTTGCGCCGATGAACTCGAGATCCTGTGAGGGGAGCAAAGTGGACTTTGCGAAGTTTATGACAAAGCCCAAGTGCTGCAGCAGAGCCACCGTGCGACACGTGGCGTTGGTGACCTCCTGAGCGGACGCTGCTCTGATGAGCCAGTCGTCGAGGTACGGAAAGACATAGAGGCCGTGAAGCCGGAGATGGGCCGCCACGACCGCGAGACATTTTGTGAAGACTCGCGGTGCGGAGGACAGGCCAAAGGGCAGTACTCTGTACTGGTAATGATTTCCCGCCACCACAAACCTTAGGTATTGGCGGTGGCTTGGGTGGATGAGGATGTGCGTGTAGGCATCCTTTAGATCCAAGGAGCATAGCCAATCTCCCTGCTGGAGGTAGGGCAGAAGGATTCCAAGGGTAAGCATTTTGAACTTCTCCCGCACAAGGAACTTGTTGAGGTTGCGCAAGTCCAGGATGGGTCTGAGGCCCCCTGTTCTCTTTGGTATCAGAAAATACCTTGAATAGAAGCCTTGACCTCTCAGGTGGTGTGGCACCGGTTCCACCGCCTGATCCTGCAGAAGACCTGCTAACTCCTGAAGGAGCAACTCCCTGTGCAGAGGGGGGCGCGGAGGCTCCCCCGGAAAATAGGGGACCTGATGGAAGTGGAGAAGGTGGCCTTCTCGCACGACCTGAAGCACCCAGGCGTCTGCGGTGATGCTGGACCACCTGTGGGCGAAGTGAACCAGCCGGCCTCCGGTGCTGGGGGGGACCAGCGGGGGGGGAGAAGCTATGCTGAGCGAGTCAAAAACCCCCACCCTGCTGAGCAGGGGCTGGTGGTGCAGGCTTGGGGGCCTGCTGCCTACGGGACCCGTTACCCCGTCCCTTGGCCTGCTGGCCCTGTTGGGGAGCTGCAGGGGCCTGATAATGGGGGTATTGTTTGTAGGCAGCCGCCTTCCTCGGCAAAAAGGACATTTACCCCGAGCCCTTCTTTTTCTGGGAAGGGGCGGAGGTCTACCTAGAAAGCCTGGTCCTGGTGAGAGTCTCAGTCTCAATTTGTGCAGCCTTTTCCGCCATGGGCTTGCCAAAGAGGTTTTCGCCTCGGCAGGGGACATCGACCAACTTGTCCTGTACCCAGGGCTCAAGGTCTGACGACTGAAGCCAAGCCTGTCGGCGGGCACCGATGCCGGCTGCGGCCACTCGAGCCGAGGCTTCAAAGCCATCATAGGCTGCTCGGGACATGAACTTAGAGCATTCCCGAATGCCGGTGGACAAGGCTAGGAACCTCCGCAAGGGCTCCTCGGAGAGACCAGCGGAGAATCCGGCTAGCTCTTTAGCCAGATCCCGGAGATACATGCCCATGTATAGCTGGTAAGTCTGGACACGACATGCGAGCATAGAGCCCTGGAAGCACTTCTTGCCAAGGCCATCCAGGTTACGGGCCTCCCTGCCAGGAGGCACCGAGGAGTGCATCTTCTGGCTCTTAAGACGATGCATGGCCGATTCCACTACCATGGAATGGTGTGGCAGCTGTGCCTTTTGAAAGCCAGGGCTCTTGCGGACCCGATAGATAGAATCGACCCGCTTGCTCAGGACCGGCGAGGAGGCCGGACTCTCCCACATGCGGAAGAGTAGTCGTTCCAGCATAGGAGGAACCGGCACAGTAAAGTGTTCCCTCGCGGGAGAGTCATACTGGAGGGCGTCGAGCTCTTCGGCTCGAGGCTCCTCCTCGGGATCCGCAGGGAAGGCCAAAGCCTTGGCCATATCCCTAACGAAGTCCGAGAACCGGGCATCCTCCGGGGGGGACTGCTTCCGAGGCTCGGACTCCGGTGAGTCCGAGGGGACACACCGAGTCCGGAAAGAATCAGGTGACTCTTCCTCCTCAGACTCCCAGACCGACTCCGACGAGGACTCGGTGGGGTCGGCCCGGGCAGGGTGCGGCGCCAGCCGCCCCGACGCCGAGGGAGTCGGCGTCGGCGACCTCGGTCCCGAACGGGAGGCCGAGGGCGACCTCGACCGAGGATCGACTCGAGTTCTCATCGACTCGAGGATCGGCTCGGTCTCCGGGGTCGACTTGGACGTCGACGTCCCGGCGGTCGGGGCAGCGACGCCAGCGAAGCCAGCGAGCAGTGCCCTCTGCTGGTCCATGAAGGCAGACAGTCTGCTCTCCAAGGCCGTCAACCTGAGTCCGAGCTCAGGTGACCCAGCAGCCCCCGACTCGGGCCCCGACGGCGTCGGGCCCGACGTCGGCTGTCGCGGAGGCGAGTCCAGAAGGACCACAGGACTTACCCGGGCAGGCATCTCCGACTCCAGGCGAGGTCGCTTCGGGATGTGTTCCTTCTCCAAGGACCCGGGGCGGCTGTCGGGGCTATGCGACCTGGCCCTCGCGGAGCCAGGAGCGTCCACCGACGCCGCCCCTCGCGGGTTTTTCCTTCCGACGATGGTCCCCGGAGGGAGAACCCCGGTCGGAGGAGCTCCGGCGACGGTCCGAGCTGGAGCCTTTCGACACGGAGGCCTCCGACGAGGTCCGGGTACGGCTGGGGTCAGCGAAGATTCTCTCACGCTGATGCCGCCGACTTCTCAACGCCTTTGAGGACAGTTTGCTGCAGGGCCCACAGATCAGTTCCTCATGATCCGGGCCCAGGCAGCGGAGGCAAAAGTCGTGTGTGTCGGTTAGTGACATATTTCGGTCACACCGACCACACCGCTTAAACCCACTGGCAGCCATCGGGGGAAAAAGGGCCCCTGCGAGGTCAAAGGACCGGGCTGCCAGGGAAAACGAAAACGAAAGCTGACTAAGTCAGAAAAACCGAAAAAAAGTAAGAGGACTCGAGACCGGCGTCGCGAGTCCGGGCGGGAAAACGATCGGCGTCGAACCGAAAGAAAAAAGGATAAAATAAAGAAGAAAATCAACTTTTTCGCGGGGACAAGACGGGGACGTCTGTAGGGCTCCGCTGAAAAAAGAAGACTGGCTAAGATGGCACCTTCGGGCGGGAAGACGACCGCGCATGCGCGCTGCAATTCCCAAAGGCTTTCTTTGAAAGCTGGGGAAAATTGCTCCGCGAGGGCTCCGTCGGCGCCGACGTCACCCATAAGTGAGGACTGACTTCCTGCTTGGTCCTGGAGAAATGTATGCTTTATTGTAACCCACCTTGAACTTATTAGGGTTAAGCAAGCTAAAAGTAACCAGATTAAATTTAAATTAAGTTACATTAGTCCTTTAAATTGCCTTTGATAGTCTGAGGATTTCAAGGTGGTAAAACAATGTGACAAGGTGGTAGCAAAATCCAGAAGGATGCTAGGTTGCATACAGATTGAAATAACCAGAAGAAAGGAGGAGGTATTAATGCCCTGTACAAGTCACTGGTGAGACCTCGGTTGGAGTATTGTGCTCAGTTTTGAAGACCATATCTCACAAAGGATATAAAAAGTTTTGAAATGGTTCAAAGGAAGGTGACCAGAATGATTTGGAACCTGCTCCGGAAGAAATATGTATACCCTAAAGGATCATGACACCTGGCAAAATCAATAAGCTCATTGTTAATGGAGAAGAAATTGAAATAGTGGACAACTTTAACCTACTTGGATCAAAGAAGCAACAATCAGTCAAGAAATCCGACGATGCATTGCTCTTGACAGAATGGCTATGAAGGACCTCATAGCCAAGATTCTCAAGAGCAGAGATGTCTTTCTCCATACAAAGATTTGAATTGTTCAAGCCATGACATACGGATGCGAAAGTTGGACAGTGAAAAAGATAGACAGGAAGAAAATTGATGCCTTTGAATTATGGTGCTGGCGACGAATACTGTGTGTACCATGGACTGCCCGAAGAACAAATCAGTCAGTACTAGAGGAGATCAAACCTAAGCTTTCTTTAGAAGCTCAGATGACAAGACTTTGATTTTCATATTTTGGACACATCATGCAAAGAGAGAGATCATTAGAGAAAAACATCATGTTCGGCAAGGTAGAAGGTCAACGTAAAAGAAGTCGGCCGGCAATGAGATGGATCGATACAATACAGCAGCTATGGGTGCACGTCTGTCAACAATGAGCCGCCTGACTGAAGATCAAACACAATTTAGGACAACTATCCAGAGGGTCACCATGAGTCAACACCGAATCGACGGCACTCAACGATAACAACAAAGAGGAGAGAAGGGATAAGAGAAATGCTTAAACGGTATTAATGAACAAACAAAACTTTTTCAAAAAAGGGGAATCTGTAAAACTAGAGAACATAAAATGAAACAGAGAAACATGACAGCAGAAAAAGACCACATGGCCTATCTAGTCTGCCCTTCCATATCAACCACTACAACAGTCCCCTTTTTTCCTTTAGAGATCCTCTGTGTTTGTCATATGCTTTTTTGATTTCAGATATTGTCCTCATCTCTACCACCTCCACTCCATATTTCTGCATACTACTCCTGAGTCTATCCCCTTTCACCCACATCCTATGTCCCCTCACAGCTGAGCTTGCTTTCAATCAAAAGAGCCTCTCCTCCTGTGCATTTATGCCATGGAAGTATCCAAACATCTCAATCATATCACCTCTATCCTGCCTTTCCTCCAAAATATACATATTAAGATCCTTAAGTCTGTCCTCCAATGTTTTATAACAAAGACCACTAAACATTTTAGTAACCACCCTCTGCACTGACTCCAACCTGCTTAAATCCTTTTGAAGGTACAGTCTCCAGAACTGCACACAATATTCCAAATGAGGTTGCTCCAATTACTTATATTGAGACACTATCACCTCCTTTCTCCTTCTGGCCATTCCTCTCCCTATGCATTCAAGCATCCTTCTAGCATTTGCAGTCACTTTTTCTACCTATTTAGCTACTTTAAGATCATCAGACACAATCATGCCGAGGTCCTGCTTTTCTTTTGTGGACAGAAGTACTTCAACCCCTATACTGTATCACTCCCTTGGATTGCTGCAACCCAGATGCATGATCCTGCATGTTATCTACACCTTCCTGGGTGTCTACTCTATTGCAGATTTTGGTATCATCTGCAAAGAGGCAAACTGTACCAGACAGCCCTTCCGCAATATCGCTAACAAAGATGTTAAAAGGAATTGGACCAAGTACAGATCCCTGCGGCACTCCTCTGGTAACCTCCTTCTCCTCAGAGTGAGCTTCCACTCAACCAATTGTTGATCGAAGCAGGAAGTAAACTTAAAAGCAACGTCAAAAATACTTTTTTACTGAAAAGGTGGTGGATGCTTGGAATGCCCTCCCGATAGAGGTGGTGGGGCAAAAACAATGACAGAATGGGACAGGCACAGAGGATCTTTATATGGCAAGAGGATGGAATAAAAACAAACGTAAATATCTTTTATACTTCAATAAATAGAGGGGGTGACCTGCATGGAGTGGCAGGTACAACCATAAACAAAGGCACAGAGGGAGGTGACCTGCAAATACAACCACTTTAGCCATTTCAGTGGGCAGACTAGATGAACCATACTGGTCTTTATCTGCTGTCATATAGTATGTTATGTTGAACAATAGATATTTCTTTCTATTTTCTCCTGTAGCCCCACCATTTTTTTCTCACGAGCAAATGTGTATTCAACATCCTCATTCTGTTTCTGAAAGGTTAGTTAGTTTGCAGTTTGTGCTGTGAATTTAATCTTCTCATAGTTTACTCTCATTAAATCTTTCATTGTGTGCAGCTTTGTCATAATTTACCCTAATTAAATCTTTCATTCTGTGCAGCTCTGTCATGGATCATCAACCTGGAATCTTTTGGAATTTGCTTTCTTTTCCCATTTGCAGCTGGAACAGAAGGTACAACTTCACAGCCATCCTAGTATTATTTCATAAAATTACAGCTCATTCTAATAGTGACATTCGAGAATCTTTGTCCATAGCTATGTTACTAGATTAAAGCAGCTAAGTCAGACTTAGGTCCTTTTATCAGGGCAATTTCTCCAAATGGGTCAGTTTTGCGCATTATTCAACCCAACTGCCAAAGGGTAAACTTAGAATATAAAGTAAATACAAATACCCTCAATATCCCCAAATTTCAAAAAATACATATATTTCAGAATAGTTTATCCTAAGACCATCACATATTTCCATAGGGTATATAAATGACCTCAGGATAGCCCTTCCCCTACATGTGGTGAAATGAATTACCATAGGGTGAAATGGCAAAATTCACATCACGGGTCATAACCTCCCAATTTTTAATTTAAATTTTTAAAAGATTTTCACCCTCATCCCATGTCCCCTCATAGCAGAGCATGTTTTCAATCGAAAGAGGCTCTCCCTCCTGTGCCTTTATGCCATGGAGGTATTTAATCTCAATCATATCACCTCTATCCCATCCTTCCTCTAAGGTGTACATATTAAGATCCTTAAGTCTTTCCTCATATGCTTTACGTATAATGAAGACCACTAACCATTTTAGTGGCCACCTTCTGTACGGACTCCAGCCTGTTTATATCCTTTTGAAAGTGCGGTCTCTAGAATTGCACACAATACTCCAAATGAGGTCGCACCACCTCCTTTCTTCTGCTGGCCATTCCTCTCCCTATGCACCCAAGCATCCTTCTAGCTTTTGCCATCGCCTTTTCTACTTGTTTAGCTACTTTAAGATCATCAGACACAATCACGCCTAGGTCACACTCTTTAGTGGACAAAAGTACTTCATCCTCTATACTATATTGCTCTCTTGGATTGCTGCAGCCCAAATGTCTGACCTTGCATTTTTTAACATTAAATCTCAGCTGCCAAATTCTAGACCATTCTTCAAGCTTAGCTAGATCCCGCCTCATGTTATCTACACCTTCCTGGGTGTCTACTCTATTGCTGATTTTGGTATCACCCGCAAAGAGGCAAACCTTACCTGACAGCCCTTTCGCTATATCACTAACAAAGATGTTAAAAGGAATTGGACCAAGGACAGAACCCTGGGGCACACTATTGATAACCTCCTTCTTCTCAGAGTGAGCTCCATTTACCTGTACCCTTTGTCGCCTCACACTCAACCAATTTCTAACCCAAGCAGTAACTTTAGGGCCCATCCCTAGATGCTCAGTTTGTTTATAAGTCGCCTGGGTGGAACGGTGTCAAAGGCTTTACTGAAATCTAAATACATCACATCTAGGGCTCTCCCTCGGTCCAACTCCCTGTCACTCAGTCAAAGAAATCAATCAGATTTGTCTGACAAGACCTGCCTCTGGTGAATCCATGCTGCCTCGGATCCTGTAATCCGCTGGACTCCAGAAACCTCACTATTTTCTCTTTCAGCAGCACTTCCAATAATTTACTCATCACCAAAGATAACTTACTGGCCTGTAGTTTTCAACCACATCCTTACTTCCACTTTTGTGTAAAAGGACCACATATGTGCCTCTCTCCAATCCTATGGTACCACTACTGTCTCCAGCGAGGCATTGAAAAGGTCAGTCAGTGGAGCTGCTAGAACGCCCCCAAGTTCCCTCAGTATTCTAGGGTGTATCCCATCCAGTCCCTAATTTAGCTAGTTTCTCACGAACAAAGTCTTCTGCAAATCGTTCAAGATGCCCCTCGCTTCTGTTCCTGCTTGTGGGTGTTTTCTGAGGTCCTGCTCCTGGTTCTTCATCTGTGAACACAGAACAGAAGGTGAAATTAGACTTACCTGCTAATTGTTGTTCCTTGCGGAACTCGTGTCTAGTCCCGGACATCTGGGGTATAAGCACCTCCTCCCGTAGCCTTGGAGACTGAGCCCATCACCTTTTTTGGTGCCAGCAGTATAAGTAGGGAAGGAACCACCTCCTCGAGCCAGTAACCTATTGACCAAGCAGACTCACCAGAGGAATAAGTAAGTAGAAATAACATGTTGCATAAGTTTCTTTTTCCTTTTTTTTTTTTTTTTAGTGTTTGAAAAATGAACCTATATCACTACATCCTAACCAATGTAACTGCCAATAAAACAATTGCAGAACAGCTGAACGCAGTAAACACACCAGACAAGGCCTATGCAAGAGCGCTCAGCCGCATCTGGGCCCCCTCTCGAAAAACCTCCAAAAAGGTACTGTTATCACTATTCCTTAGAGACTTGCTCCGCCCCACCCCTGGATCGCAGGCCACCCTGGCGCCGCCGCAGCCAAGTGCTACCAACTTTAAAGTTCTTCAGGCCACAGATCCAAGTCCAAAGAAGGGAGGGTCACAGGACTAGACTAGAGTTCCGCAAGGAACAACAATTAGCAGGTAAGTCTAATTTCACCTTCCTTGTCGTCCCTCTAGTCTAGTCCCGGACATCTGGGGATGTAACAGAGCAGTAACACTTCAACGGGAGGGACCCGTCAGACCAGCCTGAAGAACCGCTGATCCAAAACGAGTATCTCTGTCCGCTTGTACATCGATCCTGTAATGCTTGACAAAGGAATGCAGCGAAGATCAAGTCGCCGCCTTACAAATCTCTTCCGCAGGCATCAAACGGTACTCCGCCCAAGAAGCCGCTTGCGCCCTCGTGGAATGAGCTCTTAAACCCGCAGGGACAACCTTACCCTTCAACAGATACGCCGAGGCAATAGCCTCCTTAATCCATCTCGCAATAGAGGCTTTGGACGCCGACTCCCCTTGCCGCGGCCCTCCAAATAGAACAAATAATCTATCCATTTTACGGAAAGCTGCCGTTCTCTGCAAATACACCTTCAAAACCCGACTGATATCCAAGCGATGCAACCGCTTTCCGGCACTGCCTGTCACGTCCTTTGCGAAAACCGGTAAAGAAAGGGCCTGATTCACATGAAAAACCGATATCACCTTCAGCAAAAAGGAAGGTACTGTGCGTAACACCACCTTTCTATCACAGAAGGTCAGAAACGGTGCTCTACACGATAATGCTTGCAATTCCGAAATCCTCCGCGTGGAAGCAATAGCAACCAAGAACACCACCTTCAAAGTGAGATCCTCCAAAGCAGCCGTAGCCAAAGGCTTGAACGGCGCCTTCACCAACGCCGCCAGCACCAAGTTGAGATCCCAAGGCGGGACCTGCACCCGGAAAGGAGGTCTCAACAGAGAAGTCGCCCTCAAAAACCGCTTCACGTCCGGGTTGGCACCTAGCACTAAACCATGCACCTTACCCCGATAACAAGAGAGAGCTGCCAACTGAACCTTCAAGGACGCTGCCGCCAGACCTTTATCAAAACCGTCCTGCAAAAAGTCGAGAATCTGTGGAATGGAGGCTCGTAACGCGACCACTCGCCACACTTCGCACCAGGCTTCAAAAAGAGGTCATACGCTGATGTAAGCTATCGACGTCAACCGCCGCCTGGACTTTAGCAAGGTGGCAACAACCGCTGACGAATACCCCCTGGCCATCAACCTCGCCCTTTCAATAGCCAGGCCGTAAGCGAGAACCGAGCAACCTGAGGCATTAGCAAGGGACCCTGTCCCAACAAATCCTCTCTGACTGGCAGCCTCCACGGAGACCCCACCAGGAGCCTCACCAGATCGGCATACCACGGCCTTCTGGGCCAGTCCGGCGCTATCAGAAGCACCTGTCCCCTGTGCATCTCTATTCACTAAATCAGACGTCCTATCAAGGCCCATGGAGGAAATACGTAAAGGAGCTGCTCCTCTGGCCACGCCTGCAACAATGCGTCCAAGCCCTCGGACATCCTTTCTCACCTTCTGCTGAAGAACCTTTCTACTTTTGCTGAAGCGAAGGTCGCCATGAGATCCATCACCGGAACTCCCCAGCTCTGCACTAGCATCTCGAAGACCTCCTGATTGAGGACCCACTTGCCCGGGTCCACCGCATTCCGACTCAAATAATCGGCGGTCACATTCTCCACGCCGGCTACATGTCCCGCTGACAATGCCTCAAGAAGCACCTCGGCCCACGCGAGAAGCTCCTCCGCCTCCGCCTCCAGAGCCACACTGCTGGTGCCCCCTTGAAGAATGACATATGCCACCGCCGTGGCGTTGTCCGACAGGACCTGAATTGCACAGCCTTGCACCTGGGACTGGAAGGCTCCTAGCGCCAGGGTGACCGCTCGGAGCTCTAACCGATTGATCGACCACTGCCTTTCCTGAAGCGACCACTGTCCTTGAGCAAACTGCCGCTTGAAGTGCGCCCCCCAGCCATAAAGACTGGCATCCGTCATCAACAGCTTCCAATCCGGCGACTCCAACGGCATACCTCTTTCGAGATTTCTGGGATCGAGCCACCACTGGAGAGATAGCTTCACCGGCTCCGGACACACCAACTGCCGGGACAACGGATACGATTGATTGGACCACCGCCGGAGCAGCGCCCACTGTAACGGCCGCATGTGCGCCCTGGCCCAAGGCACCAGATCTAGCGTGGCAGCCATTGTCCCTAAAAGCTGAAGGTAATGCCACGCCGACGGGGCCTTCCTCTTCAGGAACTCCCGAACGAGCCGCTGAAGACCTTGGGCCCGGGTGAGCGGAAGGAACACTCGGCCAGCTTCCGTGTCGAATCGAGCCCCTAGGTATTCCAGTTCCTGGGTCGGTGTCAACTTGCTCTTTTCAAAGTTTACCACCTACCCCAAGCTTTGAAGAAACCGCACAACCCGGAGAGTAGCCTCTTCGCTCTCGCACCGTGACTTCGCTCGGATCAACCAATCGTCCAGGTACGGGTGAACTAACACCCCTTCTCTGCGCAACGCCACCGCCACAACCACCATCACCTTGGAAAAAGCACACGGAGCCGTCGCCAAGCTGAACGGTAATGCCTGGAACTGAAAATGCCCCATCGGAACAGCGAACAGCAGGAACTGCTGATGCTCTAACCGAATTGGAATGTGCAGATATGCCTCCGAGAGGTCCAGAGAGGAAAGAAATTCCCCTTTTCGCACTGCAACTATGACGGACCACAGGGTTTCCATGCGAAAATGAGACACACGGAGACACCTGTTCACGCCATTGAGGTCTAGAATCAGCCGCCAAGAACCTTCCTTTTTGGGCACCACAAAATAGATCGAGTAACGACCGCTGCCGTACTGATTGACAGGGACTGGCAATACCGCCCGTAGTTCTCGCAACCTTTGCAACGTCTGCTGCACCGCCCGGCGCTTTGACTGCGTCCTGCAGGGAGACTGGACGAAGGACTCTGCAACGGGTCATTGAAGCTCTAGGGCATACCCCTCCCTTAAGACCTCCAGAACCCAACGATCCAAAGTAATCTGGGCCCAGGCAGGGTAAAACTCTCGAAGCCGACCCCCTACCGGCACTAACCCTGCTTGGGCCCCCCTCACTTCATTGTGGCTTTTTGAGGGCCGAGGACGAGGAGGCTCCAAAACCTCTCCCTGCCCCCCGGAACCCCCGAAAACCCTGTGACCTATACTGGAAACACCCTCTTTGAAAATGCCCAAATCTGGGCGCTCGAAACCTCCGAAACTCTCTCTGCTGACTGCGGGAAGGCGCTGGCGGACGATTTTGCTTCTGCTTATCCTCCGGCAGCCTTCCCCCTTTAGACTCCCCGAGGTCTTTCACCAACTTATCCAAATCCTCTCCAAAGAGCAGCTTGTCCCGAAAAGGAAGCTTACCGAGACGAGCTTTGGAGGCTCCGTCCGCCGCCCAATTGCGCAACCAGAGATACCGCCTTGCCGCAACCACAGACGCCATACTCTTCGCCAGGCCTCGATTCATATCATACTGCACATCCGCTAAATAAGCAGCCCCCGACTCCAGGCGGACCATCTCATTTACTGCCTCGTCATCCCGGTCCAGCGAAATCCGCTGAGTCCACCTTAGACATCCTCTAGCTACCCACGCGCCGCAGATAGCCGCTTGCAAGAATAAAGCATTGACATCAAACCCCTGCTTCAGCAGAGTATCTAGACGATGGTCCTGCGCATCCTTAAGGGCCGCACCGCCCTCCACTGGAATCGTGGTCTTCTTGGTCACCGCGGAAACCGCCGCATCCACTTTAGGGGACTTAAAAAGTTCCTTATCCTGCTCCTGCAACGGATACAGCTGGGCCATTACTCTGGACCCTTTAAGTCCGGCTTCTGGCGTGTCCCATTCTTCCTGAATCATTTCCTTAAAAATCCGATGTAGTGGAAACACAGAAGCATGACGACAGAAAAAGACCACATGGCCTATCTAGTCTGTCCTTCCATAACAACAGTCCACTTTTTACCTTTAGAGATCCTCTGTGTTGGTCCCATGCTTTTTTGAATTCAGTTACTGTCCTCATCTCTACCACCTCCACTGGGAGACTATTCCATGGATCCACTACTCTTTCTGTAAAGAAATATTTCCGCATATCACTCCTGAATCTATCTCCCTTCACCCTCATCCCATGTCCCCTCATAGCAGAACTTGCTTTCAATTGTAAGAGGCTCTCTCCCTGAACATTTATGCCACGGAGGTATTTAAACATCTCAATCATATCACCTCTATCCCGCCTTTCCTCTAAGATGTACATATTAAGATCCTTAAGTCTGTCCTCATATGCTTTATAATGAAGCCCATTAATCATTTTAGTAGCAACTCTCTGCACCGACTCCATCCTGTTCACATCTTTTTGAAGGTGCGGTCTCCAGAACTGCACACCATACTCCAAATGAGGTCGCACCAAAGACTTATACAGAGGCATTATCACCTCCTTTTTTCTGCTAGCCATTCCTCTCCGTATGCACCCAAGCATCCTTCTAGCTTTTGCCGTCGCCTTTTCTACCTGTTTAGCTACTTTAAGATCATCAGACACAACCACGCCTAGGTCCCGCTCTTCTTTAGTGGACAAAAGTACTTCACCTCCTATACTGTATTGCTCCCTTGGATTGCTGCAGCCCAAATGCATGACCTTACATTTTTTAACATTAAATCCCAGCTGCCAAATTCTAGACCATTCTTCAAGCTTAGCTAGATCCCTCCTCATGTTATCTACCCCTTCCTGGGTGTCTACTCTATTGCAGATTTTGGTATCATCCGCAAAGAGGCAAACCTTACCCGACAGCCCTTCCGCTATATCACTAACAAAGATGTTAAAAAGAATCGGACCAAGGACAGATCCCTGGGGCACACCACTGGTAACATCCTTCTCCTCAGAGTGAGCTCCATTTACTTGTACTCTTTGTTGCCTCCCACCCAACCAATTTCTAACCCAAGCAGTAACTTTAGGGTCCATCCCTAGGGTGCTCAGTTTGTTTTTTAAGTCGCCTGTGAGGAACAGTGTCAAAGGCTTTACTGAAATCTAAATACACCACATCTAGAGCTCTCCCTCGGTCCAACTCCCTGGTCACCCAGTCAAAGAAATCAATCAGATTTGTCTGACAAGACCTGCCTCTGGTGAATCCATGCTGCCTCGGATCCTGTAATCTGCTGGACTCCAGAAACCTCACTATTTTCTCTTTCAGCAGCGTTTCCAATATTTTACTCACCACCGAAGTTAAACTAACCGGCCTGTAGTTTTCAACCACATCCTTACTTCCGCTTTTGTGTAAAGGCACCACATGAGCCTCTCTCCAGTCCTTTGGCACTACTCCCGACTCCAACGAGGCGCTGAAAAGGTCAGTCAGTGGAGTTGCTAGAATGTCCCCAAGTTCCCTCAGTATTCTAAGGTGTATCTCATCCGGTCCCATCACTTTGTCTACTTGAAGTTGAGCTAGTTTCTCATGAACACAGTCTTCTGAAAATTGTTCAAGATGTCCCTCGCTTCTGACCCGCTGGGACTGTCACGTCGCCTGCAGCAATGGATCCTCCAAAGCAGAATCCGCCACGCTTTCCGCCACCGGCATGTTGAGCGCCTTCAGGGTCTCGGCAATAAGGGCTGCCAGTTCCTCCCGGCAGAAGACCCTAACCACTCTAGCCTGGTCCTCTTGCTCCACAATCTCACCATCCTCCAGATCCAGATCCCCATCCGAATCCGGACCCTCCGAGACCTCTTCAGGGACTACCGCCGCTAACTTGGCCTTTTTGCATGGGGCGCCTTCCCGGCCATCTACCGAGGAACCCCCAGGCCTCTTCAGGCTCCCTCCTAACCCCACAGCGCCATGCTTCCCCGCTAGGGCCTGCTGAAGCAAAGAAAGGAAATCTGGGGAGAAAATGGCTGCCAGCCCCCCCTGCAAGCCCACCTGGGACGTGGAGGGCTCCACCGCCATGGGAGGCCCCAGAGGAGGCCCCGCCGATGGTCCCGCAGGAGAGCGCGGCTCTGGAGAGCCCGACGCGGCCTCCCTCGGCGCCGCGCCATCTCCCTCGATGTCCGTGGCCTCCGCCTCCAGCGCGCATGCTTTACAGACTCCCAAATCGGAAAGGGATCCCCTCTTGGCCCCGCACATAACACATTGGGGCCTAGAGGGCATGCTGGCAAGCTCACCCTTCAGCTGCCACAGCAAACCACTCTCTCTGCTGACCAAAGAACTGGAGCTGAAGCAAAACACCTTCCGTTTGCTGTCTGGCTTTTTTTTTTTTCCTGTACCTATGGCAACAACTTCCCTGCACGCAGAATACAGCCCCAGCCTAAGGCCCTGCAGAAAAAAATGTGCGCGAAGCCGCTTGGCGTTTCCCGGGAAAAACGCAGCGTGAGCAAGGCCCGTGCACCGCTTACCTGAGCGTGAACCGATTGCCGCGCCTTTACTCTCTCACCGGCCAGACTCGCAGTGCTCCGGAGCCTCTGTCAGCAGCCCCTTCACTGCGAGACTCTCACAGCCGCCGGAACACCTCACGGTCACCTGTTACCACCCGCCAAGGCCACAGGCACGCGATTCGCCGGCTCCGGGTCTCCGGGTCTGCCGCATCAGCCAAAGCAGCCCGCGGCGCGGCTCCGGACGGGCCCCCCTCAACGTCTCCTCACCTGCAGACCGGGTTCGGGAGACGGAGGCCCCAACAGCTGCTCCCACACTCCAACCGGACACAGTACCTCCCGGGAGGGGGGGAGAGAGGGGGAATACAAAACTCAGCCGATAAAAGAACAGCCGCTCAGCAGGAAAAACCTCGCTGGTAAATTTAAAGCTGCAGGCACTGCTTCACACAAGATAGCTATTTTGTTTTACTGCCTTATATTGCTATTTTTAAGCTACTACACTGACTCCTCACTGATTCCTCTAGTGAGCCCCCCGAGGCGCACTCCTCCTTCAGCTGCCTTGGAGACTGAGCTTACTGGCTCGAGGAGGCGGTTCCTTCCCTACTTATACTGCTGGCACCAAAAAAGGTGATGGGCTCAGTCTCCAAGGCTGCGGGAGGAGGTGCTTATACCCCAGATGTCCGGGACTAGACTAGAGGGACGACAAGGAAATATTTGTTAAGCAATTCCGCTTTATCCTCATCAGCTTCTACATATTCCTCCTCTTCACCCTTGAGTCTGACAATACCACTTTTGCTCTTCCTCTTTTCATTAACATATCTGAAAAATGTCTTATCCCCCCATTTTACTGCATTGGCTATGTCCTCCTCTTTTTGAATCTTTGCTTTCCTGACTGCTTCGCTAAGTTTTTCCAAATATAGATGCCTGTCTTCCTCTCTCTGTGATCTCTTGTATTTTATGAAGGCCTCCCTCTTTTTCTTCACTTTTTCAGCTACTTCTTTTGAAAACCATTGCGGTCTCCTTTTCCTTTTACCTTTATTTACCATTTTAACAAAAAGGTTGGTTGCCCTTAAAATATCCCCTTTCACTTTTTCCCACTGTTTTTCTACATCTCCCAGCTTTTCCCATCCCGCTAATAACTCCATGAGGTATTGGCCCATCTTAGCAAAGTTAGTTTTCCTAAATTCTAAGACCCTCGCTTTTGAATGGATTTTAACAGCCCTTGTCCTAATACTAAACCACACCATCTGGTGATCACTGGATACAAAATGATCTCCCACTGCAATATCAGAAACACTTTCACCATTGGTAAGCACCAAGTCCAGTATGGCCCCTTCATGTGTGGGTTCTGTTACTATTATGACCACTATGCCAGTATGCCATTGAATATGCCCTTCAAAGCCCGCTACAGTTAGCATAGGGGCATGCTGCGGATGTTCCGGGGCCTGCTACAGTTAGCATTGGGGTATGTTGGGGATGTTCCGGGGTGGAGTGGAGGCAGAGACTGCTGCTAACTGGGTAGTGATGATATTGCACTGCTACCCGGTTAGCGATCAATGGCTAAAACTAGGCCAGCTTTTGCCTCCTCTAGCTTTAGTCACGGATGCCAACTGGGTAATGGTGCAATACCGCCGCTACCTGGTTAGCCTCAGCAGCTCTGGGGCATGTGCGGCAATGCCAGATATTCATTGCCATCATTGCAGAATTGAATATCCGGTGTTAAGGGTCGGTGGGCAGGGCTATGTGCTCTAGCGATGCATAGCCAGCCCAGCTGAATATTGGGCCCATTATGTTCTTCCTGCTTCTGCGACTCTGGGAAGGAGCACTGTTTTGATTAATGTGAAGGAAAATGTCACAGTTTTCATGGCCATATCTTTTGCTGCCAAAAAGAGAGCAGATGAAAGTATTTGGGGGGAGTAGAAGGGAGAAAGCAACTACTGCTGCACTACTTGGGTGATTAGGCAGGGAAGGGGGATGTTGCTGTATTCTAGGTGGAAGGGAGAAGACAGCTACTTTAAGATTCTGTTGGAGGGGTCAGAGTAGGGAGGGAACTGCTCGGTGTGGTGTGGCAGTGGTAGTGGCCCACTACAGGACGTGTGGTTTGGCACACATGGCCTGCTGCTTCTGACCCCCCCTCCAACAGTTGCGTCGTTGGAGGGTCAGAAGCGGCAGAATAAAGCACATGGCCTGACATGGGCACCATGCCGTGCCACCCAGAGAGGTCTGCTGCCTAGTGGGCAGGACATCACTGGTTAGGGAAGGCGGCAGATGCTGTACACTATTGAGGTGGCAGGGGAGATGGCAGATGCAATACTGGAGGGTGGAAGGGAAGGCAGCTACTGCATTATTTGGGTGGTGGGGAAGGGGTAGTTGCTGTACTTAGGGTGGTAGCTTAGGGGAGAGGGCAGATGCTATACTGTTGGAGGTGAAAGGGAGCAGGGAATGCTGGGCTACAAGATTGGAGGGTGAGAGAGATAGGTGGAGTGCTGCATAGACATGGTGGAACTACGTGGAAGTGGCCATGGGAGCATTGTCAAGGAGGAAGATGAGTACAGAGGACAGAAATGTAATGGGAAGTGTATGGAAGATTTATTTATTTATTTATTTATTTATTACTTTTATATACCGCGCTCTTTAAAATCAGTGTGGTTTACAGGTAACATTTGTGAATATCGAGTATCAGATATGTCTTTACAGAGAACAGGGATATAACTTGGATTTCAACTTGGGTAACTATATACAATATATACAATTCTGTACAACATAGCTACGAAATGTTTGTGGGTCATCGAAGTTTAGCTGGGTGTGTTATGGCTAGTATTGGCTGTGCATAGTGTAGGAGAAAGAGGTGATGTTTTAGAGCTTTTCTGAATTGTATAATATCGGTAATTGCTCGGATTGAGGGTGGGAGTGCATTCCAGCATGTGGGTGCACAGAACCTGAAAGCTCTGCACCTTGTCGCCTGTGAGCATTTTGTTATTTCTTTAGGGATCAGGAGAGTGTTGATGGCGAATGATCTCCTCTCCCTGTTTGCCGAGGTAAGGTGGATCAGCTCTGTAAGGGAGGAGGAGGACATGTTGTTGATGGCCTTAAATGTTATCAGGGCTACTTTATATGTAGTTCGACAGTAGATTGGCAGCCAGTGTAATTCCTTTAGGATCAGGGTGATATGGTCTCCTTTGGAGGCTCCATGGAGGAAGCGAGCCACGGTATTCATAGCTAGTTGTAGTGGGCTTAATGAGCACTTGGGTAGGCCATGGAGAATAGTATTGGCATAGTCAAAGTGGGGGGTCACAAGTGCCTGAAATACTGTCCTGAAATCGCCTGGTTGTAGTAGAGGTCGGAGATGTCTCAATGTACGTATTTTATGGTGGATCTGCTTGACGGCATTGCTGATGTGTGCTTTGAAATCAAGCCGCTGGTCTAATGTAACACCAAGGTAGCGGATTGTGGGTCTGGTTGTGAGCTCAGCATCTTTCGTCTTTAGCGCAGGTGGAGGGGAGACATTTTGATTTCTTGTAGTGAAGAGTACGTCTGTTTTGCTAAAGTTTATCTTGAGGCCTTGTGCATGGAACCAGTCTGTTACAGCCTCAAAACAATTTATCAGAGGGGAGAAATCTGGCTTATCAGTCAGGAATGGGATGAAGAGTAGTACATCGTCAGCGTAGATTAGATATGAGACGTTGAAGGAGCGGAGCGGATTACTTCGCATACGGGTTGCATATATATGTTGAATAATAAAGCAGAGAGTGAAGAGCCTTGAGGTACACCATGTTTTTGCTGGAAAGGTTTAGAGGTTGTGGAACCTGTACGAACTTGCTGCCATCTATCCGTTAGGTATGATTTACACCAGTTCAATGCTAAACCGCTGATTCCCTTATCTTGAAGTCGTCTCAGAAGTTGATCACTGGGTAGTGGGTAGTGATGCAATACCACTCAGATATGCTCAAGAGATCATTGAACAAACCTCGTGACCTTTTCAACCTGGTTAAGTCACTATCAAAGGAACCATCCTTTGAACAAAATAATGATATCCACCCGCAAGAATTCGCTGATTACTTGCAATCAAAACTCCTACAGACAGATGAACTCTCAAAAAACAACATACAAGAAACAACTTGCCCAACATCCCTATCCGCACTTACCACGCCTTCTTCTAAACAAATTGAAGACACAATCACCTCACTCAACACGACCACCGCGCAGACCGATCCCTGCCCAGCCTTTTGGATAAAGGATCTTCGGTGTGCATTTAGCCCCTTCATTGCAAGAATCATAAACCTCTCCTTCACTACTGGCTCCTTCCCATCTGCATTAAAGCTCACATCCATCAGGCCACTGCTAAAAAACGCTAAACTAGACCCAAAACGGCCAGACTCCTACAGGCCTATAGCCAGTATCCCCCTCTTAACAAAGATCTTTGAGAAAGAGGCACAGCGCCAAATCCAAAACCACATTGACTCCGCAGCCCCTCTAGACCATTCTCAACATGGCTTCAGAGAATTCCATGGCGTTGAGACACTGCTTACCACTCTCTTCAACGATGTTCTCAATACCATAGACAACATCCGACAAGGCGTTGTGCTAATCTTCTTGGATATAGCAGCAGCGTTTGACTCGGTAAATCACGAGATTCTCCTCGGTCGACTGAAAGAAAAAGGCATCTGCAACACAGCACTTGAATGGTGTAAATCATACCTCAATACCAGAATGCAATACGTTAAATCTGCAACAGGAGAATCAAAACTCTTCCATCAAAGAAAAGGCGTTCCGCAAGGGTCCTCACTTTCATCCCTCATGTTCAACATCTATATGCAGCCTATCTGCGATATCATCAGGTCTTTCAATGTGAAATGTATGATATATGCCGACGATATCCTACTCTACATGCCATTTTCCACAATGCAAATGGATTTATTGCCTATAACAAACTGCTTCGACGCAGTCTCACAATGGCTCCTGTCACAGAACCTCCGCATTCAGCATAAGAAAACTGAGGTTCTCTTTATCACAAGAGACCCCAACTTCACTCCACCACCACATATAAGTGTCAAGGGAGCTGACCTAGGCACCAAGGAAACAATAAAATACCTCGGAGTCACACTATGAAATCACACATAAACAATATCGTAAAATCTGTGTACTTCAAAATACGCACGCTCAGACACCTACGTCCCCTACTAGATCACGAAGACTTCAGAACCATCTACCAAGCTCTGATACTACCGCATTTCGACTTCGCCAACTCCATTCTACAAGGACTCCCACAATCCACCGTAAGCTCCTTACAGCTTGCCATGAACACCGCTGCCAGGGTTCTTCTAGGAGCGCCCAAAAATGATCACATCACACCTATCCTCAAACAACTACATTGGCTCCCTATACACGGAAGACTTACATTCAAAACCCTTACTCTCACTTTTAAGGCCATAAATGGTTTATCGTCCACATCACTTTCTAAACTCATCCAAACCGTCCCATCAAACAGAAATAGGAGACAGGCAGCATTAAACTCACTAACAACCCCAAAGGCTACAACAACGTGCAGCCTATCAACGTCAAACAGAGCTTTCATGTTTAGCGCACCAAAATGCTGGAATTCTCTCCCACCTGATCTCCGCGCCATAACCGACCTAACCCAGTTCAGAAAGGCCCTTAAACTGCACCTTTTCATCAAATACTACCCCACAGGAAGCGTAACATAATAGCCCCACCCTAATACAATCCACAGTCTCTCTCCTTGTCCCAAGCATTCCTGCTAACTTTATGTAAATAGTTCGAGCATGTGATCTAGTTAATAGATTATATACTCCATGTAAATAGTTCTCCCATGTTATCCAAGTTGATACTCCTGTTATATGTAATACCAAACAGCCTGTTGTTCTGGTTTCTTTATGTTATCTGTAAACCGCGCTGATGTCAAAGAGTGCGGTATATAAGAAGTTGAAATAAATAGAAATAAATAAATAAAGATCATGGTTTACGGAATCAAACGCGGCGGCAATGTCCAGGAAAATCAGTGCGAATCCTTGTCTGATGTTATCGGTTCCTGTGACTAGTGTATTGATTAGTGTGGTTAGGAGAGTTTCCACGCCGTGTGATTAATTTATGATTTAAGATTAATTTAAGTATTGATTTATACTTACTTTTATGTATTGATTTATACTTACTTTTATACCACCTTGCAAAGGTTCCCTGGAGAGACCAGCAGAGAACCCGGCCAGTTCCTTGGCCAGGTCTCGCAAGTATATGCCCATGTACAGCTGGTAAAAGACTGGACACGGCAAGCAAGCATCGAGCCCTGGAAGCACTTTCTACCAAAACCATCCAGGTTCCGGGCCTCCCTGCCAGGGGGCACCGCGGAGTGCATCTTCTGACTTTTCAGACGATGTATGGTCGATTCCACCACCATGGAATGGTGTGGTAGCTGTGCTTTTTGAAAACCAGGGCTCTTCCGGAGTCGATAAATGGAATCGACCCGCTTGCTTAGAACCGGCGCCGAGGCCGGTGCCTCCCACATCCGGAAGAGGAGCCGTTCCAGCATCAGAGGAACCGGAACAGTAAAGGCCTCCTTCGGAGGAGAGTCATACTGGAGGGCCTCGAGCTCTTCGGCTCGAGGCTCCTCCTCGGGGTCCGCAGGGATAGCCAACGCAGTGGACATAGCCCGGACGAACTCCGAGAACCGGGTATCCTCCAGAGGGGATCTACTCCGGGGCTCAGACTGCGGTGAGTCTGACGGGACGCACCAAGTCCGGAAGGTATCGGGGGACTCCTCGTCCTCCGTCTCCCAGGCGGACTCGTCCGATGACGAATTGGGCTCCAACCGCGCGGGGCCTGTGAGTACCCGCCCCGACGCCAAAGGTACCGGCGTCGATGCCCTCGGTCCCGAGCGGGAGGTCAACTTCGACGTCGATGTCCTGGTGGTCGGGGCAGATGCGCCAGACAGGCTGGCCCTCAGCGCCCGCGCTACTGCTCCATGAAGGCAAACAATCTGCACTCCAAGGATGTCAGCCTGAGACCCAGCTCAGAAGACTCTGCAGCCACCGACTCGGGCCCCGGCAGCGCCGGGCCCGACGTCGGCTCTCTGGGAGGAGAGTCCACAAGGAATACAGGACTTACATGTCCAGCAGACTCCGGCTCCACACGGGGTACTTTTGGCGGCTTCTCCTGTTCCACGGGCCTGGGACGGCGGTCGGGGGTCTGAGACCTAGCTCTCGAGGAGCCAGGGATCTCCTCCGATGCCGCCCTCGCGAGCAGCTTCTTCCTCTTTCATTCCTGGTCGGGGGACCCCCTGTCCGAGGAGCCCTGACGGTGCTCGGGATCAGACTCCTGAGATGTCGAGGCCTCAGACGAGGTTCGGGCCCAGCTGGAGATCGAGTCAGAGAAAAGCCTTTCCTTTTGGTGCTGACGACTTCGAAGCGTCTTGGTTGACATTTTTCCACATGGTCCACAGATCTTAGGATAATGGTCAGGACCCAGGCAGCGAAAGCAGCAGTCGTGCGTGTCGGTGAGAGACATTAGTTGCTTACACCGATCACACTTCTTGAAACCACTGGAAGCCATCGGGGAAAAAAGAGTCCCCGCGAGGTCAAAGGACCGGCCTTCCAGGGAAAAAGAAAAAACGGGGTGCGAACGTCAGCTACGAAGGGCAAAAACCGAAAAAAGAAGATCGGGCTCGATACCGGTGTACCGAATCCGGCGGGAGGGGAACCGGCGTTGAACCGGAGAAAAAATAGCGAAGGAATCGCAAAAAAATCCAACTATTTTCCGGGAGGACTAGGACACACGTCCGACGGGCTTCACGGAAAAAGAGAGACTGGGCAAGATGGCACCTTTAGGCGGGAAGGGGACCGCGCATGCGTGCCTGCATTCCCAAAGGCTTTCATAGAAAGCTGGGGAAATGCTCCGCAGGGGCTCCATCGACGTTGATGTCACCCATATGTGAGGACTGACTTCCTGCTTGGTCCTGGAGAATATAACAGTAATGCTTATAACTATTTTCAGTCAAGGTAATCTGAGGTTCAACAAGGTGTAGTATTAGGTCCAATTACCAAAGTGTGTAAGAGGTTGATCTGACTGTATATGGCTAGGACGTTGAGAGTCTTGGGATAAGGTAATGTTGTATTCTTCTTGGAAGAAGATAGAAGGGGATAAGAGATTGGGGAAAGAGTGACAGGAAAAATGACAGACCTAGAGGGGATGGACTGGGCAGTATGTGAAAGAAGATGGAAAGCTGATAAGTAGATGAAAATTAAAAAGAAAGAGCACAAATCCCTAGGATACTCCACTATTCACTTTTCTCCACTGGGAAAATTGGTCATTTAGCCCAACCCTCTGCTTTTTATCTTTTAGTCAGTTCCTGATCCACAATAGTACACTGCCTCCTATCCCATGACTTTTTAGTTTTGCCAAAAGTGTCTGATGAGGGACCTTGTCAAAGGCTTTCTGAAAGTCCAGATACTTTATACAAACTGACTCTCCATTGTCTACCTGTTTATTCACACCTTCAAAACAACATAACAGATTAGTAAGACAAGATCTTCCTTGTCTAAAGCCATGTCTGCTGTCTCCCATTAAGCCATGACTATCTACATGTTCAGTAATTTTGTTCTTTATGATGGTTTCTACCATTTTTCCCGGTACCGATGTCAGGCTCACCAGTCTGTAGTTTCCTGGATCACCCCTGGAACCCTTTTTAAAAATTGGCGATCCTCCAATCTTCAGGTATTACAGATGATTTTAATGAAAATTCACAGATTACTAATAGCAGGTCTGCAATCTCATATTTCAGTTCTTTCAACACCCTTGGATGTATACCATCAGGTCCAGGTGATTTGCTACTCTTCAGTTTATCAAATAGTTGTAATACATCTTCCCGTTGTATAGATAATTCTTTCAATTCTTCCACAGTACCACCTTTAAATATCACTTCAGTCATGGGTAACATCCCTACATCTTCTTCAGTAAAGACTGAAGCAAAGAATTCATTCAAGTCTTTCCGCTATGGCCTTGGGTTAGAAATTGGCTGTGTGGGAGGTGACAAAGAGTACAGGTAAATGGAGCTAACTCTGAGGAGAAGGACGTTACCAGTGGTGTGACCTAGGGATCTGTCCTTGGTCCGATTCTTTTTAACATTTTTGTTAGTGATATAGCGGAAGGGCTGTCGGGTAAGGTTTGCCTCTTTGCGGATGATACCAAAATCTGCAATAGAGTAGACACCCATGCAATACAGTAGACATGAGGAGGGATCTAGCTAAGCTTGAAGAATGGTCTAGAATTTGGCAGCTGGGATTTAATATTAAAAAATGTAAGGTCATGCATTTGGACTGCAGCAATCCAAGGGAACAATATAGTATAGGAAGTGAAGTACTTTTGTCCACTAAAGAAGAGCGGGACCTAGGCGTGGTTGTGTCTGATGATCTTAAAGTAGTTGAACAGGTAGAAAAGGCGACGGCAAAAGCTAGAAGGATGCTTGGGTGCATACGGAGAGGAATGGCTAGCAGAAAAAAAGGAGGTGATAGTGCCTCTGTAGAAGTCTTTGGTGCGACCTCATTTGGAGTATAGTGTGCAATTCTGGAGACCACACCTTCAAAAGGATATAAACAGGATGGAGTCAGTACAGAGGGTGGATACTAAAATGGTTAGTGGTCTTCATTATAAAGCATATGAGGACACACTTAAAGATCTTACTATGTACACCTTAGAGGAAAGGCGGGATAGAGGTGATATGATTGAGATGTTTAAATACCTCCGTGACATAAATGTACAGGGGAAGAGCCTCTTTCAATTGAAAGCAAGTTCTGCTATGAGGGGACATGGGATGAGGGTGAAGGGGGATGGATTCAAGAGTGATATGCAGAAATATTTCTTTACGGAAAGAGTGGTAGATGCGTGGAATAGTCTTCCAGTGGAGGTGGTAGAGTCAAGGACAGTATCTGAATTCAAAAAAGCATGGGACAAACACAGAGGCTCTCTAAAGGAAAAAAGGGGACCATTGTAGTTGTTGACATGGAAGGACAAACTAGATAGGCCATGTGGTCTTTTTCTGTCGTCATATTTCTATGTTTCTATGTTTGTCTCCTCTTAGTGCCCCTTTTACTCCTCTATTATCTAATGGCCCAACTGACTCTCTCAAAGGTTTTTGCTACGGATGCATTTGAAAAAGTCTTTATTACGTGTTTTTGCTTCCACTGCAAGCTTCTCCTCAAATTCTCTTTGCCTGACTTATCAATGCCATGCATTGAACTTGCCAGTGCTTGTGCTGTTTCCAGTTTTCGTCATTTGGCTCTTTTTTCCATTTTCTGAAAGATGCTTTTTTGGCAACAACGGCCTCTCTGACCTCACCTTTAAACCATGCTGGCAGTTTTTTAGACTTCCTTCCACGTTTCTTAAAGCATGGCATACAGCTGTTCTGGCCGTCCAAGATAGTATTTTTAAACAACACCCAAGCTTGATGTAAGTCTTTAACCTTAGCAACTGCTCCTTTTAGTTTTTTCTTAACTGTTTTCCTCATTTTAACATAGTCTCCCTTTCGAAAGTTAAATGTGGATTTCCTTACCATCCCTCCTCCATTAATTAAATCAAACGTGATCATGCTATGATCACTATTGCCAAGTGGCCCAAAACTCTTATCTCTAGCACCAGATCTAGTGTTCCACTAAGGACTAGGTCCAAAATAGCTTCCCCTCTGGTCGGTTCATGAACCAGCTACCCCAAGAAGCAGTCATTTATTTCATCCAGAAACTTTTTCTCCCTAGCATCTCCTGCCGTGACACTGACCCAGTCAATACCGGGGAAATTGAAATCACCCATTATTCTTACTGTGTTGTAACGTTTGCTAGCTTCCCTGATTTTTTTTCAGCATTTCATCATCCATCTGTTCACTCTGGCCAGGCGGTCGACAGTATATCCCCACTGCCATCGCCTTCCCCTTTTTACATGGAATTTCAATCCATAGAGATTCTACAGCAAATTTTGTTTCCTGCAAAACTTTAATCCTTTATGACTCAATGTCCTCTCTAACACAGAGCGCAACCACTCCACCAATTTGATCAGCTCTATCATTATGATATAGTTTGTACCCAGGTATCACAGTGTCCCACTGGTTGTCCTCCTTCCACCATGTCTCTGAGATACCAATCATATCTAACCTCTCTTTTAGTGCTATATATTCTAACACTCCCATCTTATTTTTTAGACTTCTAGCATTTGCATTCAAGCATTTTAGAGACTGTATTTTATTCATATTAATCTGGCTATTGGTAGGCAGGTGTGATTTTGAATCTTTAAGCTCTGTCTGCTCCGTACTCAAGGGCATTTGGGATACTTTTGTCTTTATTGGAACCTCTCTGCTGATATGCCCTAACTTCATTCTTTTTGGTATTATCCTTCAAGGATACATTTTCTGAACCATGTGCTCTTAGGCGACTGTCGGCTCTCCCCTATTATCTAGTTTAAACGCTGCTCTATCTCCTTTTTAAAGATTAATGCCAACAGCCTGGTTCCATCCCGGTTAAGGTGAGACCCATCCCTTTGCAAGAGCCCTTCCTTTACCCAGAATGTTCCCCAGTTCCTAACAAATCCAAAACCCTCATACTTGCACCATCGTCTCATCCACACATTGTGACTCCGGAGCTCTGCCTGCCTGCCTTTTGGGTCCTGTGCATGGAACAGGAAGTATTTCGGAGAATGCTACCCTGGAAATTCTGGATTTCAACTTAATACCTAAAAGCCTACAGTTAGCCTCCAGAACTTCCCTACCACATTTTCCTATGTCATTGGTACCAACATGCACCAAGACAGCAGACTCCTCCCTGGCACTATCTAAGACCTTGTCTAGGTGGAGTGTGAGATCCACTACTTTCGCACCAGGCAGGCATGTTACCAGGCAATCCTCATGTCCACCAGTCACCCAGCTATCTATCTACATGCCTAATGATCGAATTACCAACTATAACGGCTGTCCTAACCCTTCCTTCATGGGCACATGGCCCTGGAGAAACTTCCTCAGTGCGAGAGGGTTTTATATCATCTGGAGGACAGGTCCTAGGCTACAGGATCACTTCCGGCCAGGCCGGGGTGATGCTCTCCTGCCACGTGACCTCTCTCCTCCATGGCAAAAGAGATGCTGCCAGACTGGAGGTGGGACCTCAGGACTATATCCTTGTAGGTCTCATCTATGTACCTCTCTGTTGTCCTTATGTCCTCCAAGTCTGCTACTCTAGCCTCCAGAGATCGGATTCGTTCCCTGAGAGCAAAGAGCTCCTTGCACCTAGTGCACATGTAAGACCCCTCCACCAACTGGGAGAAAATCATACATGCGACACTCAATGCAAAAGACTGGAAAGCCCCCATCTCGCTGCTGGACTGCATCTTAGTTTTAAGGCTGTGTTCAGATATTTAAGTTCTTTACTTAATAAGGGTTGCTGGGGATACTTATACTAATAAACCTCTACCTAATACGTTTAATGTACCTTGTTCACCTGAAGCTTAATTAATCTCAGGTTCCTAATGTATGCCTGATGAGGATAAACAGCTGCACCTAAGAGTGAATATGGAACCTCCTTTCCTTTAAGAGGTGTAAGCACCTATAAAACTATGATTATCCCAGGGGTGGGTGGGTGTCGGGGAGGGAGGGAAAGAAGACTTATTATAAGCTGGCTGCTACACAGTACCCTGTTCTGTGCTTCTAAGGTAATCTCCAGGGGAAGTCCCACAGCCCTTGTTTGGATAGAGGGAGTTTTGGGGTCTAAATTTAACTGGAAAGCTCTCTTCTGTGTTTTAAATTTAAACTGAAAGCTCTCTGCTGCTACTAGGCCCTTACTGATGTAACAAATACACTGGGTTCGCAGATGAATCAGCTTTAAACTAAAGAATTCCTTTATCCTGAAGATTTAGAAAAATTCCCAGAAGTAAATACTTACAATTGCAGATTTCTCTCTAGAAGTAGCGGTCCCCTTTTGTAGTCCTTCAAGACTGAGAATCACAGAACTCTGGTTGAACTATTTATGCCTGTGCTTCGGAGGTAAGTTGTGATCAATTTCCTGGGTGATTAACACAGTCCTTGCTTGGATAGAAGGAGTCTTTCAAAATGGCCCTTTGATCTGCCACCTGGCTTTAACACCTATTTAAAAAATTTCACAGGTCTCTTGCCCACTATGTAGATGACCTCTTTGCAAAGGTCTCTACAAATAATTTATTGCTCAAAGAATTCTGACTATGTTTTGCTTTTTATGCTAAGTTATATTCTGATTTGATTATAATTAAAAGCTCTTTGCTGCTACTAGGCCCTGACTGAGTATGAAATTTAAACTAGAAGCTCTCTGTTGGGTTCTAAATTTAACCAGAAAGCTCTCTTCTGTGTTTTAAATTTAAACTGAAAGCTCTTTGCTGCCACTAGGCCCTGTGCAGTTATTTCTTAGACTGAGGCTATTTTGACAGGTACTTTGAATCAACTACAAGAGTTTACTAAATATTATGTCACTAAGTTTGTTGAACGTGATTCTAAATTATTACATATGGGGAAAGACTTGGTAAATTTGAGAATCAGCTGAAGACTGTGCAGTCAGCCTCAGCTGCTTCTATTAAAAATAGTCTCTTTTGCCATCGACAAATGGAGCATTTGGAAAATGTTTTTAGGCATGGAATATCAGATGCCTTAATTTTCCTGTAACTCATTACCTGTCTCCTACAATCCTTTTTCATAAATATTTAAAAGTTCTGCTTTTTGAGGACCCTTCAGTGCTGCAGATTAGCAATATTTACTACCTTCTTAGGGATAGGAAATTGGTTACAGCAGCTGACGGGGAGCTGGATCGGGTATCTGATGTTCCTAGTCTGGATTTATCTAAGTTTTTAGAATCATCTTCTGATGTTATTACTTCTCGAGCTACTTTACTTGTCTCATTTGTCATGGAGGCAGATAAGAATATGATAATGAAGACTTTCTTCCCGAAGAAGGAAATTCCTTTTTGTGGTCAGAAAGTCAATATCTTTCCTGATGATTCTAGATCCACACAACTTAGGCGTAAGGCCTTCCTGGAGCTGAAACCTTGAGTCTTAGTTCTGGGGACCACATATTTTCTTAAGTACTCATGCATATGTTTGGTATTTTATCAGGGGAAACAATAATGCACAATGGGGCTCAGCTGGCCCTGCCAGTCTCATGGTATGAGCTCATACCGTCAAACTGGCCCGCAAGCAACATGTCTTTAGTCTGTTATAACATTCGATTTGAAGGCAAAATACTAATATCCTGTGAGCAGAGTTCACAAAGATATTTTGCGAAAAGGAGGGAGTGTAGTTTACCATTCATAGTGATGAGGGTTGGTGGGGGTGCTAATCTGTAGGTTGCAGGGGGGCGCCAGAAACCCTAGCTTAGGCCCTGCAAGTGACTGGTTAAAATATTTAAGTGTGACTTAAGAAAAGGAAAGACAAGAGTAGCGTGTGTAAAAACTGGAAAAAATGAGGTAAAACATTACTTCAGCCATCACAAGAAGAGTTAAACTTTTTGTATCAAACTTCTATTTTGCAACGTTATTGACAATTGTTATCAGTGACCCTTAAGTTTAAGATAACCCTTGGCTCAGAATATAATTTCTGGCCTTAGTTCTTTTATCGAAAAGGGCGAATGCGAGTATGTCATGTGCCAAGAACCTACTGAATATTGCCATTGGTAATGCCTGTACCTATCCAAAAGCAAACCCTGAAAGTTTTAAACCCAGGAGCTCAGAGAAACTTGGTAAAAGTCCTTAGGATTGTTGTGTTTCTTTGTCTGCCACTCACTTTATTAAATAATTGTCTGGACCACACAGAAAAGTGGTTACACCAAGAAGATTACTTCTTCACTTAAAATACTCTTTACAAAGCTACTGCAGTACAAAAAAAAGAAATCCACGGAGAGAGGCTTCTTGTAATGACAAAATACAGTTAGAAAACTGACAAAGAATTAAAAGACCTACAGCTACTAAAGCTGGAAGATGAGTCACTAACATGTTCCCTGCTTTACCAGTACTGGCCTTTCAACAACCACCTGATCTGAATGAAACATTAGTAAAACACAAGTTTCTAACTTAGAAAGAAGAAAATAACATGCCTGTATGTGAATGCCTGAAGACCGGTGTTCGAATTTAAGACACTAAGAGGTAGATTCTGACCTGCATTTAGCGGGAATAAATGTCTGGGTTGGACGTCTATCCCCGCTAAACACCAATCTGCAGATTCTACCCACAGAGCTCCCCGAATGTACAGCAGAGATGTGTGGGGAACTCGGTATGGGGAGAGGGGGCGCGAGGGGGCGGGCTGAGGAAGGAGCGAGTTGGGGCCAGAGGCATTACCCCTACCCCGGATATACAGGGTCTCAGAGGTGGTATAGATGCCCCTAGACAGCAGCAAAGGAAGAATCCAAGCCTGGAAAAAGAGGTGAGGGGTGCAGGGGATTCCTCGCAGCCCAATCCTGGCCATGGCAGGTCCGATTGGGGGTCGGGTGGTGGGAAAAGGACCATTGCTGCATCTGCCAGGGATCGGGGCTCCTGCATGAAGTCGTGGTGCCATGGCAACGGAATGCAATGACACCGCAACGCCATGCAGGAGCCTGGCTGGACTAGCCAGGGAAGAACTTGCACATCCAGAGGCCCAGAATGGGGCACGGTTACACATGAATCTGAGCCTGCGGGGACATCTAGCCCCCGAGGGATCATAATTGAGTGCAAATCTAGCCCATCAGATTCTGGACGCCTGGATGGACCAGAGGCGCCCAGACCTGAATTGGCCTCTAAATGAAGTAGATATAATAAAAATCTCAAAGACCTGACAGAAGGAAAATAAGTAATGTGACACTGTAATACCCAGAGACCTTTAAGCTTGTCCCATAATTCAGATACCATTCTAATCTCCACTGCCTTCACTGGCAGGCTTTTCCACACATCCACCACCCCTTCTATAAAGAAATGCTTCCCTACATTACTCCTCAGTCTATCTTCTTTCACTCTCACCCTATGACCCATCATTCCAGAGCTTCCTTTTAAATAAAAGAGGCTTGCCTCTTGTGCATTTATACCATGAAGTAATATAAATGTCTCTATCATATCTTTACTCTCATCTTTCTTCCAAAGTATGCATATTGAGATATTTTAAGTCTATCCCCATACACTTTATGATGAAAATCACAGATGATTTTAGAGCTGCTCTCTGGACTGACTCCATGCTGTTTACATCATTTAGAAGGTGTGGTCTCCAGAATTGCACACAGCATTCCAGATGAGATCTCGTCAGAGACTTGTAGACAGTCACTGTCACTTTATTTTTCCTGATAGCCATTCCTTTCCCTATGTGCCCAAACATCCTTCTGACTTTTACCCTATAAACTATACCACTCCCTTGGGCTTTTGTGCTCAAATGCATGAACCTGCATTTTTTAACATTAAATCTTAGTTGCAAAATTCTAGACCATTCTTTAGCTTCATTACATCCTTCCTCTTGTTATGCATACCATCCGTGATGTCTACCATATTGCAGATTTTGGTATCATCCACAAAAAGGCAAATATTTCTCGATAACCCTTCCACAACATTGCTTACAAAAATGTTGAAAAGAACTGGATCATTTGATAGGGTTCACCAAATTGGTTAAAAGGCGGCATGGACTGCTGAACAACAATCCAATCGGTACTAAAGGAGATCAAACCTAAGTTTTCTTTAGATATTAAGATGACAAGACTCCGACTTTCAGATTTTGGACACATCATGCGAACAGAGAGATCATTAGAGAAAGACATCATGCTTGGCAAAGTTGAAGATCAACACAAAAGAGGAAGGCAAACAATGAGATGGATTGAGACAATAACAGCAGCTATGGATGCTACTTTATCAACAATCAGCTATCTGACTGAAGAACGAACACGTTTTAGAACTACTATCCAGACGGTCGCCATGAGTCGGCACTAACTTGACAGCACTTAACAACAACAACAAATACGATAAGGATGGCAAAGTTAAATAGTATGAAAATCCAGTGTAAGATGGGGAAGAGTATAACTGTGGAGGTATACTGTTATCAACTTGGATAATATAAGAAATAATGAAATTCTAAGATAAATTAGGAACATAAGAAATGTCTGACACAACATGGCCACAGGTTAATCAAGCCCAGTTATACTGTTTATAACAGTTAGTGATTTTGCATGAACTATATGGCAAAAATAAAAATTTAAACTATTTGTATATTATTAAAATGAACTGATAATGCACTAAATACTGCATGGATTACTGGTCCATTTCACAGAAAGTCTCTGCAGCCTAGTAGATTGGCTTTGTTGTAAAAGTGAGTCTTGTAATGTGTTGAAATATAGTTAACAATCTGATTCAGGCATGGATACTGTTAAATGTGTGAATTATCTTATAAGGTGTCACATGTACTGATTATGCTATCCAAACAACAATAAATATTTTTTTAAAAAGGAAGGGATTTTTAAATGGGGGGGGAGGAGAAGAAAAAAGGCAGAGGTAAAATAGCTCAGGAGCTAGAATGGAAACATTTGTCTATGCACGTTTAAGAATTCAAAATACTGCAGTGATACAGTTCATCTGTGGAAATATGGTTATATATGGAGTGGAGGAGTAGCCTAGTGGTTGGGGCAAGGTACTTCAGGCCGGAAGGTCGGTGGTTCAAATCCCACTAGAGGACAGCAACCTTGGGCCGGAAGGACTGGGGTTTCTAGTCCCACAGGTGCTCCTTGTGGTCTTGGGCAAGCCACTTAACCCTCCATAGCCCATGTTCCCTGTAAAATAGTTATCTCCAAGTTATAATGCCCTGTTCAATGTAATTTCAGTTTGTTCAATGTAAACCACACTGATGCAGAATAGCGCGGTATATAAGAGAATGTAAATAAAATAAAATAAAAATAAATAAATAAATAAATATTGTCATAAGTGGCCATGGTGCAAATATCTTGAAACCACAACTCACCTCTACAGAGAGGGCATGCTTAGTGCAATATAAAGAACGGCAGATTTTCAAAACTTCATTTCCCGCATTCTCCTTTTGTTCACTTGTGCTGCTACACAGCATAGCTGTACCAAGTTTCACCCAAGGATTATCACATCTGTGTTCGCTGAAATCAAAGATACAAGACTGATGACATGAATCTTGCACATTAAAGAAATTTACAAATCAGCATGTCATACAATTCCATAACAAACAAAACTTGAATATATGTGGGAGTATATAAAAGACAAAGAACTGTCATGCTAGGTCAGACCAAAGGTGCATCAAGGTCAGTATCCTGTTTCCAACAGTGGTCAATCCAGGCCACAAGTACTTGGCAGGTTCCAAAAAAGTAGCATGATTCCATATTGTTTACCCCCAGGGATAAGTAGTGACTTTCTCCAAGTCTACCAGAAACTTGTCCAAACTTTTTCTAAATACAGCTATACTAATTACTTTTACCACATTCTCCAGCCATGACTTTCAGAGTTTAATTATGCACTGAGTGAAAAAAGTCTTATATTTTTTTAATGTACTGCTTATTAACGTCATAGCATGTCCCCTAGTCTTTTTACCCATGTGACTCCACTCCAGATTTTATAGACCTCTATCATGTCTTTCTCCTCAGCTGTCTATTCTCCAAGATGAAGTGGCCTAACTTCTTTGGCCTTTGAAATGGTGAATGTTGCCTACCCCTAAGCAGGAAACGAAATACGGTAGCCATGTAGGGTGTGACAAGGATGCTGGATTTAGGGAAGTATCAAGAACATTATTCTGTGTGTTATGGGGGTCCCTTATTAACATTTTTAGTGCAGATGGGTATTGATTAACATGAAGCCTATATCATAGAGTTTAGAACCATGTTTAAAGTACATTTAAAAATATATAAAAATGATGTGAAAGAAATTAGAGAAATTTTAAGAAGCAATCAGTTTATTTATTGAAATGAATACAGAAAGGACGATGAGCTAATGACTGACATAGTGCAGTTGGCAGCGGTGGATTGTGCTGAATTAAAAACATCGCTGGTTTTCTGAGGCGCTCAAAAGTTGGTGCTCACTGCACATTAGGGCAATATATGGAAAAACAAAAAGCTATAATGTAATGATGGCATGTCCTTCTGTGGCAGAAAAAAGGATCCTACATAAGTAATTTGACAATATATTACTAGATGTTTAAATAAGAGGATAGGGATGGCGCAGGGAAGCTGATGAGTTCAGAATATCGCCCTCAGCAAAAACAAGATAGCACTGGCAACCCCCCTTCCCCCTCCTCCACCCCAAATAAACCATCTTAGCAACTTACTTTTCAACAATAAAACAGAAGAGGTGACCAACCAAAAGGCTATAAAGAAAGAGAGAAAACCAACAAAAAAGAACTGGAAAGCAATGAGCACAAATGCTCACAGTCTAGGCAACAAGTTCCAGATCAGCAAGCCCTTATGGCAGAGGCAGACAGATGTGTTGTTATGGAGACAAGGTTCAATAAGTCTCATGAATGGAAACAGCCATACCAGGCTATATTCTTTTTAAGAGGGATAGAGATGGGGGAGTAGACGTTTATGTGAAAATCAGTATTAAAGCAACTGAAATGCAGGTGGCTTGGGGAAAGAAGGAAGCAGTATGGGTAATCCCGGAAAGAGAAGTTGCATCTGTGGTCTACTGTACATATCTCCAACTCAAACAGAGAAACCGGACAGAGACCTGGCCATGGATATCCAAAAATTTGGAATGAAAGGGGAAGTCCTGTTGCTAGGAGATTTCAACCCATCATATGTGGATTGGGATATCCCATCTGCAAACTCAGAAGTAGAGAGATTGTGGAAGTTCTTCAAAATCTTGTGCTCAGACAACTGGTGAATGAATCCATATCAGAAGAGTTGATGCTGGATCTATTACTCACAAATTGATACAGTGTGTCTAAAGTCCAGATGAGTACCCACTTGGACAGCAGTGATCATCACACAGACATATAAAACTCAAGGTTCTGGATTTCAAACATATTAACTTTATTAAAATGGGGGAGTACCTGAAGGAGGAACTGGCAGGATAGGAGGAGATAAGGGAAGTTGAAAAGCAGTGGACCAAACTGAAAGGATCTTTAAAAATGGCAAGTGATCTTTCTGTAAGAAAAAGCACAAAAAAGAAATCAATATGATGCTCCAAGGAAGAGGCTAAAAAAATTAAGGCAAAATGTCTAGCATTCATAAAATACAGAATATCACAAGAAGAGGTTCACAGCAAAGCATACTGGATAAAGCTCAGTTAGGCAAAGAAAGAAATAAGAATGGCAAAACCACACTAAAAACAAAAATGACTAAAGATATAAAATGAGGTAAACAGGACTTTTTTCAGGTATGTTGGCATAGGAGGGAGGAGTGGCCTAGTGGTTGGGGCAAGGTACTACAGGCCGGAAGGTCGGTGGTTCAAATCCCACTAGAGGACAGCAACCTTGGGCCGGAAGGACTGGGGTTTCTAGTCCAACAGGTGCTCTTTGTGGTCTTGGGCAAGCCACTTAACCCTCCATTGCCCATGTTCCCTGTAAGTATTAGTGTATGTGTCTCATATCCCCTCGTGTTAAATGTATCCTCCAACCGCTTTGACCCGGTGAAAAGCGGGATATAAATGCAGCTAAATAAATAAATAAATAAATGTTGGGGAAAGGCAAAAGGCCAAAAGTGGAATTCTAAGACTGGAGGGTGCTGAGGACACTGTGTGGAGCATGATGAGGAAACAGTGGAAATGCTAAACAAATACCTCTGCTCCATGTTCACTTAAGAAAATCCTGGAGAAGGACCACAGATGGCTGACAAAGGTACATATAGAAATTGAATATACACCAATCCATTCATGGAAGAAAGTGTCTATGAACAACTTCATAATGGAAGGTGGACAAAGCCAAGATGCCGAATGAGATATTGTACATCCCATGAGCTTAGAACGATTTTTGCAGATCCTCTTAATGATGTGTTTAATAGATCCTTAGAGATGGGAAAGATTTCATGGGACTGGAGAAGGGCTGACGTGGCCCCTCTTCACAAAAGTGGCAACAGAGAAAAGGAAGGAAACTACAGGTTGATAACCTTTACCTTAGTGGTTTGAAAAATAATGGAGATACTACTGAAGGAAAGGATAGTGAACTTTCTTTTTTTTCCCCATTTCAACATTTATTAATAATAAAGTAGGAAATACAAAGTCCCCATCAAGTGGAAAAACAGCTGACAAAATAAGAATGAATACAACGATAACATAAGGCCACAAAAGGAACACATTTAAAAGCAAAATAATCAGAACTCCCGAAAATATACATTTTTATATACCCACATTAACTTAAACTAAGAGGTCGGGTAATTAATTATTCAGCAAAACTATTAACCAAATATCACTTAACACTCTGATCTCTTCTCAGAAAGGAAATCTTCCAATTGAGTTGGGTCATAAAAAACAAATTTATCACTCCCATGGGTCACCAAACATTTATAAGGGTATTTTACGTAGAAAGAAGCCCGTAAGGTCCACGTCTGGGATTTTAGGTTTAAAAATTCCTTCAAGCGCTTTTGGGTGATTTTACAAACATCTAGAAAAACCTGAACAACCTTACCACAAAAGGAGACATTCTTTTTTTGAAAATATAAATCCATCACCAAATTTTTATCAATCAAGGAAAGAAACGAAACCACTAATGTAGCACGAGTGAGGATAGTATCCTCCAAAGATTCTAAAAAAGAAGACATCCAAGGTCTCATCTACATCGCTCGGGCTGTGTTCTCAAGGATTCTAAATAATGGTGAATAGCTAAACTATTGTGAACAGACGATGAGAGCGCAGCCTGAACCAACACCACTTGTCCCCTCCTACTTAGAAACAGCATTACAATCTGTAATGTATTTCTCCTGCTCTGTCATCTTAGTAATTACACCATGAGAAAACTGTGATATCTGATACAATGAGGAGCGCAGAGAAAGTTCAGTATGCCGTAACAACCTGCCAAAAGAGCCACAATGAAATTTCTTTAGATTTTTAAATTTATTTATTTACATTCTCTTATATACCGCGCTATTCTGCATCACTGTGGTTTACATTGAACAAACTGAAATTACATTGAACAGGGCATTATAACTTGGAGATAACTATTTACAGGGAACATGGGCTATGAAGGGCTAAGTGGCTTGCCCAAGACCACAAGGAGCACCTGTGGGACTAGAAACCCCAGTTCTTCCGGCCCAAGGTTGCTGTCTTCTAGTGGGATTTGAACTCCCGACCTTCCGGCCTGAAGTACCTTGCCCCAACCACTAGGCTACTCCTCCACTCCCATTCATCAGTTATATCCAAAGGAATCGAAAAATTCAAAGGCTCTGGAATCTTACTTCCAGCCACACTAGCCAGCCTGAGATGCTTGAAGAGGAGCACGCACTACCCCCATAAAAACTGATAGAGGGTTTACTCCATCACATACCTCCCGGTTGGGCGTGGTAAAACACAAACTCTCCGGAGGCAAAATACCTGAGAAGGTACTCATTGTGACAAAGGAATTAACAACAGGGGTCAAGGCGGCTGGTAGGACATGCTAATGCATTAGTCCAACAATTTTCACTGCTTTAGCCTGAGCCACTGGAAACACTCTCTTCTTTCTTTTCCCCATTCAATTAACCCTCAAAGACAAACACCTCTGGAAATCGAAGGGGCACCAATGGGGCATACATGCCCCTTTGGACACATGCCCGCTGCTGCATTTGTGGCGTACCAAAGAGTTTTAAACTTTGGCAGAGGCAACATCAGCTGATTCAGCTCCTCCCTCTCAGCTGCGGCAATCAGGACACTCCAGCAAAAACCAGCAAGGTAACAGCAAATATAAGTCTTCACATATGGGTATTGTCGGTACCGAAGGAGCCTGCGCGGGAACGCTCCCCAGCATCCAGTAAGAAAGCTTTTGGGAGCATCCCACAGCGCCTGCGCGTTGCCTTCCCGCCTTTCCCAACCACCTCTCTCCAGTTCAAGTTTTAAAGCTGAGACAAAGAGAGAGAGAGGAAAGGAAAGATAGATAGAGCGATACAACTCCTAGGGGAGGTGGGTGGGTTGTGAAGACTTATTCCTGCTGTTCCCAGAGATCACCTGTTACAGGTAAGTAACTGTGCTATCTCCAGGAACAAGCAGGAATGAGTCTTCACATATGGGGACTCCCTAGCTGTAGATGCCAGGGAGAAACCCCTGTACTTAGCACACAAGTGTTTTTTGCAGTTTATAAAAGCCCATACACGTCGGATCATCGATCAAAACTATCATAGAGTGATTCGAAAAACTGTCTTAATGAGACACCCCATTTGACACAGCATTGCTGTATGTCCCCCGAAGAAGGCGCAAGCCGAAACGCGTAGGGACCAATTATCAATAAAGCAGTCTGATTCAAACCTACATCTCTTGCTCCGTCTGTTCCTCCTTTGATCTGCAAGAGGTTTGCTCCTCCCTCTGTCTCCACAGAGTTTAGGTGAGCCATTGACGCTGCCATGGCTCTCACATTGTGAGCTGTGACATGGTCCTCCAGAGAAATGTTCCTACTCTGGTAGGCAAAAGAAATACACTGAGCAATCCAGTTGGACAGTGTTCTTTTAGAGACTGGAAGTCCTAAATGAGAAGGATCAAAAGCAACAAAGAGTTGAGAAGACTTTCTATGTTGCTGTGTTCTTTGTAAGTAAAAAGCGAGAGCTTTCTTACAATCCAAGGTATGAAGATTCCTCTCTGCATTTGATGCATGAGATCCTGGAAAAAATACAGGTAAATATACCTCTTGGTTCAGATGAAAAGGTGAGACCACTTTAGGCATAAAGTGTGGATTGGTCCTGAGGACTACCTTATCATGATGGAACCTTGTATAAGGAGGATTAGCCACAAAAGCTTGCAACTCACTGATGCGGCGTGCCGAGGTGACTGCAATGAGAAAAATAACTTTCCAATAAAGGAATTTCAAGGAGGTGGTGGCTAAAGGTTCAAAGGGTGGCTTCATAAGCTGGCCAAGAACCAGGTTTAAGTCCCATGCCACTGGAGGTGGTCTAATGGGAGGTTTAGTTAAAAGAAGGCCTCTCATGAATCTTGCTATAAGAGGATGAGAGGAAATAGGTTGTCCATTGAGAGGCTTGAGGGACGCTGCAATAGCACTCAAATGGACTCTTAATGAATTCGTTTTCAGACCTGCATGGGATAGATGCAGGAGATACTCTAGTAGAGAATTCAGAGGTATTGCAAGAGGGTTTAGACCTTTTCCTGAACACCAAATGGTAAATCTTTTCCATTTGAAAGCATAGGAACGTCTAGTAGAAGGCTTTCTAGAGGCATGAATAACATCTCTGACTTGCTGAGAGAGATGAAAATCTTGAAGGTCTAGGCCCTCAGCAACCAAGCCCTGAGATGGAGCGACTGGGGGTTTGGGTGCCACAAAGTTCCCTTTTCCTGAGACAGAAGGTCTGGTGCAGAGCCCAAGTCCAGGGAAGGAGCTTGAGAGAGATGCAGAAGTAGAGGGTACCACACTTGGCGTGGCCAATGTGGTGCTATGAGGATCATGGTCCCTTGATCTCTCTGAAGCTTGAATAGTGTCTTGGGAATTAGGGGAATTGGTGGAAAGGTATAAAGGAAGTCTTGACCCCAGTGAAGGAGGAAGGCATCCTTGGCCTGAACTCCCTGACACGGAATTCTGGAACAGAACCGGGGAAGATTGGCATTCCATGGACTTGCAAAGAGGTCTATGTCCGGGGTTCCCCAAATTCGAAAAATCCTGGCTACCTGATCCATGTGGAGGGACCACTCATGTGGAAGAACTCGACTGAGTCTGTCCGCCCAAGAGTTTTGAATGCCTGGAAGATATACTGCCAGAAGATGGATGTGATGCTCTCTGGCGAAGGCCCACAGTCGCAAAGCTTCGTTGCAAAGCGACAGAGAGCCAGTCCCGCCCTGCTTGTTTACATAGAACATGGCTACTTGGTTGTCCGTATGGATGAGGACTGTCCTGTAGCTGAGCAGGGAATGGAACACTCTGAGAGCTAAGAATATTGCTCTGAGTTCCAAGAGATTGATATGCAGAGAAGTCTCCTGTGGAGACCAGATGCCCTGGGTGGAGAGATCTTGCAGATGAGCTCCCCAACCCATTGGAGAAGCATCTGTTGTCAGAGTCGCTTGGGGTAGCGACTGCTGAAAAGGGGACCCCAGCAACAGATTTGGAGGGGACTTCCACCACTGGAGAGACCAAAATAGGCGACTGGAGTTTGCTATTTTGTCTGACAGGCAACCTGATGCCTGAGTCCATTGTGTGGACAAAGTCCATTGAGCTGCCCTCATGTGAAGGCGAGCATATGGAACCACATGCACGGTGGATGCCATGTGGCCTAATAGTTGTAACATCTCTCGAGCAGTTAAATGGGACTTTAACTGTATCTGGGAGGCTAACTGCACCAAGCGTAGGCAACAGACCTGAGGAAGATAGGCCCTTGCAGTTGTGGTATCCAGCAAGGCCCCTATAAACTCCAGAGACTGACTAGGGGTGAGATGGGATTTTGGGATGTTTATTACCAGTCCCAAATACTGAAGGACACGCATTGTGCAGGTTAGAGAAATCTGGGCCTCTGACTGGGATGGAGCTCGAATGAGCCAGTCGTCCAGATATGGGAAAACGAATATTCCTAGAGTGCGTAGAAATGCAGCTACTACTGCCATGCATTTCGTGAACACCCTTGGTGCAGAGGCCAGATCGAAAGGAAGCACCCTGTATTGGTAGTGCTTTCCTTGAAAAAGGAACCGAAGGAACCTTCTGTGTGTTGGATGGATGAGGACATGGGTGTACGCATCCTTGAGATCTAGAGAACAAAGCCAGTCCTGACTCTGAAGGTATGGCAGCAGAGTACCGAGAGAAATCATCTTGGATTTCTCTTTGAATAGAAACTTGCTCAATTCTCTGAGATCTAATATGAGTCTGTAGCCCCCTGTTTTCTTTGGAATAAGAAAATAAGGGGAGTAGAACCCTGAGCCCTGTTGAAGAAGGGGTACTTCTTCTATTGCCCCTTGGGCAAGAAGGGTAGCAATCTCCTGACCCAGAAGGTTGAGGAGAGATGTTGGAGAATTGAACGGTCTCACCATGGTGTGGGGAGGAAGGTTTAAGAAATGAAGCTTGTACCCTTCCCTTACAATGGAGAGGGTCCATTGCTCTGCTGTAATTTGCTCCCATCTGGGAGCAAAGTAAGCCAACCTTCCTGGAATGGTGAGGGGCTCTGGTTCTTCCAGAGCCAGAAAGGCTAAGTTCTCTAGTTGCAAGTCAAAGGCCCTGAGGAGGCTGAGGCTGCTGAGCCGTGGGAGGCCTGGCAGCCTTTGACTTGGCCTGTTTAGGTGGTTGCTGACGCTTTGCAGCAAAACAACCTGCAGAAGATGCCTGCTGACCATAAGCAGGATAGTATCTTCCCTTTTTAGAAAAAGTTGTCTTTTTGAACAACCTTTTCTTAGCAGGAGCAGAGGTAGACTTTGAAAGTCGATCCAAAGCAGAGTTCTCAGCATCCATCTGAGTGGCCTTTGCTTTCCAATCCCTGCCAAAAAGGTTTTCACCTGTACAAGGAAGATTTCCCAGTTCATCTTGGACCCAAAGTTCCAAATCAGAGGCTTGTAACCAAGCAATTCTGCGTGCACCTATGGCAATAGCCGAGGCTCTGCTTACACACTCAAAAGAGTCAAAGGCTGCACGGTTGGAAAATTTGGAAACATCTTGGGCATGTTTAAGCCAAGTCAGAAATTCCTGCCTTTTATCTTCTGAAATAAAAGGGGCTAAAGTCTGCAGATGATCTGTGACTTCTTTTAGAAACATCCCCATATAGAGACTATAGGAGTTGATTCTAGCAGCAAGCATATTAGCTTGGAAAACCCTTCGGCCAAAAGCATCAAGGGTCCTGCATTCACGTCCTGGAGGATTAGATGAGTGTCTCTTTGCACTCTTTATTTTCCTCATGGCAGACTCTACCACAATAGAGTGGTGAGGAAGCTGAGACTTATGAAAGCCAGGACAAGGAGGGACACGGTACATGGTGTCTAATCTACGAGAATGAGGAGAGGTGGTAAGAGGAGGCTCCCACATGCTCAACATGAGATCATAGAGAATCTCATGAATAGGTAAAGTAGCTGCTTCTTTAGGAGCCTTAGGATATTGCAAAATATCTAGTTGCTTGGCTCTAGGCTCTGACTCAGGGGCCACTGTAATGGACAGGCCCCTAGCCACTTCCCTAATGAAGTCCTGAAAAGACAAGTCTTCTGGAGGAGACATTCTTCGTTTTGGAGAATCAGACTCCTGAGGAAGAAGTACCGGTACATCGACAGAAACCTCAGACTCATCAGAGTCTTCGGAGGAATCGAAGTATCGCCTGTCTGGATGCTCCTGTAAAGCCCAATACGCGTACCGAGTGGGATCGACATCGGGAGTAAGCGGTACCGGTTCGGCACCGATGGGCATCATAGGACAGGGTACCGTTGCAGTCGACACCGAAGCCGATGTCGATGCAATCGGTACCGGCACCGGGAACGATGCCGGTGCTGGAGTCGGTACCGGCAACGGAGACTGTTGCGGTACCGGAGGCGTCGCAGCCTGCATAAACGCCATTAGGGTGCGCTGCATGGACAGAATCTTCTGATCCATTGACGCCACCAGAGTCTGGATGTCGGTACCAGTGGAGGCCACCGGTACCCCAGAACACGGCAACAGGTGATCGGTCGAGGCCGAACCATCGATGTCAACCTGTGACCCCATAGACAATGCTTTGGAAGACGGAACTTCCCGCCGGGGTAATTTTGCCAGTGCGGAATCCTCGAGGACAAGCCCGGAGGCATCTCGATGCTTAGAGGGAGATTTGCCCTTCGAGGACCGGCTAGATTTATGTTTGGTTACCTGAGATCCATGGGAGGAAGAAGCAGCCCTGGAAGACGTCGATGCCACCGAGGCTGCATCAGAGGGAAACAGGGTACTGAGCTTGGCTGCTCGGTTCTGCCGACCTCTTTTAGACACCATGGTACAGGACACACAATCGGTGATGGAGTGGTCAGGACCCAAATATTTTAGACACCAGTCATGGGTGTCGGTGACAGAAATAGTACCGCCACACTTTGTGCACTTTTTGAACCCGGAAGCGGGCTTCTCCATGAGGTGAAAATATGTTCAGGCCTAAGACCCAAACTGAAAATGCACAGTTGAAGAAAGAAAAGTTTTTTTGTTTTTTTTTTAAGAAAGAAAAGAAAAGACCGGCGGTAACGGTCTGACGTCGAAGAAGGCAGACGCGACACAGAAAAATAAAGAAAAAAATAAAGAATTCTTCTGCGGTGACAGGAACACGACCTGCTGGCTCCGCGGAAAAGAAGAACTGGAGAGAGGCGGTTGGGAAAGGCGGGAAGGCAGCGTGCAGGCGCTGTGGGATGCTCCCAAAAGCTTTCTTACCGGACGCTGGGGAGCTTTCCCGCGCCGCCTCCGTCGGTACCGACGATACCCATATGTGAAGACTCATTCCTGCTTGTTCCTGGAAATTCCCTGCTCCTCTCACGGCGTGCCAAAGAGTTTTAAACTTGGCGGGGGTGATGTCAGATGATTCAGCTCCTCCCTCTCAGCCATAGCAATCAGGATGCTCCAGCAAAAAACATCAAGGTAACAGCAAATATTCCCCTCAATAGTGAACTTTCTACAATTCAGTGGGTTGTAGGATCCTAGACAACATACCAATGGCAGATTTTGCCAGACAACATGATTGATTTCTTTTACAGGGTGACCAGAGAACTAGATAGGAGGCAGGTACTGGATGTGGTCTACTTGGATTTTACCAAAGCCTTTGACAATGTTCTTCCATAGGAGGCTCATTAATAAACTGAGCAGCATGTAATTGGATGAGAAACTGGTTGACTGACAGAAGACAGAGGGTGGTTGTAAATGGAATTCACTCAAAAGAAAGAAAGGTAAGTAGTTGAGTGTATCAAGGATTGGTCTTGGGGCAATTCTGTTCAGCATTTTTGTAAATGACGCCGTCAAAGGGTTAGAAGGAAAAGTTTACCTTTTTTCAGATGAGACAAAGATTTGTACAAGAGTGGTCTATCCTGGAGGGGAGTCGACAACGTGAGAAATGATCTACAAAAATTAGAAGAATGGTCTAACGCTTAGAAATTAAGATTTAATGCAAAGAGCAGCAGAGTGATGCACTTGGGGGTACAGAAATCCAAAGGAGCAGTATACAATAAGGGGATGAGAGGCTGACATGTACAGACGAGGAGACACACATCGGGGATGATAGTGTCTGAGGATCTCAAGATTGTAAAACAATGTGAAGATGGTAATCAAAACCAGAAGGATGCCAGACTGCATAAAAAGGGACATAACCAGCCAAACATAGGAGAAGGTGATAACACCCTTGCACAGGTCATTGGAATACAGTGTTCAGTTTTGGAGACCTCATCTTGCTATGGATATAAAAAGACTTGAAGCAGCTCAGAGGAAAGCACCAACATGGTATGGGATTTACGCCAAAAGCCATATGAGAAGAGAGTTGAAGACCTGAATAAATATTGTGGTGGCGAGACTGTAGTGAAGCCCAGGGAAATGGATAGAAAACAGACATTTACCCCTAAGCAGAAGAATAGTTCAGGGAGTTTTGACTTTGAAACTCCAGCCAAGGAAAAAAAACACACACATAGAGGTGCTGAGTGCAAGCCACACCCTAGCTCCAAGGCAACCAGGGTAGGTAATGGGGAACACCCGGGGGCGGAGTTTAAAGCCATAGGGCAGCCCCAGTCATTTAAGCCTGAGGAAACAGGAAGAGAGCAGACAACTGAGAAACCAGGAAGAGAAGAGAGAACTGGAAAACCAGGAAGAGAAGGGACAACTGGGAAACCAGGAAGAGAAGAGACAACTGGGGAACCAGGAAGAGAAAGGACCCCCAAGGAACCAGGAGGAGAAGGGGAAGGTTCTTGCAAGGAAGCTGAGGGAGGTGTTCTAGAAGCAGCCTCAGGAAAGGTTCTCGTTGCAGCCAGCACACAGGAAACTACAGCTCTGAAGGAAGCCCATGTTGTAGAGCATTACAGCAGGCCCTGAAGACAGGAGGGTTTATCCTGAGGAAAGTGCTGTCTTTGAGCAGGGCACAGGCATGGTCCTGCCAGCACATGAGGGAAGAGCTTCACCTCGAGGAAGGTCTGTAAAGAGCTCTGTTACTAGAAGTAAGGTGAGCCCATTTGAAACCTTCCATAGTTTATTGAAGGATAAGAATTCCCTCAGCCCTTCCAACATTACTCCACATAGAAAGAGGTCTCATTGGGAGAAGGTTTTAAAGTTATTAGCAGAAATACAACCTGAAATCCCACAAGCTGATTCCAGCCAGATGCTAACTGACCCCGAGTATGAGAGCATGCAGGTAGATAACTATGATTCTGATAATAGTTCTGCCGACTCTCAAATGGACTGTTCTTTGTGTGTAAAGCAAAGGAGAAGAAGCTGTAAGGTTTAAAACTGAGAAAACCCAGAAGCTTTGTACTTGCCTGTTCTGCTAGAAAGAAGCTGTAAGGTTTAAAACTGAGAAAACCCAGAAGCTTTTTACTTGCCTGTTCTGCTAGAAATGTTTGGAATGAAGTTGCTAACATTTTAAAGCTGGCAGAGAAGGTTCAGAAGTGCTGGTTTGATTGCTTAAGACGTCACTACCTAAACGTATAAAAAGCCAGAAGTAAAGTGGGTTGTGCTTTGCATAGTGCTCAGTTTGAAAGAGCAGTTATTTGGGTTGAACTGAGTAAGGAACCCTTAAGCTGTATTCTTGAACTCTGGAAAAGATATACTACTGGTATAACAAGCTGAGTGAAGCAGTTGCTACCGGTGTTACTGTGGAAGTTCCTTTTTTTCTTTATTTGGAGAAGTATCCTACTTTTGTTGCTGTATGTTTAAAAGGGCAAAAGAAGAAAAGAATAAGTTTTTCCTGTAATTGCCTTCCACCCTCGGCTACTCATTTTTTTCACAACCACAATCCCCAGAAGCCTTGGCTCTGGGGAACCCACACTACCAAGGGACAATAGGAGGTACGCCCACTGCCTATAGGCAACTGCCTAGCCAGCAGGGGGCGCAACAATATACACTAGAGGAAAGGAGTGACAAGGAGATATGATAAAGACGTTTAACTACTTGAAAGGTATTAACAAACAAATGAACCTTTTACAAAAACAGGGAAGCTATAAAACTATAGGACACAAAATGAAGCTTAAAAGAATAATAACAAGGCATAACAAAAGTAGCACGCCTCAACCACTGGAAACTGTAAATGCTACAATATCACTATGCCTGAACAGCACTGGGATCATGACCCTGAGAGAATTACAGAGAATGAAGAGATACTCCCATTCTAACCAATAAAAAGCTAGGAGCAAGGAAGCTGACACAGGGTAAAGGAGAACACCATCAGAACGCTGATCTTTACCTGTCATCATTTATTATGTTACTATGCAATTTCTCACAATCCATATGGAATTTAATAACTTTGAATATTTTTTTGCCATCTGCCATTCCCCATTCCAAATCATTTTAAATACGTTAAAACGCACCAGTCCCAGTACAATATCTTAGAAGATATATAATAATAATCATTAAAACAGCAATGGGCATAACCCACCACATTATAATACTTAAGACCAGAGTTCTGGTGACGTGGCCAAGCCATATGGATGACTGGGCAGCAGCTCTGCTGTCTGATCCCGCTAAAAGAGCCTTAAGAGATCCCCCTAAGAAGTCAACAGGAGTTTAAATGAAACACGAGGACAGCACAGCACCCACAGAACACACAATGGCAGCAACGCGGAATAGAACCGCTGATTTGAAAGAATTCTCATACATTGGGTCTAAAGCCGAACATAAAGAGGCAGGCAAGATGGCCACAGAGGCGGGCAGAGAGACTCAAGAAGAAACAATGGCGGGTCCAGATGAGCCTGAGCGAAGTGTTAATGCCACGGTGCAGATAATAAAAGAACTACTACACTCCTGGTTCACTGAACTTAAATCAGAAATGGCCGGAATTAGAACGGATATGGAAAGTGTGCTAGCTGAACTGCATATAGACCTGACAGAAGTCGGGAGGAGAGTGGAGGAAACGGAAGGACAAGTAGAAGAACTGCAAGGGGCTATGGATGCAGAACAAGAAAACTTAAAAGACTTAGAGGTGGCAAGAGCAGCACTAGAATTGAAAGTTGAAGACCTAGAAAACAGGTCTTGATGGAACAACTTACAGATAAAAGGGATCCCAGAGGAGGAGGAATTTCAGGACTGTATGCAAGTAGCCCAGGAAGTCTGCAAAGAGGTTTTATGGGAAGCAGAAAACCATGGAGAAGAACATATCATCAAATTAGACCGGGTACATAGGGCGCTGGGCTCCAGAAGAAGTGAGCAGCCCAGGGATATTATTATGTGTCTATGACTTTGAATTAAAAGAAAAGATTTTGGCTAAAATGAGAGAAATGGGGAAAATGCAATGGAAAGGACATACTGTGGCTATCTATGCAGATTTAGCACTGGCCACTTTGCAATGGCAAAAAGCATGGCAGGGATACACAGTAAAACTATGAGAGGAGAAACTACAGTATTGCTGGTTATACCCTGCTGGCCTGGCATTTACCCACAATGGAGTTACAAAGAAGGTGACTACACTCCTACAGTTAGCTGCCGCCATGAAAGAAGTGGGCATAACAGGGATTCCGGCTACAGGGGACCCTCGGAAAAAGATGATGGATATGCCATACTGAGTCACACCAAGGTCCATCAAGCCCAGTATCCTGTTTACAAAGTTGGCCAATCTAGTTACAAGTACCTAGCAGTTTCCCCAAAAGACACAGGTTCCACAGTGCTTGTATTGGGGCAAGCAGTGGATATCCCAGATCTCCTTTATGTTTAAATTTGTTTATTCATCAAACAAAGAGCTCACATAGTCCATATTATATACTGCAGATGTTACATCTTAATGTTTACCAAACAGCAAACAATATTATCTTTACCAAACAGCAATCAAACATTTTCTGCTATGTATTATCTGCTTAGATAACAATCAGAAACCAATACACTATCTAATACACAATTAGGACTAATTAATAGAACAATGTTCTCAAACTTTGTTTTATAATTTCCTTCCCTCCCCCTCCCAGCATGGTTTGGTTCAAATTTTATTTTATTATGCATAAACACATATAAACCCCCCATAATGGAAACACATCACAATTATCCTAAAAAAACGGAACAACATGACCCCATGTTCACATTCATTGTGCTTGCCCCTTTTCTTTTTCTGTTAGCTTATACCTCCCTCCCCCTTGACCTAAGTACTCCCCCTCAGGACCCTGGACCGTCCCCCTTCCTCCCACGCTATTTGCCTACATACTCCCCTGAGCGGTGTTGGCTCTTACACCTCCCCAAGGGATAGCATTCCTATATCATACTCCTCTCCATTCATTCTCCCCCCTTAGCCTTCTTCCCCTCCCCCTTGCCAAAGTTCCATTCCTCCCCCCTCCTTCTCCCCCCACCACAAATCCCCTTACTCTTCTTCCCCCACCCCCTTTGCCAGTCTTCCTCGCTCCCTACCTCTACTCCACCAAATCCTATTTATCCCAGAACATTGATAATTCGGCTCCGTTCTCTCGCAGTGAGATTTTGTACATAGGGACCCCACCCTAGTAAAAGTTTTCATCTAATTTCTCATTCCCTCGTGTGCCAGCCCTCTCTAACAGCATTAAATCATATATTTCCTTTCTCCACTCTGCAAGCCCCGGTCTTCGCCTTAATAACCATCCCTTAAGGATAAGATGTCGCGCTGCTAATAAGACCTTTTGTACCCAGCACCGATATTCCCTCGGTACCCTCCCATCAGTGATCTTCAAGCCCAACACCGCTGTCGTGGCCTCTAATCTTAGGTCTACCTCAAGCAGCCCCCCTATATACCCATACACCTCTTCCCAAAACCGAATTATCTGAGGACACTTCCACCACATATGCCCTAAGGTGGCCTCCCCCTCTGCACATCGCGGAGACGCCGCCGACGTGGCCATCCCTGCTTTATATGCTCTATTGGGGGCAAAATGACTTCTTCGTATAATTAGGTATTGAATATCTCTCCACTTAATATATCCACTCACTTGAGGTATCTGTGATAGTGCTTCTTCTAATTGATCTCCCATGATCTGTACCCTTAAATCTCTCGTCCATTGCTCTGCCAAACTCTGTTCTCCCACACAGACCTCCAGCGCCAGATACTCCCTTTATAACATCGATATATGGGCCTGTTGCGTCATTCCTGTGCACATTAATTCTTCTAGTTTCGAACATACCTCTCCCCTTAGGTCTACAGTCGGTATGCTCCCCACATAACTACGCGCTTGCAGGTATCGGGACTGGTCGACACTTTGAAGACCATATTGCTCTCGTAGTTTCCCAAAGGGAAACGGCATTCCCTCACCATCGACCAGCTGGTCCAAGGCCAGAATCCCTTTCGCCTCCCATACTTTAAACGTGGCTCCTTCCATCCTCGGCTTAAACTCACCATTTCCATACAGTGGTAACATAGATGTAGCACAGGGATTCCCTCCACATCTTCTACACACTATCCCCCATACTCGCCGCAATGTGTGAAATCCCACATACTGGCTAACCGCCGGCGGCCTCATCTTCCCTCCCGCATGCAATACATATCGCAATGCTAACGGGTGTGTCATCTCCCCCTCAACTGCCAGAGGCGTATAGTCCTCTGTTGCACTTAGCCAATCCCGCAAATGACGTAACTGGCTAGCATTATTATTTCTGTAAATATCTGGCAATCCCATTCCTCCCCTCGCCCAGGGCTGCTTTAATAGCTTTAGGTGTATTCTTGGCCATTTGCCTTTCCATAAGAATCCCCCAAGTATCTTTTCCAATTGGTGTACCTCTTTGCGTAACATCAAAATGGGAAGAACCTGCAATACATATAACCACTTTGGGAAAATTACCATCTTGTATAGCGCTATCCGTCCCCCAACGACAGCGGAAGATCCCTCCATTTCCCCAGCCTATTTCGGGTCTCCTCTAACAGTCTCTGGACATTAATCTTGTGTATCTGCCTCATATCTGCCATCAGTAATATTTCCAAATATTTCAACTTGTCTATCGTCCATTTCAGTGGGAACTCTCCTACCCAGCTAGCTCGGAGCCCCTTATCCAAGGTCATGGCCTCCGACTTCTCCAGATTTAACTTCAAGCCAGAGAATCTCCCAAATACCATAAAGGTATCTAATAAATTCTGTAAAGTCTCCTGTGGCCTCCCCACATATACTAGCACATCATCTGCAAAAGCAGAAACCCGAAACTCCGATTTTCTTATCCTCGCTCCTATTAATCCAGGATGTGTCTGTATCCGTTCAAGTAATGGTTCCAATGTCAATACATATAGCAGCGGCGATAGGGGGCACCCTTGTCTAGTACCTCTCCGTACTGGAAAAGCATCTGTCAGCGAATCATTAACTAAGATATGCCCTTGTGGATTCAAATATAACACGCGTACATCTCCAAAAAACCCTCCCAAGCCCATATATTCCAAAATCCTAAACATGTATGGCCACGCTACCTGGTCAAAGGCTTTCTCTGCATCAAAGCTCACTAATAATGCTGACTCCCTCGCTTCCTCCGTCATGTACAAAGCCGCAAAAATCCTCCGCATATTTTTAACAATATGTCTATTGTGCACAAACCCTACTTGGTCGTCCTTCACCAAGTCAGGTACCATCGGTGCTAATCTATTCGCCATTATCTTAGCCAGAATCTTAAGATCCACATTGATTAACAAGATAGCCAAGTAGGACTCTGGTTGTCTGGGGTCCCTACCCTCCTTGGGGAGCACAGTAATAACCGCTCGGTTCGATTCATAGGGAAAGGATTGCCTCTCTACCAAAGCCCCATAATGTGCTGCCAAGGGTCCTGCCACCTGGTATGAAAGTTGCTTATAGAATTCCCCCCGATATCCATCTGGCCCCGGAGCCCGCCCCTTATTTAAAGTTTTAATTACTGCTCCCACCTCTGCCGGGGTGATCGGTTCATTCAATGAATCCTCCTGCTCCACAGTTAAGCTAGGCATTCTAATTTTCTTCAGGAATAGCTGCTCTGCCTCCCGGTCCTCTTGTCCCTCCTCATATAATTTGGTATAATATTTCCTAAATAGCTCTTCTATATGTTGTGGCAAATTCCTGACCTGTCCCTTCTCATCTGTCATGGCTCCCACATATTTCTTCCCCCCCCCTCCCCGCCTGCAACAATCCTGCTAGTAGTTTCCCAGATTTATTCCCAAATTTATACAATTTATAACGATAATATAACTGGGAACATACCACCCTCTCTTGGATTATCAATGAGAGCTCCTGCTGTATATAGCTCATCGCTTCTTTATTCCGTGCTGTAGGGGTTTGACAGAATTTCCTTCTCACTATACCCAATTCCTTCTCTAACTGAACTAATTTCCCAGCATATTGCCTTCTTTTATGACCCATATAGCTAATAATTTTCCCCCTCAATACGGCCTTAGCTGTTTCCCAAAATAACATGGGAGTCACTTTATGCTCCTCGTTATGCAGAGCATACTCCTTCCATTTGGCCTCCAAGAAATCCCCAAACTTCTTGTCCGCACTCATCTCCAGGGGATATCTCCATAATATATTACTCTTACTTGCGCCCCTCTGGATATCCAGCCAAATTATTGCGTGGTCCGAAATCACAATAGGTCCCACTCCAGCCTCCATCACTCTAGGGAGTAACTGAGAAGAGCCCAGAAAATAGTCTATCCTAGAGCCCGTATCATGAGCCCTTGATACATGTGTGTAGTCCCTTTCTAAAGGATTTAACACCCTCCAGTAATCTAAGAGATCATACCCCTCACACATTCCCTGTACCCACTGCGTTCTACGGTCTCTCACATTGCCCCCTTGTTTCGACCTATCCACCAATTCATCCATCACACAGTTGAAGTCCTCCCCAATTATAAGTGGTATATTACCTACCCAATTCAAACATTTGGAGATCCTGGCACAGAATTGTGCTTCATAGACATTTGGCCCATACATATTCAGCAAGGCCACCTTCTGGCCTCTAAGTTCTCCAAGTACTAAAATAAATCTGCCCTCTGGATCAGCAACAGTTCGAGTCCCTACAAAATCCACCTTTTATGAATTAGTAATGCCACTCCTGCTTTTTTCCCCCTGAGGACGCTCCATATACTCCCGCCACCCACCATCTCCGAAGCTTATCATGCTCTTCCTCTGTTAGGTGTGTTTCCTGTAAAAAGGCTATTTCCACCTTCCGGTCCCACAGTGTTTTCAATACCTTATATCGTTTAACAGGGTTTCCCATCCCACATACATTCCAGGATGCCAAGCGTATTTTAGAGTCCAGCTTTACTCATCCATAATCATATTCACTGCTCAAAACATGTACATTCTTTTTCCAAGAAAAGAGCCCCCCCAAGCTTAGGGCCCCCCCTTCCAGCCTCTCTTCCACCTCGTAGTTGAAAGGGCCAAGAAACACCAGCACACCCCTTATCTCTTCCCCCCCAATATGATTCATAATAGTCCTCCCATCATCCTTTACCTGTTCCCCCTCATCCTAAATATATGCCCTCCTCCTCCCCCTTCACTTACTCCCCCCTCCCACTCCTCCAGAACGTGCCCTTCTCTCCAGGGCCCCCCTCCCGTGACCATTGATGATGCATACCGGTCCCGCCTCTAACCAGTCTTCCCCACCTAGTTCCCATCCTTATCCTCCCATCTATACCCCATCTTCACCTTCCACATCCCTTCCACCACCCACCCTTCACTTTTACAGCATCCCCCAGCTCAACAGTCTTGAAGGACTAGAAAAGGGGACTGTTACTTCTGGAGAGAGATCTGCAATTGCGAGTATATACTTCTGGGAATTTTCTGAAAGGAATTCTTTCTATTAAAGCTAATTAATCTGTGAACCCACTATTTTTTGTTAAATCAGTCAGGGCCTAGTAGCAGCAGTTTAAGTTTACATTTAAAACACAGAAGAGAGCTTTCTGGTTAAATTTGGAACACAGCAGAGAGCTTGTAGTTTAAATTTCATAATAAGTTAGAGCCTAGAAGCAGCAAAGAGCTATAATTTAAATCAAATAAGAATATAGCTTACCTCAGCAGCACAGGACAGAGTACTGTGTAGCAGCCCTCTTTTAATAAGTGTTATTTCCCTCCCTCCCTCCCCACACCCACCCACCCCTGGGATAATCGTAGCTTTATAGGTACTTATACATCTTAAAAGACAGAAGGTGCTCTCAGGTGAAGCTCGTTACTGAAATCAGTCATACACTAAGGACCTGAGATTAATTAAGCTTCAGGTGAACAAGGTATATTAAACGTATTAGGTACAGTTTTATTGGTATAAATATCCAACCCTTAGTAAGTAAAGAACTTAAAGATCTAAACAAAAACTTAAAACTAAGATGCAGACAGCAGTCCAGCAGTGAGATGGGGGCTTTCCAGTCTTTTGCATTGAGTGTCACATGTATGATTTTCTCCCAGTTGGTGAGAGGTCTTACGTGTGCACTAGGTGCAAGGAGCTCTTAGCTCTCAGGGAACGAGTCCGTTCTCTAGAGGCTAGAGTAGCAGACTTGGAAAACATAAGACAGAGACGTACATAGACGAGACCTACAGGGATATAGTCCTGAAATCCCACCTCCAGTCTGGCAGCATCCCTGTTGCCATGGAGGAGAGAGGTCACGTGACAGGAGAGCATCACCCTGGTGTGGCAGGAAGTGATCCTGTAACTAGGACCTGTCCTCCAGGTGATGTAAAACTGTCTCGCACTGAGGAGGTTTCTCCAGGACCATGTGCCCATGAGGGAAGGGTTAGGACAACAGTTATAGTTGGTGATTCGATCATTAGGCATGTAGATAGCTGGGTGGCTGGTGGACGTGAGGATCGCCTGGTAACATGCCTGCCTGGTGAGAAGGTAGCGGACCTCACGCACCACCTAGATAAGGTTTTAGATAGTGCTGGGGAGGAGTCTGCTGTCTTGGTAAATGTCGGAACCAATGACATAAAATGTGGTAGGGAGGTTCTGGAGGCTAAATTTAGGCTTTTAGGTAGGAAGTTGAAATCCAGAACTTCCAGGTTAGCATTCTCCGAAATGCTTCCCGTTCCACGTGCAGGACCCAAAAGGCAGGCAGAGCTCCAGAGTCTCAATGCGTGGATGAGACAATGGTGCAGAGATGAGAGTTTTGGATTTGTTAAGAACTGGGGAACATTCTGGGGAAAGGAGGGGCTCTTCCGAAGGGATGGGCTTCACCTTAACTGGGATGGAACCAGGCTGCTGGCATTAACCTTTAAAAAAGAGATAGAGCAGCTTTTAAACTAGATAATAGGGGAAAGCCGACAGCTGCCCAAGAGCAGATGGTTCGGAAGAATGTATCCTTGAAGGATACTACCAAAAGCAGAGATGTTCCAAAAAAGAGTAAAGTAGCCCAAATGCCCTTGAGTATGGAGCAGACAGAGCTTAAAGATCCCAAATTACCCATGTCTACCAATAGCCAAATTAATATGAATAAAATACAGTCTCTAAAATGCTTGTATGCAAATGCTAGAAGTCTAAAAAATAAGATGGGAGAGTTAGAATATATAGCACTAAATGAGAGGTTAGATATGATTGGAATATCAGAGACATGGTGGAAGGAGGACAACCAATGGGACACTGTGATACCTGGGTACAAACTATATCGTAATGATAGAGCTGATCAAATTGGTGGAGGGGTTGCCCTCTATGTTAGAGAGGGCATTGAGTCAGAAAGGATTAAAGTTTTGCAGGAAACAAAATTTGCTGTAGAATCTCTATGGATTGCAATTCCATGTAAAAAGGGGAAGGCGATGGCAGTGGGGGTGTACTATCGACCGCCTGGCCAAAATGAACAAATGGATGATGAAATGCTCAAAGGAATCAAGGAAGCTAACAAAAGTTACAGCGCAGTAATAATAATGGGTGATTTCAATTACCCCGGTATGGACTGGGTCAGTGTCACGGCAGGACATGCTAGGGAGATAAAGTTCCTAGATGGCATAAATGACTGCTTCTTGGAGCAGCTGGTTCATGAACCGACCAGAGGGGAAGCCATATTAGACCTAGTCCTTAGTGGAACACCAGATCTAGTGCAAGAGATAAGGGTGTTAGGGCCACTTGGCAATAGTGATCATAGCATGATCGCCTTTGATTTAATTAGTGGAGGAGGGATAGTACGGAAATCCACAGTACTACCTTTTAACTTTCGAAAGGGAGACTATGATAAAATGAGGAAAATAGTTATGAAAAAACTAAAAGGAGCAGTTGCAAAGATTAAAGACTTACATCAAGCTTGGGTGTTGTTGAAAAATACTATCTTGGAAGCCCAGACCAGCTGTATTCCACGCTTTAGGAAAAGTGGAAGGAAGTCCAAAAAACTGCCAGCATGGTTTAAAGGTGAGGTCAGAGAGGCTGTTGTTGCCAAAAAAGCATCTTTCAGGAAATGGAAAAAAGAGCCAAACGACGAAACCTGGAAACAGCACAAGCACTGGAAAGTCCAATGCAAGGCATTGATAAAGCAGGCAAAGGGAGAATTTGAGAAGAAGCTTGCTGCGCAAGCAAAAACGCAAAATAAAGATTTTTTCAAGTACATTCGTAGCAAAAAACCTGTGAGAGAGTCAGCTGGTCCATTAGATGATAGAGGAGTTAAAGGGGCACAAAGAGGCGACAAGGCGATAGCGGAGAGACTGAATTAATTCTTTGCTTCGGTCTTTACTGAGGAAGATGTAGGGATGTTACCCATGACTGAAGTGGTATTTATAGGTGTGGAAGAATTGAAGGAAATATCGATACATCGGGAAGATGTATTACAGCTGTTAGATAAACTGAAGAATAGCAAATCACCTGGGCCGGATGGTATGCATCCAAGGGTGTTGAAAGAACTGAAATATGAGATTGCAGACCTGCTATTAGTAATCTGTGAACTATCATTAAAATCATCTCTAATACCTGAAGATTGGAGGATCGCCAATGTAACACCAATTTTTAAAAAGGGTTCCAGGGGTGATCCGGGAAACTACAGACCGGTGAGCCTGATGTCAGTACGGGGAAAAATGGTAGAAACCATCATAAAGAATAAAATTACTCAGCATGTAGATAGTCATGGCCTAATGGGAGACAGCCAACATGGCTTTAGACAAGGAAGATCTTGTCTTACTAATCTGTTATGTTTTTTTGAAAGTGTGAATAAACAGGTGGACAAAGGTGAGTTGGTTGATATAGTGTATCTGGACTTTCAGAAAGCCTTTGACAATGTCCCTCATCAGAGACCTCTGGCAAAACTAAAGAGTCATGGGATAGGAGGCAGTGTACTACTGTGGATCAAGAACTGGTTAAAAGATAGAAAGCAGAGGGTTGGGCTAAATGGCCAATTTTCCCAATGGAGAAAGGTGAATAGTGGTGTACCCCAGGGATCTGTGCTGGGTCCGCTGCTTTTTGACATATTCATAAATGACCTGGAAAGTGGAATAATGAGTGAGGTTATCAAATTTGCAGATGACACAAAACTATTTAAAGTTGTTAAAACCCAAGAGGATTGTGGAAAATTGCAAGAGGATCTTGATAAATTGGAAGACTGGGCATCAAAATGGCAGATGAAATTTAATGTGGACAAGTGCAAAGTTATGCACCTAGGGAAGAACAACCCATACTATGGTTACACAATGCAAGGTTCCACATTAGAACCCACCACCCAGGAAAAAGATTTATGTGTCATTGTGGATAACATGTTAAAACCCTCGGCCCAGTGTGCAGCGGCGGCCAAGAGAGCAAATAGAATGCTAGGTATCATAAGGAAAGGAATGGAAAATAAAATAAAAGACATTATAATGCCTCTATATCGTTCCATGGTGAGACCGCACCTTGAATATTGTGTGCAATTCTGGTCGCCGTATCTTAAAAAGGATATAGCGTTATTAGAAAAGGTTCAGAGAAGAGCCACCAAAATGGTAAAGGGGATGGAAGGATACTCCTATGAAGAAAGGCTAAAAAGGTTAGGGCTCTTTAACCTGGAAAAGAGACGGCTGAGGGGAGATATGATAGAAGTCTATAAATTAATGAACAGAGTGGAACGGGTAAACGTAGATCGATTGTTTATGTTATCAGAATATAGAAAGACTAGGGGACATGCAATGAAGCTACAGGGTAAACTATTTAAGACTAATAAAAGAAAATATTTTTTCACTCAACGTGTAATCAAACTCTGGAATTTGTTACCGGAGGATGTAGTAAAGGCTGTTATTGTAGCTGGGTTTAAAAAAGGTTTGGACAAGTTCCTGGAGGAAAGGTCCATAAACCATTATTAAGAAGGGACCCAGGATATCAATGCTTGACCCAGTACAAGCATTGCGGATCCTGTGTCTTTTGGGGAAACTGCTAGGTACATATGACCTAGATTGGCCACTGTTGGAAACAGGATACTGGGCTTGATGGACCTTGGTTTGACCCAGTATGGCATATCTTATGTTCTTATGTTCTTAATACTCCACCATATCCAGCAATGACAACCTTTCCATCACTGTTAACCATCAGGTTCACATAACATATATCATAGAACCTTCATGCAGCTTATTAACATCACTATCTGAAATTAAGCCAATACTGGCAACATTGGTAGCATAACTCAGACCTTCTTTCGCCCTTATCAAGCTCTCCAACCCCCCCTGCCCCTTTCCCCCCCATTCTCATGAGAGGGCGGTAGGATCTTGAAGTCCTAATCTCTTGTCTCAGGTTATGCGCCCTGCCGAGCTCGTCGTCCATTGCCTTCCACAAATACTCCATTAGGTTGTAATATGTCCATCAACGCTCCTGGCACAGCCTGTCAGATCAGGTGCATATGTTTAGTTAGATAATAGTCACTTATACCCACACTCTCTGGCACTTTGTTTAAAGTTCCACTCGTTCGTTTTCTCTCAATGTCTTATGTAGATCTCCCAGCCCTTTCTGCTGTGCAGTACCATTTCATTCAGTACTTAGGCTATCCACAAACGCCTGTGCCGCCTTAGCACTTTCATGCTGCTTTCCCGCATAATCCACTCGGAGTCTGGCGGGATACATAAGAGCAAATCTTACCCCTTTCTTAATAAGTGCTGTACAAACTCCTGTAAACTCCTTCCTTTTCAAGCTCACTTGCGTCGAGTAATCCTGAAAAATCAATAATTTTTGTCCTTCTGACGCCTGGCTGCGTTGCACTCGCGCCGCTCTCAGCACTATCTCCTTTTGCACAAAATTCAAGAATCGGGCGATCACTACAAATGGTCTGTTCAGGCCTTCTCTTTTCTGACCCAGCCTGTGTGCTCTTTCAATAATTAAGGGGCCCACATTTGCCTCCAAGGTCAATTGTGAGACCAGCCACTTCTCCAGATATCCACGCAGCTCATTGTCACTGTTGGACTCAGGAATTCCCACTATGTGCAAGTTCTTGCGTCTGCCCCTATTTTCCAAGTCATCGAGCTTCTCCACGCACAGCTTTAGCCTCTCCTCCATTTCGTTTACCAGCTTTGCTTGGGCTTGCTGTGCCTCCTCCACCTCCCCCATCCTTTGTTCCACCTGCATCACTCTCTGCCCGATGTCTGTCACTGCTTGCCCTACCTGTTCAGACAATGCCTGGAATCTCCCTTCCAGGGCTGCCACCACTGCAATGGTAACTTCCTCCACTGCCCCGGCCAGATGGTTAGTTGCCGGGCTGTCGGGGGTCGAGACCACCATTTTACCTTCTCTTTCTTCCCCGTTTTGGTTGCCAATAGGGGTACAATGCTCTTGTTGCTACCCGCACTCTGTCTCCAGCTCTTCTCCCCCTCTCCGATCTTCCCCCCAATGCCTCCAGGTAGGTTTTCACTGTTTTATAAAGTATTTTTATGGCGGGATACCCGGGAGCTCAGCGATCTGCAACTGCCTAGCTCATTGTATCCACAGATCTCCTTTAATAATGGTTTATGGACCATTCCTCCAGGAACTTGTCCAAACCTTTTTTAAACCCAGCTACACTAACAGCTTTTACTACATCTTCCGGTAACGAATTTCAGAGTTTAATTACATGTTGCGTGAAAAAATATTTTCTCTTATTAGTCTTAAATAGGTTACTCTGTAGCTTCACTGCATGCTACCTAATCTTTCTATATTTTTATGGCGTAAACATTTACCCATTCCACTCCACTACAGGAACAGCAGGAATCACTCCTCACATATGGGTGACATTGATGCTGACACTGGCAGAGCCTGCGCAGAGCATTTCCCCAGCTTTCAAAGTAAGCTTTTGGGAATGCTACCACACGTCTGGTCCACTTCCTGTCCAAGGGTGCCATCTTGCTCAGTCAGATGACATAGCTAAGACAGCAGTAACAATAAGGTAATATATAGAGGCATCTCCAAGGGGAGGAGGAAGGGTTGTGAGGACTGATTCCTGCTATTCTCAGATAACACCTATTACAGGTGAGTAACTATGCTTTTTCCAGGAACAAGCAGGAAGTCAGTACTCACATATAGGACTCCCTAGCTCCAGGCAGCCGAGGACCGAACCATGACAGCACCAACAGCAACCAATTGGGTAGCCATGAGTTGCAGAAGATGAATTCCCAGCTGAGAGACTCTGTGATACCCTAGCATCCAGGACACTAATCACTCCGGTAGCCTGAACACAGAAGGGTTGGAGGGTAGGAGTTGCCTACACCCTGAGAATATTATGGAGTACTGCTGGCCAAAGGCACCGTCCCTGCGGGTACTCATTCTCCAGGCAGTAGTGAGCTGCGAATGTATGACTTTTCATGTGGCGGCCTTACAAATCTCCATCGCCGGCACTGAGCGGAGGTTGGCCACTGAAGTGGCCATCACCCTCACGCGATATGCTGTGATCCGGTGCTCGAGGGAGAGGCCTGCTCGTTCATAGGCGAGGGCAATGCAATCCGCCACCCAAGCAGACAGAGTTCGCTTAGACACGGGAAGCCCCAGTCTGCTGCGGTCGTAGGACACAAAAAGTTGAGGAGTGTTCCGATGGGCCTTAGTCCGCTGTAAGAAGAAGGACAAGGCCCATTTGTAATCCAGCGTATGAAGAAGGATCAGTTCCTCTCTGCCGGTGTGAGGCCGTGGAAAGAAGGTGGTTGAGGTGAAAAGGAGATACCACCTTCGGGAGAAATTTGGGGTGTGTGCGGACGTAACGGCCACCAAGAAGGCTACTTTCCACAATAGGTACCTTAGGTGCAAGTGGTTGGGGCTTGAACGGTGGTCTGGTGAGCTTGGAGAGCACTACGACGAGATCCCATTCCGTCGCTGGAGGGCGGAGAGGGGGTTTGGATAGCAGGAGGCCCAGGAGACGACCAGGAGCTGGCTGGAGAAGGGTTTCTCCTTGATGGGGTAGTGGTGAGCAATTATGGTGCTCAGGTGCACCCATACAGTTAGATTTCAGCCCGTGCACGATAAGTGCAGCAGGTACTGGAGGATGCGCTGCACGTGGCAGGAGAAGGGATTCTCCCCTCGTTTCGCAAACCAGACGGAGAACCTCCTCCACTTGAAGACGTATGCCCTTCTGGTGGAGGGCTTCCAGGAGGCCAGCAGTATCTCCTTGACTTCTATTAGAAGATTGAAAGGGGCCAAGACTACCCTTTCAGCAGCCACGCCGTTAGCATCAGGGACCCCACAATGGGGTGCAGGAGTGAACCCCCTCCTGAGACCCTTTCCCTCAGCCTGCCTGTAGCCTGAGTCCACTATGAGCGTAGGCGCCATTGGGCCATCCGCATATGCAGGCAGGCTGAAGGGGTGACATGGACCGTTGAGGCCATGTGGCCCAGGAGACAGAGGAGGCAGTGCGCCAGAACTTTCCTGTTGTGCTGCACCTCCCCTGCCAGCTGCTGGAGGCATGCTGCCCTTTCTCTTGGAAGGATCGCTCTTGCCTGTAGCGTGTTCAGATATGCCCCTATAAACTCTAGGCCTTGAGCTGGGGAGAGATGGGAATTGGAGTAATTGATGACAAACCCCAGGTGCTGCAGGAGGCAGGTTGCCCGGCCTACGGCCTGGCTGGCCTCGGTAGCTGTAGTGCCTCTGATGAGCCAGTCATCCAGATAGGGAAAGACGAAGGCCCCTTGTAGGCGCAGATAGGCGGGCATTACTGCCATACACTTTGTGAAAACCTTTGACGATGAGGCCAGGCTGAAGGGGAGTACCTTGTACTGGTAGTGCTCTCCTCCCACCACGAATCTTAGGTACTGTATGTGGGAGGGGGGGATCAGGATGTGGGTGTACACATCCTTCAGATCAAAGAAGCAGAGCCAATCTCCCTTGTGGAGGTAGGGCAGCAGTGTCCCAAAGAAGAGCATCTTGAACTTCTCTCTCACCAGAAACTTGTTCAGGTTTCTCAGGTCTAGTATGGGCTTGAGGCCCCAGTTCCTTTGGGGACAAGGAAGTACCTAGAGTAGAAGCCCTTTCCCCATATATGTTTGAGTACAGGCTCCACTGTCCTGTCCCTGAGCAGGCCTGCAAGCTCTGAGAAAAACAAGGTCTGGTGAAGGAGAGGCTGCACGAGCTCTCCTGGGAAAAACCCTGGGGGTGTTTGCTGGAAGCAGAGGAGATATCCCTCCCTTACCACTTGTAGGACCCACTAATCCATGGTGACCCTGGCCCACCTAAGGGCAAAAAGCACCAGGTGGCCCCCTGTGGGCTGGTGAGGGTCTCCTGGGGTGAGAGGAGGCCCTGCCTGGAGAGTGAAAAGCTCCCCCTGGGTTGGATGGGAGCTGACACCTGGGGCTTCTGAGCCTTCGGTTTTCTCAGCCTGTGGCACTTACTCTTGGGCTGAGGGCCATGTTGTTGTCCCAAGAAGGGCTGGTAATGACACTGATGAAAGGACCCCTTAATTCCTCAGGAAAGAGGGTCTTTTCCCCAATGGTGTCTTCTGGGGGAGGGTTGAAGTCTTCCTCGAGAGCCTCTGCCTGTCCACAACCTTGGCCTCTATCTCAACTGCCTTGTCAGCCATGGGCTTGCTGAACAAGTTTTCCCCTGTGCAAGAGACATCGAGCAATTTCTCGAGGTCAGAGGTCTGTAGCCAGGCTTGGCACTGGACACCGATGCTGGCTGCTGCTACCCGGTCTGCTGATTCAAAGCCATCATAGGCAGCGTGGCACAGGAATTTTGAGCAGTTCCGGATCCCAGTTGTCAGGGCTTGGAACCTCTGAAGATGAGGCCCTTGAGGTACATACCTATGTACAATTCATAGGCCTGTATCCAGCAGCCCAGCATGGAGCCCTGAAAACACTTGCGCCTGCAGGGAGTCGAGGGGTTAAGCCTCTCTGCCCGGTGGGATGAAGGAATAATTCTTGTGGCTTTTGCGCTTCTGCATGGAAGCCAGGGCCCTTCTTGATGTGGTAGATGACATTGAGGCATCAGCTGATCACCAGCACCAAGGCTGGAGTCTCCCACATTCGCTTGACGATAGGCTGCACCAGTACCTTGAGAGTCTCCTTTGGCGGGGACTCATACTGGAGGATCTCCAGTTCTTTGTTGTGTGGCTCCTCCTCTGATTTGGTTGGGGCCAACAGGGCCCAGGCCATATTCCGGACGAAGTCTAGGAAGGCCACATCCTCCAGGGGGAGAATGGTGCTGGGGCACCAGGGGAGACAGTTCCGACGGGACGTCTCAGTGTTGAGCGGTCCCCGGGAAGGCCTCACAGTTGGTCTCCCACTCAGAGCCAGAAGACATCGAGGACTCCGAGGCTCGGGATTCCTGTGCCTTGAGGTGGGCTCCAGGGAACCAGGTACCCCTGGAGGATCTTGGGTCTGACTCCTGGAAACTTGTGAGGGAGGACTGGATACCAGAGGATCGGGACTGGGACCTCAGTCGGTGCAGAGGACTCGCTCGAGGCCAGTGGTGCTCACAGCCTGACTCGACACCCGTGGACTTCCCCACAGTCAGGGGCCCGATTGTCGGGACAGATGATGTGGACGAACCAGACATCATTGCCCACTGCAGGGCCAGGATGACAGAGATATTCTGCTCCAGGGCTGCCATTCTGGTTTCAAGGCCAGAAGGCTCTGCAGCTTTTGGCGTGGGCACAGAGGTTCTCGGGCCTGATGCTGGCACTCTTGTGAGTGCATCTTCGATGAGGACCACGACCTCGAGAAACCTCGCATGATGTCTGCCAGCAGAGGACTCCTTCTTAGAGACCTTAGGGGGGGCTGCTCAGAGTCGCCCAAGTCCCTCTGCGGGATCTTACCAGGTTTCGCCAGTGGAACCTCGACTGGCTTTGAGAATTTTTTCTTTTTCTTCTCGGTGTACGGGGTCTTTTGCCCAGGCCTCGCTGGAAGTGCTGGACTTGGAGTTCAGCATCAGCGAAGCCGGAGCTGAGTTGGACCGCAGGAACAGCTTCCCCTTCAACTCCAACCATTTCTTGTTGATTTTTGGAGTCACGAAATGGCACAGGTCGCAGGTGGTGTTGTCATGGTCCGGACCCAGGCAGCAGTCATGGGTGTCTGTGACAGACAGAGTTTGACTGCAGCGGTCACATTTTTTAAACCCACTGGGAGACATAGTGGGAGACACCTGCCCAGGGTCGACAATCCTTGGGTGAAAAAGGGCACAAATGCCGGTGAAGGCAAGCCTCGTCAAAAAAGAAGGGGGGAGACGAGAAACGGCACCGGGGTCGGCGCTGGCTCAAGGCGAGAAGAGGAACTAGTATGCACATTGGGAAAAAGCATAGTTACTCACCTGTAACAGGTGATCTCCGGGAACAGCAGGAATTTAGTCCTCACATATGGGTATTGTCGGTACCAACGGAGCCTGCGTGGGAACGCTCCCCAGAGTCCAATCAGAAAGCTTTTGGGAGCATCCCACAGCGCCTGCGTGCTGCCTTCCCACCTTTCCCAACTGCCTCTCTCCAGTTGAGTTTTAAAGCGAGACAAAGAGAGAGAGAGGGAAAGGAAAGAGATAGATAGAGAGATACAACTCCTAGGGGAGGTGGGTGGGTTGTGAGGACTAAATTCCTGCTGTTCCCGGAGATCACCTGTTACAGGTGAGTAACTATGCTATCTCCAGGAACAAGCAGGAATGTAATCATCACATATGGGGACTCCCTAGCTTTAGGTGCCAGGGAGAGACCCCAGAAGTTGTGTGTCCCTGAAGAGGGCTCCACTTCCCCCCATGGATCTCTGGAATCCTACCAGGGATGGTGGGTAGGAGTTGATTAGGTATGAAACAGGTGTTTGAGAACAGCCTGACCAAACAAGGCATCCCGGCGAGAGTCCTTGTCCAAGCAGTAATGGGCTGTAAAGGTATGAACCGAGGCCCAAGTGGAGGTGCAGCCTAGAGGTTAGAACACTGGCTTGGTAACCAAGCAACCAGGGTTCAATTCCCACTAGCACTCCTTGTGGCCTTGGGCAAGTCACTTAACCCTCCATTGCCTCGGAAGAAAGGCCTGGCAATCTACTTCCGGTGACACTGCCAAGAAAACCCAGGAGCTTCTGGGTCGCCAGGAGTCAGGACTGACTTGAAGGCACACATTACATTACATTATGCACAGGTAGAAGGAAGGCTTGAGGACCCAATTATAATTAGGAGGGGACTTCAGTATTACAATAGACCCTAAAATGGACACTACAAATAAGGAGGCCAGTCCCCAGGGAGGGGGGGGGGAGATTACAGATGAAGAAGTTAATGAGAAAATTGGGGGTGGTGGATACACCTTTGGGGAACCCAGAGGGATTATACGCTTTATTCACACCCCCATGATATGTATAGCAGATTGGACATGCTGTGGGGTGATGGGAAGTTATTAGACAGTGTACAAATTGCTGAGATAGGACAGATAACGTGATCTGATCAAGCACCGGTTGGATTACAAATTCAATTGATGAATACAGAGGCCGGGTTAAGGTTTTGGAGACTGAATGAATTCCTTTTGGAGGATCAAAAAGATGTAGAAGGCTTGAGAGCAATGATTAAACACTACCTGACTCACAATAAGAATGGTGAAGTAACGCTCACAGAGTTGTGGGATGGATTGAAAGCTGTGCTTAGGGGCATTTGGTTTCCCTGGACTCCTGAAAGAAAAGATTAAAGATCCAGCAGGAAGAACAGCTGCTAAGACAACTGGAGACACCGGCGGCTCACCACAAGAGAATAAACGTTCAGAGACTGAGGTGCTAGATAGAATAAGAGAGCAGCTGAAAAAGATAAAGGTCAGAAGAGCGGGCTCACCAGTTGAACCTACTGCGCAATACATCCTTTGAACAAAGTAATAAAAATGGAACCTACTTAGCCCACAAATTGCGAGTGTGTGTGATGCAAAATCACATAAGGAAAATAAGGGATGTGCAAGGCAGGTGGATGTTTAAGAAGTGCAAATACAAAAGACTCTGCGAATTTTACTGAGAGCTCTACCAATCTGAACAATGAAATGGGAAAGCCCAGCCCGGAGCAGTACCTGGCTGGGATCGAACTACCAAAGTTAAATTTATTTATTTATTTTATTTATTTACCGGCTCTTCTATATCGCGCTTTTCAGTATCAGTGCAGTTTACAAATAACAAAAATTTTGCAACAGACCAAAAAGTCTTATGCTTACATTGTAACAGGATAAATAACTTGGAACTGTAACTAGGGTAACTATATACATGTGCAACCAGTAGTGGCTGGGAAACTGTTTACAATTTATAATAAATTTAGACTAAAGCTGTTATTGTTGCTGCATTAGTCATTAGTCATTATAGTCTACGAGCATATCATAAATGTACCTGATGGATGGTTCGGTTGTTTGCTTTGTCATAAGTCAGATTGTGAGTGTGTTGGGGCTGCTTGAGTGAGTTGAGGTGTGGGGAGTGGTTGCAATGGGTTTGGGTGGGCAAAGTGTAAGAGGAACAGGTGATGATTAAGGGCTTTCCTGAACTGAGAGAGGTCCCTGATTGATCTGATATGTGGTGGGAGGTTGTTCCAGCACCTAGGGGCATAGAACGCAAAGGATCTGTTCACTAAATGTTAACTGTAAACCGCATTTGATCTTGGGAAAAAGCGGTATAGAAGAAAAGCATAAATAAATAAATAAATAAATAAAATAAAATCTATTCCTGGTTGTTTGTGTGCATTTTGTAGCTTCCAATGGGATAATTAGCATATTGGCAGCTACTGATCTTCTCAGCCTGTTGTTGGGGGTGGCGGTGAGGAGAGCAGAGAGGGAAATGGAGAAGAGCGTAGCTGGCTGGATAGAGCAATAGATGAGACAGAAGTCCTACAAGCCATTAAAACTTTAAAGGAAGCGAAGGCTCCAGGATTGGATGGGTTAACTGCAAAGTTCTATAAGAGGTTCGCAGGGGACCTCTCAAAGCTCCTAACTGAGCTCTTTAATGGGGTACTAGATGGTGGATCTATGGGGGTAGCTAGTATTTCACTAATTCCTAAGCCAGGTAAAGATGTGGGGAAATATGGTTCATATAGGCCCATTTTGCTAATAAACCTGGATGCCAAACTATTTGCAAAGGTGTTATTAGCAAGTAGGTTGCAAAGGTTCCTGCCACAGTTAATACAAGACGACCAGTCAGGTTTCATACCAGGTAGGCATGCTATGACAACATATGCAAAGTCCTAAACCTTGTCTCGTCTGCCGAACAGAACTGCAGAGATGCGTTGCTGGTTGTAGTAGATGCCAAAAAGGCATTTCATAGGTTGGAGTGGGCGTTTATGTTTGAAGTTTTTAAAAAGATGGGAATAGGGGAAAAATTCCGGGGATGGTTGAAGGCCCTATATGTTAAGCCCACAGTCCAAATCAGAGTGAATGGGTCATACTCTAAGGAGTTCCAATTAGGGACGGACACAAGGCAGGGATGTCCACTGTCTCCCCTGCTATTCGCCCTAAGCCTGTAGCAGAACAGATCAGGCAGAAAGCAGGAGTTAAGGCTATAAGGGTGGGTTCTCGAGAATATAAAATATCACTGTTCGTGGATGACATGATTTATTCTCTGGAAGATCCTCGAGGATCATTTCCAAATTTGCTTTAGGAAATTCAGCAGTACAGTACTGCATCAGGTTATAAAATGAATATCGAAAAAGATGGAAATTTTGAAGCTCTTTTTGAACCCCCAGACAGAGCAGGAGTTAAGGGAGGTATGTTCCTTTCACTGAGCTAAAACACACACAAAATATTTGGGAGTGCAGATTAGTAGCAAATAGCAGGACATACAGAAACTCAACTATGAGCCAGTACTAAATGACTTGGGGAGGTGGAAGAAACCATATTTCCCTTGGTTTGGGTGAATAGCCATTGTTAAAATGAATGTCTTACCAAGATTATTGTTTATGCTTGGATCCATCCCGGTGGTGATATCAGACTGATGACCCTTTTGCAGAAACAAATTTTTTAATTTATCTGGAAACATCGCCGCCCCCCCCCCCCCACCCCGAGAGTGCAAAGAGAGGTCCTAATTAGAAGTAAAGAGGATGGAGGCCTAGCGGTGCCAGAGATGTGGTGCTACTACAGGGTGGCACAGCTCAGAGCTCTAATGGATTGGTGGATGGGGGAGGAGGGTCCCCAATGGGTCCAAATAGAACAAGCAGGAATTGAGACCCGATGGTTATCAAATATGTTATGGGAGAACAAGAGTGCAGGTAAGGATGAAGAGATATTAAACCCATATGTTAGCTTGTAGAGAAAAGAGCGAGATCTGTTGGTAAGGGCGGGGAGAAGGATGCGTCTTCAGCGTATTTCAACCTGTGCAAGATTGGAAAAGGGAGGAATCCCCTTACATTTCCAGAGATAGGAAGCTCAGGGGCTGGTGTATATTGGACAAAAGCTTACCACACAAAGGAATTTAAAGCCCTTTGAGGAGCTTAAATGGATACATGCTTTCCATTACTGGCTGAAAGTGAAGATGATCTGAAACATTTGCTTCTCACGATCAAGGAACATAGTCTTAAAATGGGCCTGCACCTTAATGTAAAGACAAAGATAATAACAACTGGCAAAATCAATAGGTTCACTGTTGATGGAAAAGAAATTGAAATAGTGGACAATTTTAACCTACTTGGATCAGCTATCAATAAAGAAGCAACAAGCAGTCAAGAAATCCGACAATGCATTGCTCTTGGCAGAATGGCTATGAAGGACCTAGCCAAGATTCTCAAGAGCAGGGATGTCTCTCTCCATACAAAGTTTCGACTCGTTCAAGCCATGGTATTTTCAAGAACATCATATGGATGCAAAAGTTGGACAGTGAAAAAGATAGACAGGAAGAAAATTGATGCCTTTGAATTATGGTGCTGGCGGCGACTACTGTGTATACTATGGACTGACTGAAGAACAAACCAGTCAGTACTAGAGGAGATCAAACCTAAGCTTTCTTTAGGAGCTCAGATGACAAGACTTCATCTTTCATACTTTGGACGCATCATGCGAATAGAGAGATTAGAGAAAGAAATCATGCTTGGTAAGATAGAAAGTCAATGCAAAAGAGGAAGGCCAGCAATAAGATGGATAGATATAATAACAGCAGCTAAGGGTTCCAGTCTGTCAACAATGAGCTGCCTGACTGAAGGCCGAACACAATTTAGGACAACTATCCAGAGGGTCACCATGAGTCAACACCGACTCGATGGCACTTAACAACAACAACATGGCTATTTTCAAATGGCAGATTTCTTTGGGAGGGGAGGTTCTGAGGAATCAGACTGATTTAGGTGCAGAGGAACATCCTTTTGAAAACGTATACAGATTGGAGCCCCAAGGTAGAGGGATGGCAACACATATATAAATGTTTAATGCAGAGGGAAGTGGAAGCTACATATCAAAAGGCATGGGAAAGGGACATAGGGGAGCAGGGGGACATGGAATAGTGGGATAGGATTTTTTGGGACTCGAGAGTCACCTCAGAAACATTACTATAAGATGATATACCATATGTATCTTATCCATATGTATCAGTACGGATTAGTAAAATTGGTAACCAGGAGGATGAGGGGTGTTGGCATGGATGTGAAGGAAAAGGGGACTATTTAGATATGTGGTGGAGCTGTTTGAAATTCCAAGGAATATGGACATGAGTTCAAATAGTCTTAAGAGAAACAGTTGAGTGGATAGGGGAAATAGGCCCCAAAGAAGTATTACTGAATGAATGGGAAGGAGGAACAGAGTCTGACATGGGGTATATGCTGCATATGATAGTGCTGGGGGTGAGGATGGAAATTGCTAAAGGGTGGAAAGATGCAAGAGTCCCAGATCCCACAACTGTCTTGAACCGCTTGGACTATTATCTATAGGATGTGTGAAATAATGGTGCATAAAAATCAAAACACAGATTACTTTTACAGAAGGTGGCAACCGTATATACAATGGGTCAAACAAAGAGCGGGGTGTTAAAGGAACATATACAAGGGGAATGAGAGGGGGTGGTAATATAAGATCTGGGAGGGAGGGAGGGAGGGTGGGGGTATGATAGGTTACAAGAAGAAGAATGTAAATACATAGGGCCACATTCCATCATGGACGTCCCAGCCTGCTGTGCGCCCAGTCAGAATCAGACGCACAGAGGAGAGGGGATTCTGATCCCACAGAGCAAATCTAGCTCTGCTGGATAAGAATTGCATCTAGGCCTGAATGTGCAGGCCAGGACCCGATTCCGGTTGGCCTGCATATACAGGCGTCTGCCCAGCTAACTCAGTCAATGCTCCTGAATGGAGCCGCAGCACCATGGCGTCTGGTTGCTATGGCACTGTGGCTCCTGAATGAAGCCGCGATCCCCAGCCACCAACTTTTTCTTTCATGCCGTACAGACCAACCCCCGATCTGGCCTCCCAAGGCCAGCATCGGGCTGCAGGGAATCTCCTGCACCCCCTCCTACCTTTCCCGCTGCCCAGGCCTGCCGTCCCCTGCCGTCTAGGGGAACGTATACGTCTGGGGCCGTGGACTTCCCACTGCCTGCCCTAACTCCGCCTCCGCACTGCCCCTTTTATGCCCCCGTCTAGCCTCCCCGTACAAACTCCTTGTTCATATGGGGAGGTTAGACAGGGATCGCAGAGTGGGCTCAGAATGACTCTGATAATGTTTAAGCTGTGAAAAACACATGAGGAGGCTCTGACAATGAGGGGTAAATATTGAAAGAACTTATGGCTCACAGAGTTGGGGGGTGGGATGGAATTAAGAATACAAGTCAGTAAATATGTAATATATATAATATGTGAAATCTGGAGAGGGCAAGATTGGTAGTGTAGACCTATAGATGGGATGTTTTTGTTTGCTCCAATGTTTATGTACATACACAAAGTGAACAAATGTATAGAATTTATCCCAGGAGAATGTATATAGAGTTCATGAGTGCCAATGTTTGTATCACAGCGTTTGAGATAACTAATAATAATAAACTTTAAACATATTAAAAATAATAATAATAATAATAATAGGTCCCAAAGTCTAGCAACTATTAGAGATATTCCTTAGTCCACTCACCCATGAGATACTCTTTGGCAAGAAGTTTGAAAGTAAAGGAGTAATACAGAAAAAGGCTCCACTTACTAGACATCATCCTTTTGCAGTGAGGGCAACCTAGTAGGCTGTTGGAAGCAGATCTTAACACCCATACTGTATTGGTTTTTGCTGTTTATTACAATACAATAAATAAGCAGGTGTTTCCTAGGGCGGCACCCTTCCAAGCAGTCTCCTTTTAGGGTTCAGGACATGATTGACTTTGCAGCAAACCTAAATTGTGTCATGTTCCAATAGGTAACAGTGGGTATTTCTATAAGTTAAATAGTTACTCTTCCTCAGCAAGCACATAGATGCTGTCACACAGTTCTACAAAAACAGCACTCTTGGATGAAATTACATTACCTTCAATGGAATTCCAAAGAATTAAAAGGTTCAGTGAATACCGATTCTGTTGATCCATAAACATTAATCTTTAAACAAATATAGAGAACATACTGTGTCTGAAATTCGCTTGACCTTTTCCTCAAATATGTTTAACAAACAAATGGAAAAACATAACTGTATAACATAATTCTACTCTTTTTTAAAGGTCAATAGCACTAAATGACAATTCAATTAAATGCTAGGCTGTTAATTTAACTCACAGCTTGCAGATTTGTTCCTAAATGTTTGAATCTATATACGACTTTCAGTGCTTTTTATTACCAAGACACAAGATTCCAACACAGAAAGGTTCAAAATTGTCATAAAAATTCTAGCTTGAAAAAGTCCTTCCTTAAGTTTAACACAGAGAAATCTCATAAGAAAAAGGGTGTGGGCAGGGTCCTGGCGACCAAGTGTAACCGGGTGCTCGGCCCAGTGTGGGACCCTGCGTGCGTTGGAAGAGGACAGGGGAAGGCAAGTCGGCGGTGGGGATGCTACCGGCATCGTTTAAACTGATTGGCTCTGCTCGCGGGAGCGAGTGCGTGGGAGCCAATCAGTGAAGGGGCAAGCATGTGCTCGGGCGTCTTCAGCGGACGCTGAGCACATGCGACAGGACGACTTGGGCTTCGCATGGCAGCTGCACTTCGGCAAACTGGGATCCGCGTGAAGAAAGGAAGTGCTTTTCGGCGGCAGTGGCGGTAGCGGTCTTGGCGGGTGCGGAAGTTGCTGGGTGCTGGAGACGATTCCTCAGCAGCGGTGGGGCCTTGGTGTGAGCGGCAGCGACGCTTGAGCCGGCTGAAGCTGAACGCGGGCAGCAGGGTGCAGGCGAGTGTGGGCACAGTTCAAATAAATAAATAAATAAATAAATAATAATGCACAAACTGGAAGGGGTAAGAGGGGCTGATTAAAAAAAAAAAAGAAAAGAAAAAGAAAAAGGGAGAAGGAGAGCAGGCAAAGGGGGGTCCTGTGAGGCATCTGGCATGGCTGCTAAGAGGCCCGTCAGAGCAGGGGGCAGGGAGCAGGCAGAGCCGGGGTGGAGAGGCCAGTTGGGGGGCAAGGAGGTTGGGGGGTTGAACGGGGAGGGCAAGGAGTCTGCGGGAAAGGTCCAGGACCCGGGCAGCCCGGCGTGGGGGTGGAGGGGGCACGGCGTCCAACACGGGGGCAGGAGGGGACCCCAGCCTCATCCAGGAGAGCACAGCGTGGCTGCAGGGTTAGGGGTCAGGGGGGTCGGGCCACAGCCAGGGCCGGACGGACTGATGGCTGCGGAAACCGTTACGGACAGGGGTGGGGATAGTCAGGATGGCAGCACGGTTGGGCTTGGGCTGCTTCGGCCATGGAGGGTAGTGTAGAGCGGGGCCAGGGGAGGGGGGGCCAGGCCCTGTTTTGGGAGGGATGGGAGTTGGGGGATGGGTGACATGCCCAGATATGGGGTCTTTGGTGGGGGGGGGTAGTGGTCGGACGCCCCCAGTGGGTGGCACTGCGGTACAAATGGGCTATGGGCTGGCTGGGTATCAGACTCCTTGGGACCATTGGAGGAGTGGGGAGCAAAGTTCCTCGAGGGCTGCATGGGTGGGAGCTTGGCAACCGGCTTGGTCTTCATGTTTCCCCCCTCCTGGGTTTTCTTTTTTGTCTCCACAGGCCCCTTTTCTGGCTTCGCCTGGATTTTCGCCCGGTGCTGAAGAGCCATCGCCTGCGGCAAATATGGATAGAGGAGCCAGGGCGACGCAGGGAGTTTCGGAAGATGGGGCAGAGGCACGTGGAGCCAGTGTGCACAGCAGCAGATCGAGGATCCACGGCAGGGTGCGCTTCACCCACCAGCAATGCGAACGGCTCTGGGAGCGGAGACGGGTGAATTGTTGTTGGTGGGGGTGGCAGAGCATGAGGGGAGCGGTTCGTGGGCGGAACGGTCGGGAAACGCGAGTAGGAAAAAGAAGCACTCTTGCCGGCGTCGGCATAGTTCTGAATCCTCCTCCTCATCGTCTACAGTCTCTTCTAAGGCGTCATCGGGGGAGGAAGGCGCGACGTCAGGGGCGCTGGGCCGTGGGATGTCGGGCAGAAAATCAGCGGGGGGTACTCCTACATTGTTAACCTTATCTGAGTTGTGGAAAGGGGTGCCTAAGAAGTTACGGTGTAAAATTCGAAAGCGGAGATATATAGATATTTTCTGCTTGCTTGAAGGGCGGAAGCGTTCGGGCGAGAGCAGGAAAAAGAGCAAGGAGGATGAGAAGACCGGTCAGATCAGAAAGGTCTCGAGGAATGTTGTGAATTGGGTGAGAGTGTTCTTGCGGTTGGCAAGTGTATGGGGCCAGCATTATCCAGAGCAGTACGGTATGAGGTTGGCCTATGCAGATTCGATTCTAGAAGCGTCGCAAGCCCATGAGGGATGCTCTTGGCTTAATCATGACGAGAAGTTTAGAGACAAAATGGAAGAGAATAAGCTATTAACCTGGGGTACACAGGACATCAACTTGTGGCTGATGCAGATGTCGGCCAGAGCAGGTGCCAGAAGTGGGAGAGGGGAGGGACGGCGACCAACACAGGGGTGAGCCGCTCCTTTCGTAGCGGAGGGGCCACTTTGCAGAACAAGCTGGCAGCAAGCGGGGTTGGGGAAGTGTGCTGGAGGTTTAACAAGTCCGTGTGCCCCTTCCCGGACTGTAAGTTCCAGCATGTTTGCTCGGTCTGCGGGAGGGGGGGGGGTGTCCACTCGACTGCAAAATGCGTTAAAAAAGGTGCAGGGTGGCCTCAGGGCCGGCGCCCAAGTAGTGAATTTGCATTTGGATTGGCCCCCTCTCCGATAAGGGTAGAGGTTTTAAGTATGTGGCTTCGCCACTATCCAAGAAAGAGGGATAGGGCCATACTGCAGTTTTGGTTTCAGAGGGGTTTTGTTATTCTAGTCCGGGGTGTATTGGCAGACGTGACGGCGTGCAACTCCCCAACAGTGCGGCACTGGGTGTCGATAGCGTGGGAAAAGTTGGCTGTTGAGTTGCATTTGGGTAGAATAGCAGGTCCGTTTAAGCAACCCCCTTTCCAGCACTTTGTGGTATCACCGTTAGGGCTCATACCTAAAAAAGAACCTGGGAAATTTCAGTTGATACATAATTTGTCTTTTCCAGTGGGGGCATTGGTTAACGATCTCATCCCGCACGAGTGTTGTACGGTGCAGTACTCCTCATTTGATAGGGTGCTGGAGTTAATCCGGAAAGCCAGTAGTGGGGCATTGATGGCAAAAGTGTATATTGAATCAGCGTTTCGCTTGCTCCCGGTCCATCCTTCTGTGTTTCATTTGTTAGGCTTCCAATTTGAGGAAGAATTCTATTTCGATAAATGCATGCCAATGGGTTGTGCAGTGTCGTGCACTTATTTTGAAAAGCTTAGTACCTTCTTGCATTGGGTGGTGGTGCAGAGGGTTGGTTGGCTGGATGTTGTGCATTATCTGGATGATTTCTTGTCTGTAGGCGCCTCACAGTCTACGGTGTGTAGAGCACTCTTGGAAGGTTTTGTGAAACTGGCTAGGGAACCGGGGGTGCCTTTGGCCGAAAGCAAGATGGTGGGCCCAGCGACAAGGATCACCTTCTTGGGGGTTAAGTTGGATTCCGAGGGCATGGGGATGCGTCTGCCGGTGGAGAAGGTGGTGAAGTTGTGGTTATTGGTAGCTAATGCCTTGGCTTCATCTAAGTTGACGTTGAAAGAAATGCAGGCGTTGATAGGATCGCTCAATTTTGCTTGCAGAGTGATCCCAATGGGGCGGGTATTTATTCGTTGGTTGGCGGCATCAACGGCGGGGGTGGGCAAGCCTCATCACTGCATTTGAATTTCAAGAGTGATACGAGAGGATTATTTTTGAGGGACTTCGGTTATGATGGAAGCCGAGATTTCTAGTGAAGACTTGCAGCTTTACACGGATGCAGCAGGAGGAATAGGTATGGGTATCTACGTTGGGGGAGCATGGTGTGCGGAGAGATGGCTGCAGGCATGGTATGACGCGGGACTGTTAGGTAATATTACCTTCTTGGAGCTTTTCCCTATGTTGGTAGCGGAGCTGTGGCCGGACCAGTTACGCAACCGCAGGGTGATATGGTAGTGTGATAATGAAGCGGTAGTGAACGTCATCCATCGTTATTCACCGTGATGTGTCCAGGTTGCATCACTAATGAGGGATGTCATAGTGTCATGTCTGCGTTTGAATGTCGTGTTGAGGGCACGGCATATACCGGGACATACTAACGGAATTGCTGATGCTCTTTCCCGTTTGCAGTGGGACCGGTTTTGGAAGTTGGCACCGGAAGCAGACACGGATGGGCTGGTGGGCCCGTGGAAATTGTGGAACTGTGGCCCGCAGAGATTAGGAGTCTGCTGCGGAATTCAGTGGCTGAGTGGACATGGGAAGCTTATCTGCGAGGTTGCGTGAGAGTGGTGGAGTTTTTGCAGGCCTGCGGATGGCAAAGGGGAGCGGTGTCCGATCACCTGCTGGGACAGTCTATCCTTAGTGCAAAAGGGCAAGGGGTTACGAGATCGGCGGTGCGTAGCCATTTGGCGGGTTTTGTGTTTTTTATGAGAGCAGTGGGATGGGGTTCCTCAGGGGGAGGGTTCCTGGCACGAAGGTTAATGCAGGGGTGGGAGTGCATGAGGCTGACCCCTCGGGATCATCGGCGACCAATTACGCATCAGTTACTACTGAGATTGTGTGAGGAATTACCTAAGGTGGCGGATTCGCACTATGACATCTCGCTTTTTCGGGCAGTGTTCAGCTTGGCCTTTTTTGGCGCCTTTCGGGTAGGCAAACTGGTAGTGGACTCTGGGAAAGCGGGAGTGGGTAGTAGTTTGCTGCGACAGCACGTACATGTAAACGGCGGGCAGTTCCGTGTAATGCTAGCAAAATCAAAAACGGACCAGCGCGGTAAGGGGCTGTGGGTGGTCCTGAGAGAGATTGGCGGGCTCACATGCCCAGTGGCCTCAATGACGGACTACTGCTGCGTTTGCCCTGGGGATGATGGGGGGTTATTCATCCATAAAGATGGGCGGGTGTTGACATGCTTTCAAGTAACGGCGGTGTTGCGGATGGTCTTGCTACATATAGGTGAAGACCCTTCCCTTTTTTCAGCCCATTCTTTTCGCATCGGTACAGCGACCAGTGCGGCAGCTGTTGGGTTGTTGGGAGGGCAGATACAAAGTATCGGTAGATGGCGGACGAGGGCCTTTAAGGGGTATGTTCGTTTATAATGGACAAGCAAAATGGCCAAGGAGAGATTAACACAAATTTTCTTTTGCAGATGGGAGGCAGAGTGTGCGTGATTGTTGGCTGCTGGGGAATTCCTTCGTGTTCTGGGCGGGTGAGCAAGCAGCAATGCGGCCTATCGGGCTGAACCTGGGGCTGGATCCAGCATTGGTGTCGATTTCATGGCTGGGAGAGCGCAGTCTACGGTGGACTCAGCTGATGCCTTTGCTCCGGCACCACGAGCACTTGAGGAAACAGCCCGGGATTATCCTGTTGCATCTGGGGGGCAATGACTTAGCTGCCTGGACATGCAAGCAACTGATCAGAGCTGCAAAGAAGGCTTTTGCCTTAGTGCTGCAAATGTTTTTGGGGATGATATTAATATGGTCAGATATTATCGCGAGGCTGGCGTGCTGGGGGCAACGGCGTTGGTCTCGGGGACTGACGAAAATTAATAGGCAGATTGGGCGGTGGGTATGTGAGCAGGGGGGTATCAGGTGCAGTATTCATGGGTGGACGTGGAGTGTGTTGATTTGTACAGGAGTGATGGTGTGCACCTATCTCCAGTGGGTGTGGATTTGCTCCTGAATGACTGGCAAGAGGCGGTGGAGTGAGTGGTGCAGGGTGACATGAGTTGGTCGCAGCTTGATGTTGGGGGGGGGGGGGGCGGCACAGGCAATTCAGGGAGCCTGTGCCGGTGGCAGGATCCTGGAAGTTTCCGGGGTCCGGAGCCTTAGGCCACTTGAGGTGGGGCGGGGTGCCCATGACCCGGACAACCCCTGGAAGACTTTTGCTAGTGAAATGGCGAAGTCGGATAGGGGTGGTAGGAACTTGGCCGGTGGAAGTGACTGTGGCTGGTGCGGAGGCGAGGTCACCTTGCTAACTGCATGGCTGGTGACACATCGCTCCGCTGGGGGTTTGTTGGTTTGTTGATTATTATGGTTCAGTATATTCTGTATGTTAAATTGGCAAATAAAGCTGCGACCAGTTGTTACCCAGGAATGGTTGTCTGTGGTGTTTGCAGGAAAGGAGGGTGGTGTATCGGAGGGGAAAAGGGGGTACTCCAAACAGGAAAGGTGAGCACCAAGTCTGACTACCCGGTTATTAAAAATATGTTGTCAGAATTAAACCCCGATGAGGCTCAAGGTGGTGGCAGCTTGCTAGTCTTGCCATCAAATCACTTCTGCCTCATGTCATTTCTCTTGGGCTTTTTATTTGTTCTTGTTTTCAAAATGGACAAGCGGAGTGTCAACCATGGACTTATTTTTCAGGGCTCTGATCAACCCTCAGCTAGGCTGATAGATGAGTTTCTCAGTATCCTGATTTGGCAGTACTGGAACCTCTGCTCTAATGCAGATGTATCACTAAGAACAGGAAAGCAAATTCCCCTATGCAGAGTGTCACAGCATATGCCTAGATGCCTGAACAGTGGAGGCCTTTGCTGCAGTCTTGTTTGGGGAAAGGCCAGAAATGGCCAGTAACATGAAGACTTGACTGTGGAAAGTTTTACTAAAGTTCCTGAAGAAGTATAAAAGATATTTGTCATCAATGATCTTCACGCCCCAGTCAGCGATATGGAGAAGTATCTGAAGATGCATGATTTGTTAATACTAAATTGGAACTCTCACCATCTGAATGGCTGAACAATACCGGACTTAGGTTTCAAGCAGTAAAGTCGAAGATATATGTTCAAAATTTGTCACTGCAAGACTTCTGTTTTAAAAGAGAGGACCTGTATGAGCAGGTACCTCCCCTATAAGCAGTGAATTCTTCTTTGGTGAAAGGTAACCTGGCGTTTTACAGAGAAATGGATATGGTGGATATTAGTACCTGGAGAAACGTTTGTTATGAACTTTCCTAAACTGCCCAAAAGTCTGTCATTGGATATATTTAAATGTTATGTGTTGGAGGTATTGAAAATCCCTGAGGGTGCTATACTACCTGGTCTCATCTAATTTTCTAGAGCAATCAGAGAGAAAAGACACTGATTCCAGGTATATCTTGATGGTCTCTTATTTTGGGAGATGGACAGTGATTAGACCTGAAAGGTTTTTTTGCTAATAAAGCTATCTTGTTTCTGGGAAATAGGGTTCATGTTTTCCCTGACATGAGTAAAGTTACCCAGAAGAAATATAAGCCGTTTCTAAGGTTCAGAGACTAGACTGCAACTATTTGAGCAGAGTTTAAATTTGAATTTTTCTGTAAATGCTATTTTATAGCAGACTGTACAGTACAGTTTATTTTATTGATCCTTTACAGGTGTAAATTTTAACAGATAAACCCTGCCAGAAATAGATGTGTGCAATCTGGAATGACTTATGAAATACCTCTTTGTTGCATCTTTTGGGTGTGTGATATATTTATTAGATCTTAAGCTTACTAGACTAACTGGTTATAACAAACCTTATTGTATATAGCCATATGTAACTTTATCTATTTTTCATATCTTTAGTCTATAAGTATATCTGGTGGCTTGGTCTCTCTTTATGGGCTAAAATAACATGTGAAGAGACTCTTCTGTGTTTATGTGTTTTTTATGGTTTTTGCTTTAATATTTCCATTTCAAGTTATTGTTTGCTCAGACATGTATGCTTGCACATAAAAAGAAAAAATATGTTGTGATGGACAGTTATAGTTTTAGGAAAAAATGTATATGCATATACATAGCCACATTAAAATGAAAAAAATAAAACGCCAATATTTAAATACCACAAGCTATTTTTCTTTTAGCAGGACACTGATAGGCTATTTCTGTATTACAAAATTTCACAGGATAACTTCCTTTAATTTTTTCAATGCCAAAAACTCCAATAACTGTTCTCTGATACTAGGTGAATAATCTCTGTGGGATCATACCTCACAGTTCTCAAAAGGGCATGAAATAATTACTTTCTTTAAAAAAGAAATCTGCCCTTTAACATTCAGCAGAGCTAAATGCATAGAATCCCTACTGGGAGCCTATTTTCTTAGTTCAAACAGAATGTGATCAATGGCACATGACACTCAAAGTATGTGAGAGTTAGGAACTAGCTTTTCACCTAACTGTTGACAAGTGAAAGATGACACTGCTGAGTAGCCCATAAAAAAGCTAATTTAACTGCTCACCTTCAAGGATAGATAAAAGGTTGAATGACTTCTGATGATTTAAAGTGCAGAAAGACTATCCTTAAGTCATACTGCAGAAGGGATAGGCACAAACATTTGCTAAAAGAGAACCTCCATTAAAGTGCCAGTGTGACTTAGATGGAAAGAGGGGGAAGAAAAGTTTAAATGAAAACACAATGGCAAAATAATGATTTAAAAACATATATAGTTGTGGTCAACATTACTGGCACCCTCACATTTTAGATGTTCCAATATTTCAACTGTATGTTGACATAATATTTTAATAGTACATTCAAAGGTATACAACATAAAAAAACCCAAAATGTGACCTAGATAGGATTAATGGCACCCATCACTAATATTTGTTTGCACAACTCTTGGCAGTGATATAGTAACATAGTAAATGACGGCAGATAAAGACCAGTATGGTCCATCTAGTCTGCCCAGTAAGATGGCAAGAGTAGGTGCACCTGCCACTCCATGTAGGCCACACCTCCCCATGTCTTTGTTTTAGGGGTTAACCCACCGCTTCGTGTAAGACACCCCTGCATGTTGAGAAATTAGTTAGTTACGTTTATTTTGATTTTATCATGTTGCTGTAAAGGGATCCACTGTGTCTGTCCCATGCCATTTTGAATTTTGTCACTGTATTTGCCCCCAACACTTCCATCGGGAGGGCATTCCAAGCATCCACCACCCTTTTCAGTGAAAAAGTATTTCCTGACATTGCCTTTCAATTTACCCCCTTGCAGCTTCATGTTATGCCCTCTAGTTTAACAGTTTCCCAGTCTTTGGAAGAGGTTTGTTTGTTCATTATTTCTCTTTAAGTATTTAAAGGTCTGAATCATATCTCCCAAGAGAGAAAATAGAATGCTAGGTATCATAAGGAAAGGAATGGAAAATAAAACAAAGGATATTATAATGCCTCTGTATCGTTCCATGGTGCGACTGCTCCTTGAATATTGTGTGCAATTCTGGTTACTGTATCCTTAAAAGGATATAGCGTTATTAGAAAAGGTACAGAGAAGAGCCACCAAAATGGTAAAGGGGATGGAAGGATACCCCTATGAAGAGAGGCTACAAAGGTTAGGGCTCTTCAACCTGGAAAAGAGACGGCTGAGGGGAGATATGATAGAGGTCTATAAATTAATGAATGGAATGGAACAGGCAAATGTAGATCGATTGTTTACATCATCAGATTATAAAAAGACTAGGGCACATGCAATGAAGCTACAGAGTAACGTATTTAGGACTCATAAGAGAAAGCATTTTTCACTCAACGTGTACTCAAACTCTTCAAATTTGTTACTGGAGGATGTAGTAAAAGCTGTTAGTGTAGCTGGGTTTAAAAAGGTTTGGACAAGTTCCTGGATGAAAGGTCCATAAACCATTATTAAAAAGGACCCAGGATATCACTGCTTGACCCAATACAAGCATTGAGGAGCATGTGTCTTTTGGGGAGACTGCTAGGTACTTATGACCTAGATTGGCCACTGTTGGAAACAGGATACTGGGCTTGTTGGACCTTGGTCTGACCCAGTATGGCATATCTTATGTTCTTATGTTCTCCCCTGTCCCTCCTATCCTCCAGAGTGTACATATTTAGGTCTTCAAGTCTCTTCTCATAATGCTTCTGACGCAGGCTACAAATCATTTTGGTCGCCTTCCTCTGAACAGTTTCCAGTCTTTTTATATCCTTTAAGATATGGTCTCCAAAACTGAACACAGTATTCCAAGTGAGGCCTCACCACTGACTTATACAGTGGCATTAGTACCTCTTCCTTTCTGCTGGTAATTCCTCTTTGTATGCAACCCAGCATCCTCCTGGCCTTTGCCACTGCCTTGTCACCTGTTTTGCCACCTTGAGATCCGCAGAAATAATCACACCAAGATCTTTCTCCTGGTCCGTGCACACCAATCTCTCTCCCCCTATTGTGTACATTTCACCTGGATTTCTGCTTCCCAACTGCACGACACTGCACGTCTTCGCATTAAATCTTAACTGCCAAGCATTAGACCATTCTTCCAGCTTTTGTAGATCTTTCCTCATGTTATCCACCCCCTCAGGGGAGTCCACTCTGTTGCAAATTTTCGTGTCATCTGAAAAAAGACAGACTTTCCATGCAGTCCTTCAGCAATATCACTCACAAATACATTGAACAGTGCCGGGCCCAGGACCAAACCCTGGGGCACCACGCTAATAACCCTCCTTTCATCCGAGTGAGCTCCATTTACCATCACCTTCTGTCGTCTGTCAGTCAACCAATTTCTGATCCAGTTCACTACCTTGGGACCCATCACCAAACTAATGAGTTTATTGATAAGCCTTCTATGAGGAACAGTATCAAATACTTTGCTGAAATCCAGGTAGATGACATCCATCGCATGCCCCTGATCTATTTCTCTGGTCACCCCAGTCAAAGAACTCAATCAGATCTGTTTGGCAAGATCGTCCTTTCGTAAAACCATGTTGCCTCGGATCATGCAACCTGTTGGTTTTGAGAAAGTCCACTATTCGCTCTTTCAGAAGCGCCTCCATTACGTTTCCCGCCACCGAGGTAAGGCTCACGGGTCTGTTGTTTGTCACTTCTTCCCTGTCACCACTTTTGTGAAGAGGTACCACATCCGCCCTTCTCCAGTCCTGAGGAACTACTCCTGTTCCCAAGGATCTGTTGAAAACATCCTTTAACAGCCCTGCAAGAACCTCTCTGAGCTCTTTCAGTATCCTGGGATGTATCCCATCCGGTCCCATGGCCTTGTTCACTTTCAGTTTTGCAAGTTGTTCGAACACATCATCTTCTGTGAATGGTGGTGTATCTACTTCATTCCCATTTTTATATTTAGGAGTCACAGATGGTCCTTTTCCAGGATTTTCTTTAGTAAAAGCAGAAGTATTTGTTTAGCAATTTTGCTTTTTCAATGTCACTTTCCACAAATCTGTTCCCAGCACTTCTGAGTCCTGCAATTCCATCTCTGATTTTTCTCCTCTCCGAATATACCTGAAGAAAGTTTTGTCGCCACACATCACATCTTTAGCCATCTTTTCCTTTGCCTTTGATTTTGCTTTCCTTATTTTTCTTTTTGTCTCTTTTAGTATGCTCCTGTATTCCTTACTGTGTTCCTCTGTTTGCAAGCTTTTGAATTTTGTGAAAGCTATGTTTTTTGCCTTTATTTGAGCAGTCACTTCTTTGGAGAACCAAATAGGTTTCCTTCTCCTCTTGTTTTTATTTACTTTCCTTACGTATTTATCTGTTGCCCCTTTTATTGCCACCTTTAGTTTAGCCCATTCCAATTCCACTTCCCTTATTCCCTCCCACCCTGCCAACTCCTCCTTCAGGTACTTGGCCATTTTACTGAAGTCAGTGTTTTTGAAGTTTAGGACTTTGAGCTTGCTATGATTGGACTGCACCTTGGCTTTTATCTCAAACCACACCGTGTGATGATCGCTGCTGCTCACAGGGGCACCCACCCAGACATTCGACATGCTCTCACCGTTGGTGAGCACTAAATCCAGCATTGAGCTTTCTCTGTTGGTTCCATCAGCATTTGTTTAAGTGACACATCTTGGAAAGCATCCACAATTGTTTTTGCTTCTTGCCAGATTCGCAGAAGGAGTACTCCAATCCACATCAGGTAGATTAAAGTCACCCAATATGATCACTTCCCCCTTTGTGGCTATCTTAGTAATATCTATAATCAATTCATTATCTATTTCTTTGATTTGAGTCGGAGGTCTGTAGACTACAGCAGTATGGATGACAGTGCCATCTCCTCTTTCCAACACAATCCAGATTGCTTCTTCTTTCCCCCATGCCCCTTGCATTGCAGTAGCTATAATATTGCTTTTGTATAGACACAACCAATTAGGTCTAGTTTTTTGAACGTACTACTGTAGTTTATGATGAATCGTTCAATGTTGAATCTGAAGCAAGTCAGAATACCGCTTTACAGCATTTTACAGGTCTCAAAAATCAGCTTCCACTCTTGTCTTTTAACTTGCTATCTTTTGAAAAATACTCTATTTAACATCAGCGACCCAGGTGCTTAGAAAATTCTTATACTTAAAAAATAACAACTTTATTAGAGGACTTTCTTAAAAATCTTCACCCCTTGTGATCATTCTAATGGAGCGGATCTCAATAATATTGCTTTTGACATACAAGGCTACTCCTCCTCCTTAGCTTTAATATTGCTGTTGACATACAAGGCTACTCCTCCTCCTTTTCCACTTTCTCTGTCTCTTCTGAATAGATTATAGCCAGCTATGGCTATATCCCATTCATGCGATTCATTAAACCATGTTTCTGTAATTGCCACAATGTCCAAGTCCATTTCCACCATTAGGTCTTCCAGGTCCGGAACTTTGTTGGCTAAGCTTCAAGCATATGTGCTCATTACTTTCCAGCATTTAACTGGCTTGCATGTGTTTTGCATTGATTTTGTTCTGCCCACTTCTTCCCACTTGTCGTTGATGTGTGATGTAAAAGTGTGTCTGTTTCTGATGTTGTTCTGCATTTGCCGGGAGTGACATCCTGAACTAGTCCTTCTCCATCCGTCACCCCCTTTTTCTAGTTTAAATGCATATCCACATACTGCCTGAATCTTTCACTTAGGATTCTTTTTCCTGTGACAGAGAGATGTAGTCCATCAGCACAGTATAGTCTCTTGTTGGTCCACCTGTTTCCCCAGTCGCCAATAAATCTGAATCCTTCTCGTTCGCACCAGGTCTGGAGCCATGTATTAAAGCTGTTTATGCGATGCAGCCTTTCTGCCCCCTTACCATAAACAGGTAGAACTTCTGAAAATGCTACAGTGTTAACAATGGACTTGAGTTTCTCTCCCAGAATTTGGAAGTCTCTTTGAACTGCAGTGGAACTGTTTCGAGCCAGGTCATTTGTACCCAGGTGGATGACAACATCAATTTTGGAGTGCTCACTTTCTGCGCTAAGTATATCAACAATTTGGTTTGTATTCCTGATGGCTGAAGAGCCTGGGAGGCATTTCACTATCTTCTCTCCTTTGAACTGTGATCTCAAGTTGGTGCCTCTGATGATGGAATCTCCAAATAGAAGTAGTTTTCTGTTTGGTGAGTTTGTCTTCATATTTGGTGCTTTAGCAGGAGATTGGGCATTGACTGAATCATTTATGGGCTCTTCAGTTTCCATGGATTGGTGATCCTCATTAACCAAAGCAGAGAAGGCATTATGCAGGGATATCTCTTGATGTATAGGATGTCTCTTCGTTACAGGTGGCAATCTACCTGAGCCCACTGTGATACATTTGTTCCTGGGATGTTTGATTCTTTGTGGGAGTGGTGGTGGACTTTGTTCTGTTTGTATCCTAGAAGAGGTGTGTTTCATTGCAGCTAGTTCTTCCCTTAGTATAGTCAATTCTTTATGCATGGCAGCTGACTGGAGGCACATAGGACAGGCTCTTAGGTTCCAAATGATTCGTCTCAGAATGAAAGCACCACAGGTATTGCACTGAATACACGACATGCTGATTAAGCAGTCCTAGAAGGAGATGGAGAACAGGTGGGCTTAACACAAAATTAAAAGGGATAGATGGCAATGTATGTGATCACTATATAGGCAATGCAGCCCTGGGGTGGGTGAGGTGAGGAGTAGGGTGGGCGGGAACCTAAGTGTCCCTGGCCAGTAGGCCTTACATGAACAGTGATGATAGCTTCCAATTGTTTCTTGTAGCCATCTATATGTTTCATACATCTGTCTGCTGGTAGTTTCTCCCACTTTTCAACTGTGATTTGTTTCAGCTCATGAATGTTTCCAGGGTTCCCTTTACCAATGGCAGATTGCAGCTCTTTCCAAAGGTTCTCGATTGGACTGAGATCAGGACTCATTGCTGGCCAGTTTAAAGAAGTTCATTTTTTCCTTTTTAATCATTCTTTTGTACTTCTGCATGTTTTGGGTCATTGTCCTGCTGGAAGACCCATGACCTTCGACCCAGACCTAGTTTTCTGACACTAGCATATTTTGCTCAAACATACCCTGGTAGTCCTCTCATGTCATGATTCCTTTAAAAACATTCCAGGCCACCAGTTCCTGAGGCAGTAAAACAGCCCCACAACATTATGGAATCTGCACCATATTTAACTGTTGGAAGGGTCTTTTTTTCTTATAAGCTTAATTTCATCATCTGTAAATGTATCACTGGTCTGCATTGCCAAAGAGCTCAAGTTTAGTTTCATCTGTCCACAGAACATTTTCCCACAAGGATTGTGGTTTCTCAAGTTGGGTATGGGCAAAAATCATGTGTGCCTTTTATGTCTATCTTTGAGCAGTGGGGTCCTCCTTGGCCTTCACCCATGAAGTCCTTCTTTGTTTAGTGCGTGGCATATGCTGTGGGTTGAAACCACCACTCCAGATTGCTCCAAGTTAGCCTTAAGCTCTTTGGATGTTGTACATGGTGTTTTTCCAACAGTTTGCATTAACCTTGAAGACTTCTTTGATTGATGTTCCTCTTCCTACCATGTCCTTGGAGGTTTTTGACAGTTCCATGAGCAGAAAACCTCTTAATAACATTGTGAACTGTAGACACAGAGCTGCAGAGCTGAGCGGCTTGAAACACTAATTGGTGTCGCACATTAACTATACTCTTTGGGAAGAAGAGAATCTCGTACATGAACGTGCCTATGGAGTTTCTTTACTGAGCAGTACGAATAAGGACACAAGTTCAGTAGTGCCGACGGAGCTGTTTTTGGAAGATATTGGCAGCATTTTTGGCTTCACTTCAGTTAAGTACCTTTGGAGGCTATTAATGTTTGTCCATGAATGAATTCCAGTTGTGAGGACTAATTATGGACAGAGATCTCTGTTGCAGAGGAGGAGTTTTTTAAATGGTATAGGTATAACAGCTTGGTAATGCTGTGGCACCCGGTTTTTGATCTGTAATGGGTCATGTACTATTTAATTAAAATGGAGGGCCCACTTCGAGAGTAAGAAAGTTCCTACTCATGGTGGGTTATCCGACAAAAAAATAGGCACAATTTCAGTTGGGATTGGTGTTGGTGAAGTCAAGTATTGGGGGGATATAGTTAGGTTGATTTCAGGGGGTGTAATTTGTAATAATCATGTCCCAGCAATGTCCCAGTTTTTATACTATTTCCTTTTTTAATTGGTCTTCTTTTATTTGATTTTTTTTTGTTTCAAATATGTGTGCATATATAGTCCAAAGCCATTTCACTGACCACTTTTTTTTTTTTAGGAGATATTGGACATTAAAGGGTTGAACTGTAAGGGTGCCAATAATATTGACCACAACTGTAAAACATAGAACAAGAATGTTAAAAGAGAAAAAAGCAAGGATCTGTAAACCTTTTTTTTATTTCCTAAAAGCTTTCAACTAAGAACATAAGAACATAAGATATTTCATACTGGGTCAGACCAAGGTCCATCAAGCCCAGTATCCTGTTTCCAACAGTGGACAATCTAGGTCATACGTACCTAGCAGTATCCCCAAAAGACACAGGTTCCACAATGCTTGTATTGGGTCAAGCATTGATATCCTGGGTCCCTTTTTAATAATGGTTTATGGACCTTTCCTCCAGGAACTTGTCCAAACCTTTTTTAAACCCAGCTACACTAACAGCTCTTACTACATCCTCCAGTAACAAATTCCAGAGTTTGATTACGCGTTGAGTGAAAAAATATTTTCTCTTATTTGTCTTAAATTAGCCATTAGCCCATATCGTCAAGGAATCCTTCTCCTAAGGACACATGCCAGATGCCCTCAAAACTACAATCATCCGACCATCATTAAAAAAGCAAAACCTAGATCCCCTAGACACGGCATCCTACAGACCCATAGCAAGCCTACCCTTCACTGCCAAGATAATCGAGAAGATCGTCCAGCAGCAACTACAGGAACACCTGGATCTCAACAACATACTTGACCCACAACAACACGGCTTCCGCCCTCTACATGGAGTTGAGACCCTTATGACCACACTGATGAACACTCTCCTCATAGGAACGCAAGAAAAACACTCTGGATATGCCATGATCTTCCTTGACATATCCGCAGCTTTCGACACCATCTCCCACAACATCCTCATACACAGACTACGGACAATTGGGATCAAAGACACTGTACTAAAGTGGTTCCAATCATACCTAACTAACAGAGAGCAATTAATCCATACCAGCACCTCGACATCCCCCCCATTCCAGTAACACCAAGGAGTTCCCCAAGGATCCACACTGTCAGCCATGCTCTTCAACATTTACCTTCAACCACTCTGCTCAGTCATACGCACTCACAACATCAGCTTCCACATATACGCTGACAATATCATACTCTATGCCCCCATTACAACCACGAACCCAACAAACACCCATCTATCAACATGCTTCACCGAGGTGTCCAACTGGCTACAAGCAAACAACTTATCCATCAACATAAAGAAAACAGAAGCCCTCATAGTCACAAAAGACCCGGACTTCACAACACCTACACACCTCAACATAGGTACCACAAGCATTCAAATACAACCACAAATAAGATACCTGGGCATTATTATTGACCAAGCCCTCACCTTAAAGCAGCCAATCACCAAAACCTCCGGAACTATATTCCACAAGGCAAGAACAGTGCAACGTCTCAGACCCCTTCTTGAACATCAAGACTTCCGAATTGTGATGCAAGCCATGACGCTCCCACATCTGGACTACTGTAACATAATATACCATGGCCTTCCAGCCACGCAGACCAACCCCCTCCGAACAGCACTGAACACCACAGCGAGAATCATTCAGAGAGCAAAGAAAACCGACCACATCACCCCAATTCTGAAAGACCTACACATACTCCCCCTCGAAGCAAGGACTAAATACAAAGCCATCCTACTCATCCACAAAGCCATCCATCAAACACAGAACTCCCAACTTCACACCCTACTGTCTCGACCAGCCTACGGCAGAACTACCAGACAAGCCTCCAGCAATTCCCTCACCGTCCCTCACAAACGAACCAAATGCTCGCAACGGACCTGCAATCGAGCCTTTGAACTTTATGCTCCATCCTTATGGAACTCTCTATCGAGTTGTCTCCGAAATAATGCCGATCTACTGTCTTTCAGAAAACAGCTGAAAACCATACTGTTCCAGGAATACCTTAACACGACCCCCACCAAAAAAGCGCACTAACCTTTGATCTCGCCCACCATGACCCCCCAACTCAAACTTGTACTAACCTGATCATGTCCAAAGTCTGTCTCATGTCCAAAGTCTATCCTATGTTGAAATCATCAATGTCGCCTCCCCGGTGATGGCCCCGCCCTTATACTTAAATTCCCCCCCCCTTTTTTATGTAACGCCGCTTTGACCCGGTGAAAAGCGGGATATAAATACAGCTAAATAAATAAATAGTTTACCCTGTAGCTTCATTACATGTCCCTTAGTCTTTCTATATTCTGATAGCGTAAACAATCGATCTACATTTACCCGTTCCACTCCATTCATTAATTTATAGACCTCTATCATATCTCCCCTCAGCCGTCTCTTTTCCAGGTTGAAGAGCCCTAACCTTTGTAGCCTTTCTTCATAGGAGTAGCCTTCTATCCCCTTTACCATTTTGGTGGCTGTTCTCTGTACCTTTTCTAATAACGCTATTTATTTATTTATTTTATTTATTTACATTCTCTTATATACCGCGCTATTCTGCATCAGTGCGGTTTACATTTAACAAACTGAAATTACATTGAACAGGGCATTATAACTTGGAGATAACTATTTTACAGGGAACATGGGCTATGGAGGGTTAAGTGGCTTGCCCAAGACCACAAGGAGCACCTGTGGGACTAGAAACCCCAGTCCTTCCGGCCCAAGGTTGCTGTCCTCTGGTGGGATTTGAACCCCCGACCTTCCGGCCTGAAGTACCTTGCCCCAACCACTAGGCCACTCCTCCACTCCTTTTTAAGATACGGTGACCAGAATTGCACACAATATTCAAGGTGCGGTCGTACCATGGAACGATACAGAGGCATTATAATATCCTTTGTTTTATTTTCCATTCCTTTCCTTATGATACCTAGCATTCTATTTGCTTTCTTGGCCGCCGCTGCACACTGGGCGGAGGGTTTTAACATGTTAACTAATCATCATGTTTTAACATGTTAACTAATCATCATGGTTTGCAGCCATTCTGAATAAACGTTATGTTCCTTCACAGAAGCTGCTGATTAAAGGTCACTGCAAATGAATAACCCCATAAAAGTAATTAAACCTGTCAGTCTCTGTTTTGTTTCATTTTAACACAAAGCTGTTTGAAAACACAAAGGTACTTTTACAACTCAAAAGTCTAATGTAGTATATATATATTCAGTCAGCTTACTATATAATTAATACTCACAGACTTGTATTTTTCATAGGTGGCCAGGCTTGTAAGAGTAAAACCAAGTGCTGGAACTCCACGTCTCTGTGGCTAGTTTTTAAGAGCTCCAGGAATAAATGATACCTTTTCTCTTCATGCTCAATATCGGGAATCTCCACCTATAAGGAGAAAACAGTATTCCACCACATTAGCTGATTTCTCTAACATCAATTATAAGTATAACTATGTAGCTAATGTAGAATGAAGATAATGTTAGAGCACAAGCAGAATTTCAGTCTCAATGCAAATTAAACTTATTTGAACCTGATAGTGAGTAGATAATAGGTAAAAATTACAACAGACTAAATTATTTTAATTGAATCCACGTAAGCAGATTAAAGGGATAGTTTGTTGCCACTTACTAAAGATCATCATGGGGGTTATTTTAAAAGTCTTAGTCATGATTTGGACATCCGAAAAGGTGCGTGTGGATGTTTGAAATCACGGAGACATCTCCAAATGATGTTTAGACAACGTCTCTGGTGCATGGACATCCAAGCAGATGGATTGGGGGGGGGGGGGGGCAGGGGGGAGGCGTGTCTGGGGAGGTGCAATGAACTTAGACATCCCTGTTCAAGTCAGAAACATCGGGTACGTCTGCAGACATGTCTACATTTAGACCAGCTCTAGGCATAAACAGGCATCAGGAAAGTGCTGGTTGTGGCCTTAAGACATTGAAAGGGTATAAGGAAGATGGAGAATTAAGTGACTAGTCTAAGATCACAAAGGCCCACAGTGGGATTTGAATCCTGGCCACGCTGCTCCTAATCCACTACTTTAACCATTAGGCATAGACATCCCTGTTCTGAAATTTATTTCATTTATTTATTTAACATTTCTTATATACTGCCTTTCATATCATCAAGGCGGTTTACATTGAACAAACTGAAATTACATTGAATAGGGCATTATAACTTAGAGATAACTATTTTACAGGGAACATGAGCAATGGAGGGTTAAGTGGCTTGCCCAAGGCCACAAGCAGCACATGTGGGACTAGAAACCCCAGTCCTTCCGGCCCAAGGTTGCTGTCCTCTAGTGGGATTAGTGAGGTAACTTGCCCCAACCACTAGGCCACTCCTCCCTCCATGTTATCCTGGGGATGTCTATGTAGATGTCTCCATAGTCATTTATATTGAGCATGTTCCTTTTCTAAAATCATGCCTGAACTTGCACATGCCTGCTTTTTTTCCAGACGTTCTGGCTCTGACGCCCCAGTTCGCACTTGGATGTCCTTTGTAAAATGTGCCTTCACATGAACTGTTTGAAGATGGAATAAATGAAATGGCCTGGATTAAATTCAAATCCATTTCAACTAAAGTAGGAAGAGTAGGACAGGGAGGAGGTGGTAATTCAGCTAATTTTTTGTATAAATGGTCAAGCTGCAAACTGGTTTACATTAAATCAAGGCATTAAGTTACAATGTAAACTGCTTTTACTAAAATGATAAAGCGGTATAAAAAAACCTATTAATAAATAAATTCACAGCTCAAACTGATTACTGCTGCTGGGTACAAATATTCTCAGGACTACAAATTATGTAGACAGAGTAAATTACTCGGTTATATACATATTTACATTGTTGCTCTGCTGTATGATAAGATTACAAGGATGTTTGGAAAAATATTAAAGAATGGGAGCTACTGTTTTAGAGGGTAATTTTATAAAGCATTTTCTGCATGTTTTGTATACATAACATGCAGAAAAACACTTATCAAATTGTGCTATCAACTGAAGGTATATAAGTTAGACTCTCAATACAAATCAAACAAGTATTTACTTCAAATAAAGCTTTAGAATTAATTTGTCCTAGGTTTTAATTAGTCCTTTAGACTCTTAAAACAAGACAGACAGGTAGTTAATCTTTATTCTCCTCCCATTCACCCCAGGCATATCCCTTAATTTAGTAGGTTTTCCCAACTGAGTAAAACTTGTCATCACAGGATATTTTCATCAGCAAGTGATTAACTCTTAATAGATTATAAGTTCAGTGTGCAGCAAACACAAAATAGGAGCATATACTAAAAAAATCCTGAAAGCCTAAATATTAGTTTGGGTTTCCCTATTCCCTTAGTAACTCTGAACAACTACTCAACTCATCAGTACAAAGATGTAGATAGTAGTCCAGCAATGAGATGGGGGCTATTCAGTCTTTCTCAGAAGCAGTCTGTGGCTGAGAAAGGTCTATGAAGCAAGTTTTCATGCATGTAAGAATTGGCAGGCAGTTGCTTGGAGATCAGCAGGTCTGAGGCTTGGAATACATCAGAGGCTTCTGTAGCACAAATCTGTTTTATTTGGTTCAAGCTTTTGGTTCACTATTGCGTGCAATTCTGGTCTCCGCATCCCAAAAAAGATATAGTGGAATTAGAAACAAAAATGATAAAGGTCATGACATGGATCTCCTATGAGAAAAGACAAAAAGATTATGGCTCTTCAGCTTGAAGAAGAGACAGATGAGGGGCGATATAATAGAGATCTAAAATCCTGAATGGAGTGGAATGAGCTAATGCAAATTGATGGCTTACTCTTTCAAAAAGTGCAAAGACTAGGGGGCACTTCATGAAATTACTACTTCTACTATTTATCATTTATATAGCGCTATGTAGTGCTGTACAGGGATATGTAAATATGGTCCCTGCTCATAAGAACTTACAGTCTAGTCAGTGAATGTACTCTGCTCCACATCTCACAGGCAATAGAACCTCGGCTCTTGGGAACGAATCTCTACACTCAAGCAATGAGAAGGAAGCAATTATACAATTCACACACACAATTGTGGTACACACAGGACCAAAGCGTTTTGGAGAAGAGAGCAAAGCTTGCAACTTCTCTCTCTAAACCCTGCCTACTTCGGCCACCTTTTATTGGTTTAAAATGCCATCTCACAGCATAATTTCCACGTTACATCTTTTACTAATGCATATTCATAATGTGCATCTCTATGTCATAGGTCAGACATACATGTATTCCCAGACATTTGATTCCTGCTTTAGTCCTGCCACCACTATTTCTCCTTGTTCCTGATCTGTTCTGCCCTTCCCTGGGACTAACCTCTCTACCTATGCCCCTACTCAGGGTGGGTCCTAAGACATAGAAACAGAATATGATGGCAAGTAATAACTGTAAAGCTGATCTAGTTTGCCTTTTTTTATCCAAGAAGACACAGGTGACAAACTAGCATCTGCCTTCCTTATACTAAACAGATGGCTTCTTGAATACTGGAGGCAGTAGAGTGTCTATGATTAACAGAGGAAAAGGAAGTCGCAGCAAACGATAGAGTCAATGGAAAGAGGTGGTGGCAGAATCAGCATGCGCCAATAGAAGCAAGTAATAGAGACTTTGCATGCCTATGGGAATAGGTGGAAGCTGCAGCTCACATGGGTCAATCAGAAGAGGCAGCAGTGGCATCAGAGGAAGAAGAGGTGGGGGGAGGTGGGAGGTGGAGGGGAGGATGAAGAGGGGTCAGATGTGGCATCAGCTGCAAACCGAAGAGAGTACAGGTGTGTCATCAGTAACTCCATCGGCTAATTAAAGGAAGCAGCTGTTTGTGTAGAGGTGATGATGAAAGCGGGGTCAGAGACAGAGGCAAAGGCAGTGGCAGCCCAGGCTGAAGAGATTAAAACTGTGAGAGACTGGGGAGAAGAGAGGAGTTAAGAGAGAGTGTAAGACTGCTTAAGGGAGAGCTTCAGTGAGAGAGACTTCTGGGGGGGGGGATAAGAGAGAGAGAGAGTGGTATGGACAGGGAAGGGGGTCGAGAGTGCAAGATGCGTAGAGAGAAATACTTTTGGGGGTGATGTAGAATGCAAGCACCCCCTTATATTGAATAGAAATCCAAGCCGTTCCCCAAAGGGACTGCATCAGGTTACTGCAGAGCCCCCCAATGTGATGCTGACCCAAAAGCAAAGTAGCTCAGGAAGATATCAAAATGAGCCTGGCACTCAATTACCAAAGGAAAACCTGGATCTAGCTCCATAGCCCCAAGCCTTTCCAAAGGGAACTGGGTTTTTTTTCTTCCCCTTTGACTTAAAACAAACCACTCTGAGGAGCTGAACTAACAGAGCTTAAGCCCTCACTGACTGCTGACAATGCGCTGCAGAGGACTGCTCCCCTGTTCGACCTGACACCTGACAGGTCGAACGGGGCCCCAGTTAAGGTCACGTTCAAAAAGATTTCCTTGCACACTGATCGGCCTGCCGCCAACAGGCTGGACCAGTCTGCTGCCTTTAGTCATTTAAATGTTTAATTATTCAATGATTTGATCATTTAACTAATAAAGTAAATAAAAAAGATCAAAGAGTGCAAGCACCCAGGAAGCCACGGCTGCATTCCTGCCGACAGAAAAAAGGGCATGAATGCCTTAGCGAACCGCCAGAGCTGATGGTATCCCAAAACAGACCAGAAAACAAAAAACACAACCAGAAGGGCCGAAGAAATAACACAGGAGTAAGGACATAGCAAAAGGAGCCAAAGCACACCCCTTCCAAGGTAGCAGATTTTGTTCACCGCAACTCCAACAGGAAGAAGCAGTGCCTTAAAACAACCATCTTCCCACTCAAGGTGACATCTGCAGAAATCCTCCATACATGAAATCATTTCTTTGGTATATTTTTCCCTGCTCTGCCTGCCGGACGCTTTCCACCTAAGTGGGTATAAGGCATGGAGAGAGCTTACCTTTAGCTGTAAGATGTCTTTAGATAAGCCACAGTTATAAGACTTGCCCCCAAAATGTAATACTGCGACTCAGGGGGTGAAAAGGGAGGAGGAAGAGGAGGAGGAGGGACCTGGTACCACCAGGTTTGCACCCAGGAGTTTGCTGTCAGCCATAGCCAACAAATAAACCCCCACCTTCCTTATTAGCCTTCCAATCCAATTCAGCTGCACAGGGATACACCACACAACCACCATCTGATGTTTTGCTTTTTCTGCCGTTTCTTTGTTTCCTGAAGTAAAATGGCCATTGGAGAGGAAATGGCTGCTGTTCTCGCCAAAACCGTTGGAGCCCCAGAGTGAAAGGAGTTCTGCCCTGAAACTTCTGATGCAGAATCCATGTCCCCAATGTTCATAATTAGTGCCGCAGACTTTTCCTGCCTAACACAATGTCTGCAAAACCCTTTTAGGATCAAACAGCGGCTCCCCCCCACACAGCAGGAGGGAACCTGTAACATGGGGGGGGGGGGGAGCACTGGAGTACTCACCTCCCTGACACTCTGCAATGGAAGACAAACTACAAAACAGCTCAATGCTTCTGAAGCACTGCTGATAACATTGGACTTCTAGATTAGTTTCACTTTATTTTTTAAAGGCACAGTACCAAAAACAACCAGCCAAGTGAAATAAAGGGGGGGGGGGGGGGGCAGGGAAAGCCAGCTGAGACTCCCAGAGGCATGCTGGACAATCTGTCTCAGGGGGAAAGGGACCTGGACCACCAGGTATTTAACCCCTGAGCTGCATCTGACCCACCCAAGGGTGCAAGTGCTTAATAGGCAGATTCTGTAGCTGCCAGTCCTCATTAGTAAATAGCTTCACCATGGCTATTACACAGCCTAAAGCTCTTGAATTCTGCTCAGCCTTTAAGAAACCTCTCTTTGTCGTCCTTTTGTGTTCCTGTTTTTTTTTGTTATTTTTTAAATAGGCCCCAGAAAAAAAAACCTTCCAGTGGAGTTCTGCCACAGGGAAGCTCTCCCCAGCTGCTAGAACTGAGATACTAATCTCAACAGCCTATGGAAGGAGCTCTTGTACTATGACATCAGAAATCTGAAATGCTCATTTTCCAGCTGCTGGTGAGGCTGATAACCCACATGTACTGGACTGGATGAACGATAAGGAAGGGGCTGGTAGTAAATCTTGGAATTAAGTGCTTTTCTTAACAGCTAAACTTACAGATTTCTATTCTGCAAAACATTATGAAAAGAAGCAAATCTCCATGAAATGGAGCAGAATATTCTTCAAGCCAACTTAAATTTATTTCTTGCAGCATGATAAAAATTGTCTCAGGCTGAATATCTTCATTAGTCATGCAGTTAAGGAATTCTGCAGTATAGATGTCTTTGTGAGATGGTTCACACAGAAAATATTCTTTGTTTAAACTCTCTCTAGAGACAGAATGAGATTAGAATCATTTTAAATTTCACTAATTTAGGGAAGTATTAAATTAAAGCATCCAAAAATTACATTTGTACAACAAAATAAGAAATAATATAAAAAAATTAACTTTCCACATTTCATATATTGCAGGAGCTTTATAAAACAGAAACAGCTAAAGGAGAACAACTCCATTGATGCACAAAATAAGACAATATATGAATGCATTTTGAAAAGACAGATGTTGATTACGACACATATATACTAAGACTTTTTTCACTGATCATTTCAAGATGTGTTAAACAATTGTACAGTAAATCTATATTTTAATAAATGTGATTGAAATGTAAAAAAGATTTGAAAAAGAGAATGAAGAGGACAGTCAATTCAGAAATTCATAAGATCAAAGAAATGTAGTTTATTATGACCCCCATTCCTATGAATCAATAATCTAACCCAGCAGGTCTCACAGTCATAGGCCAGCCTGATAAAGCACAGTTACTTACCTGTAACAGGTGATCTCTGGGAACAGCAGGAATAAGTCTTCACATATGGGTACGTCAGTACCGACGGAGTCCACGCGGGAATGCTCCCCGGCGTCCAATCAGAACGCTTTTGGGAGCATCCCACCACGCCTGCGTGCTGCCTTCCCGCCTTTCCCAACCGCCTCTCCTCAGTTAAGTTTTAAAGCTGAGACAAAGAGAGAGAGAGAGAGAAGGAAAGATAGAGATAGAGAAATACAACTCCTAGGGGAGGTGGGTGGGTTGTGAAGACTTATTCCTGCTGTTCCCAGAGATCACCTGTTACAGGTAAGTAACTGTGCTATCTCCAGGAACAAGCAGGATTGAGTCTTCACATATGGGGACTCCCAAGCTAAGATGCCTGGAGGGAGTCCTAGCATGCTGCGAATCTAAGATGAGCCATGCTTTCCCTCAGAACCTCAGGCATCCTGGGGATGGAGGGTAGGAGTTGAAATAAAAAGAGAGATGCTGTGAAACAGCTAGACTAAACCAGGACTTCCGGATGGGAGTCTAGGTGTAGGTGATCATAATAAGTAAATATTGGAGAGCAATATTCCAATATGGACCTCACCTGGTGGTATTGTAAAACGTTTATTGAGTTTCACATGGATCTGTTAGTAAGAACCAGTGGAAAACCCTCAAGGAGTACCTCACTGTGAAGTAGAGGTAATCAAACTGTAGAAGGACAGGTGAAGGTTAGAAACCGTCAAGGGTGAGAGTAGCCCCAGGGAAAAACTGGGTGGTGTAATGAGGAATGACTTCAGCGGAAAACGCAGAAGGCTGTATCAGACAAGGCTTAAAGTCTTTTGGTTCACGAATAGCACAATCTTAGGACCAAAAGGAGATACGTTTGACCAATTTGGACGGACAAATAGAAAATAGTCCTTGTAGAAGAGAAGGGGTATTGAAGACCCCTGTATCCGATGAGAAATAAGGACAGATGTCCGAGGCGTTATAGCCTCTGATTAACTGAAGATCAGTAACATCTTTCCTAATTGATGTTAGGTAGGAAAGATAATGATACATGGAGAGCTTCAGAGGTACCTAAACCTGAAGGGTTATGGTAAGAAATGTGTTAATTACCACAGAGATTGGCTGTATATGTAGAACCCTATGCAATGCATGCTGGCACAGCACTGATAAGGGTAGTGCCCAGCTGTCAGAGTCATATAAGAATATATGTATATATGAACCTAGACAGATAGATAAGTATCTAGGTACATATCTACCTATGATGATATGTCTTAACATATATATATATATATATATATATATGTGGATACATATATAGAGATATACATGGGCATAAATACACATAGATAGATATAAATATATCTGCATATAGATATATACATGTCTCCACATATGTAGGTAGAGACATGCCTATATAACTATACCCACATAGGAGTATGTGGAGAGAGAAAGGTACATCTAACAACAAGAAGGGTAATACCTGCTTGAAGAGATGCAAGAAAACCTTTCTCCCTGGTTATGATTGACAGTCAGGGGAAGGCTCTCTCTGACAAGGAGCAGTCTAGATTCATTTAGGAATTCTAGCCCTTGAATAACCAGGATGGTTTACGTGAAAAAAGTGCAGATGATATCTTCAGTCTGCAGGCAGCAAGTCCAGGTCCTTTTAGAACTGTAGTATGGTAACTGGATAAAAGACGCAATGGAAATGAAAACCATATAAGGACGAGCTGCACGAAAAAGAAAAATATCCCTGGTGAAGGAGTCCAGTGGAGACGTGGACGAAGCCAGGGAACTGAGCAATTCTTTAGGTTTTCACGTGATGTAAGGCATGTGTCCTTCGTTTTAAAAGGAGAACTTACGGGAGATGGTAAAGGTAGGGAAACCCTACCAGTCATGAGGGGGCATGACTGGATGAGGCCTTCCTAACCATCTGGGATTATCTGCTAGGAAGATGCAAATGCTCTCTAGCAAGGGCCCATAGTGCAGAGCTACTTTGTAGAGTTGCAGAGAGCATGCTGCAGGTTGGTTAGAAGAAAAAACTGTCTGTTTAAAAAACAGTACGTAACTTAAACTATTCTGCCAATGCCAAGGGAATTGGAGATGGCGAGGAATAGAAATGAAGCCGATAGGCCTGTAGTAATAGAGTTTCCAAAAGAAAGGTCGATAACCTGTTTTGGACTTACTACTAAGGCCAGAAAGGATTGCTAATGGAGGACAAACTTTGGTTACTTGGTAAATAGAACCAGAGGGTAACCACTAGGAACTCCTGCCGTTGCAGCTATTACCAAGGCAGCAGAAAAGAATGAACAGACATAAGCAGGAGTGGCAAGACTCCCTTACTGACTGATAAGCTGCCCCAAGTAAGATTGAAAAAAGGGGGGGGGACAACTCTGAAAAGGAAACCCCTTACTGGAAAAGGTAAAAACCTACAGGGATTTTAGAAAAACCCCTCCAGCTAAATGGTACCACTCTTACAGACGAAATGTTTCAGTAAGAGGGTAGGTAAAGACAGAGTTGAAGGAGACTTACGATATGGTAAGTCCCTGGAAAGGTATGATGATACATGCTGGAACAGGAAACTATCTTACTGATAGTTGTTACACCTCTTTTCCCTCCCAGGAGGAAGAGAAAAACCCCTGTTACTTATAAGCATGATCATCCTGAGAGTTCATAGAACAAAAAGAATGGATGTCTGTTGAGAAGAGATCCATGTCTAGAGTTTAGGATGGAAACAGTGTAGATGCTTCTATTAAGAAGAAGCAGACTACAGGTTCTAAACCCCAAACAGGAAAGAAAGATGTAATGATAATAATATATCAGAAGCCCTGCGGATGCTGGGTTTGCTGAACCTGTTGAGGTTGTGGTTTCCTTAGCCTGGTTGGATGTTTCCCCTGTCTGGGAACATCTGTATGATGGGTAGAAGATGAATAAAACTTTCTCCCCTTAAGGGAACAAAGTTTCTAAGGAGATCTCCTACAAACTGGGATAGAGGAAGGCGTAGACAAGCCTCTGAAAGCAATAGTGTCAGTAGTTAACTGAGCAGCTTGGAGTAAAGCCTCCTTGTTAAAGAGATTCTCTCCAGTACAAGGAGTATTTCCCAGTCTATCTTGTACCGATTTGTCCAAGTCTGAAGCTTGGAGCCAGGCTCTACGTCGTGCCCCTATGGCTATAGCAGAAGTTCTGCTAACAGACTCAAAAGAGTCCAGGGAAGCACGAGTAAGGAACCTAGAAATATTTTGAGCATGATTGACTAGTATAGAAAAATCTGCTCTTTTAGGCTCTTGAAGAAAAGGGGTCAAAAGTAGTAAATTATTTGTGACCTCCTCAAGAGATAATCCCATATAAAAAATATATGAGAGAATTCTTGCTGAAAACATGGATGCCTGGAAGGTTTGGCGTCCAAAGGCATCTAAAGTCTTAGCCTCACGACCTGGCGGATAAAAAGAATGCTTCTTAGTACTCTTAACACGCCTCATTGCTGATTCTACAACAATAGAATGATGAGGGAGCTGAGGCTTTTGAAAACCTGGAGAAGGGGGCACCATGTATAGAAGATCAGTTGCCCTAGAAGGTGGGGATACCGTTAAAGGAGCTTCCCATGTTCTAAATAGGAGATCCTGCAAGGTCTGATGCAAAGGAAACATAATGACTTCCTTTGGATTGCAGGGGATCTGCAGAAGTTCTGGATCCCCTGGTGCAGGATATTGACCAGGTATAGAAATGGCAAGTAACGTTGCCATATCAAGCAGGAATGCTTGAAAAGAAATCTCCCCAGAGGGGAGTTCTCTAGAAAGAGGAGTAAGAACTATATCTGTTGAAGAACTAGCTCTAGCACCGACCGGTTCATTCAGATTCTCTAGAATAGAAGATCTGAATGGGTGGAGCATTGGATTGTCCTTGAAGGATAGTTGTCGGTACCGCTGGAAGCCGGTACCGCAACCCGTCAGTAGCAAATCGTCCATGCTAGGGATCGATTCCAAACTCGGTATGGAAGGAAGCGAGCCGGTTGAAACGAGCATGGGAGGTACCGACACCAATGTTGATGTCGATACCGGTACCGTCGTTGATACCGATACATGAAGATCAGTCTGTGATAGCTCTATCAGTACCGAAGTAACCGAACGTGGCAGACCTTGATCATCGGTAGAATGTCTTCGGTACCGTTTGAAGTCGGTACCGAGACGAGTCGGTACCCAGTCACCCAGACTAGAGATCGATTCCAGACTCAGCATCGAAGGAAGCGAGTCTATCGATGCATATGTGGAGGGTACCGACGTCGATACCAGTACCGGTACCGGGATCGATACCGATACTGGAAGATCGGTCAGCAGCGGCTCAGTCGGCCCCGAAGGAACCGAGAGCGCTAGACTGCGATCTTTGGTGAGGAATGTTTCATCCAACACCATTGTTGATCCAGGGTATCGGTACCGCCCCAAGCGGATGCCGCCACCGAGCATGGCTCAGGTATGTTCGTAGAGGTGAGAATCCCAGAAACAACCTGAAACCCCATAAATGGCTTGGAGGCCGAAGACTCCCACCGGGGTTTTAATGCCAAGGTGTTCTCGAGGGCAACGCCAGAGGCATCTCTATGCTGAGCATGAGATCTACCACTCGAGGCCTGGCTAGTCTTAACAGACTGTTTTTGGGTTACCTGATCCTGTGAAGAAGCAGCGTTGGCTGGTATCGACCGCGTATCGAGACATGCTCGATGCTGAAGACTTCTTCTGGATATACCTCTGCAGAAGGAACACTCCAGTGGATGGTGGTCAGGACCCAAACAGGGTAGACACCAATTATGAGTGTCTACAATTAATTTGGTACCGCCACAGTTTAAACATTTCTTAGGGTTAGTGGCTGGTATTTCCATGAAGGAGAGTGAGTAGGCCTAGCAGTCCGAAAAACCGTCAGGCACTAACAGGGAAAAATATTCCTCAGAAAGGAAATTTTGTAAGAAAAAAGAAGAAAGAAACACCGGCAGTACCGGTGGCATCTGGGAAGGCAGACACTACCACAAGAAAACAAAAAAATAAAAGAAGAAGTTTCTGCGGTGACAGGAGTACGTCCTGCCGGCTCCGTGGAAAAATGAAAACTGAGGAGAGGCGGTTGGGAAAGGCGGGAAGGCAGCATGCAGGCGTGGTGGGATGCTCCCAAAAGCATTCTGATTGGACGCTGGGGAGCGTTCCCGTGCGGATTCCGTCGGTACCGACGTACCCATATGTGAAGACTCATTCCTGCTTGTTCCTGGAGATCATCTCGCTCTCACATCTCATTATTTATTTATTTTATTAATTTAACTGCTCTTTTATACCACTTTATCATGTCAATCAAAGCAGTTTACATTGTAACTTAAACTTGGTAATGTACATTAAACAGGGACATTAATAACTTGGAATTTTCTGAGACAATTATTTTAGGGATAATTTAATATGTCTGGCTACTATACACCTACTAGAAAATCTAACCACGCCATGTTCATAATGAGAGCAATTTTCAAAACATGCTGCAGGTAAAATAGTGTTTTAAGAACATAAGATATGCTATACTGGATCAGACCAAAAGTCCATCAAGTCCAGTATCCTGTTTCCAAGAGTGGCCAAGCCAGGTCACAAGTACCTGACAAGATCACAAGGAAATGGGCGATTTAAAAATTGTCCACCCTGTGCAAGGTTAAAAGAATTTTCACAGCACCAGTACTTTTACCTGTATTTAAAGGGGACATTCTCGTGGAAAGGATTAGGGCAGAGACTGCAAGAAGAGAAACTCTCTTATATTTTCAAAAGTGTCCATGCTGCTTTCATCAAAAAAAGCACCTGCAGAAAAAGGAGGAGCCATTTCCCGTAGGTACATTTACTTTAGGCCAGGACTCAGGCTGCCCGATTGCAGAGGGCCACCTAACTCTGGCTCCCCAGGTACAGGGCACTCTAACTCAGCTGCCCAGACTTGAAGATCCTGGAATCTGGGCCTTGGATCTAGGTCAGAGGGTTCCAGAGTTATAAATCCTGAAATAGATGAATCTTTTGTCTTAGGATCAACATGGTGATCCCAGGTCAAGAGGTGGCTGATTATTTAACTTCCACATACTTCTCAGGAAGCTTTACTTTGCCTCATGGGGGTTAAAGTATAATTTCAGCGCTATAATGGCAATTTTTAAACACTTTCTGCATTGAAAGTAATTTCATATGCAGTTCATCAGCATGCATTATGTAAAGTGTGATGCTCGCACCTTCAGAGAATAAGCTGTTATTTGAGAATCTACCATACTTTCTTCAGCCACATGGCCGAATATATATCCAAGGCCATGAAAGAAAGCATCTGGAGATGAACTGGCAGTCAAGTATCTAGCCTGGGCATCACGAAGATGACTAGGTACCAGGTCTCTCATCAACAGAGAGATCCGAAAAAACAGAGAGAGACTAAGTTTGCCACAATACAGCAACATGAGTGAGGCACTGGAGGAAGAGGCCCCTGCATCATCAGATTGACTTTGAAGGATAAGCTCCTAATAGAAAGACTGGCCATGAATATTTTGAGGACCTGTCCAAAGAACTAGAGGTGCCTGAGGTGGAGGTAGATAAGCATGTGCACAGCTTAGGAATGGTGGGAGGGGGAGGATGGGGCAGGAGGCAGGGAGTTGCCAGAGGAAGCAAAGGAAACACCTGACATAGCACATACCTTGGAAGGCTATGCTCAGACTAGGGATTTTTTTGGACTAGAAGATTGAAGAATCTACTTAGCATTGACTACCATCTTTTCACAAGTGAAGACACCCTGAAAGTGGACCCTGAGCCAGCTTAGATCCATGAGAAGCCAAAAATGCAGGTTTCACTTCAGCCTGTGGTCCAACCTTCTCAGTAGATGGTAGCTGAGGAGTTAGAGTCAGAGGACAAACAGGTTGAAAAGGGTGTGTGCGGGGGGGGGGGGGGGGGAGAGATCATGGATTGTCCTTCAGGTACATCACACCAGAGCCCTGAATCTGATCACATAGAAGAAAGCGTTGAGAGAAAAGACCAGCAAAGAGTATTACAGGAGACTGAAATGAACAAACATAAAAGAATAAGATACCAGCCATCAACCAGACTGCAATCCCTGTAACTCTCATATAGCTTTGGAACTGTAGTCTGGCCTCTGACGTATCTTGAAAAACTGGATGTATGAACAAGAAAACTCCTCCATGCACATGAGATGGTTTATAAGAACCAACATATGCCAAGACTGTACATCCTTAGAGCCATAGGAGGAATGGACCTCAACGAAATTGATTATATATACAGAGTGATCATCATAAGTCTCCAGGCCTACTTAACAGCATTCAACAGACCCAAACACATAAGTGTTGCAGGGTGAAAGTAAACAACCAGAATCTGTCTCCATTATCAAATGTGGACAGACATTCCAATGAGCAGAAGGAATGGATGAGAATCCACCAGTATACACAGGAAAGAAAGCAGTAAAATTTGTAAAACAAGAAAAAAATTATTCAAAGAATCACATCAGCAAACAAAGAGCAACATATGGCAAACGCAAAATATAGTGGGAAATACAAAGCATTGTACCATCAAACCAAGAGACACAAGTGGTTAAGGAGAGGCAAACTGAAATCTAAAGATGAGAGATTGATAGTTGCAGATGAAATGGTTCACAGTGAGCATTGAAAAAACTGGTAGACAGACATATGCAGATTCTGTATGGCAGATGGAGAAAGTCATTCAACTCACAGCTGGTTATAAAGTCCTGATGGCAAAAAAGTGTATATACAGAAAAGCACAACGGAGTGGCGTGCCTCATGCATTGGAAAGTTTGTAAACACTACATCATCACTATATCAAAAAAACACTGGGATCATGACCCTCAGAGAATTATGGAGAATGAAGAAGTTAAGATAACTCAGGACAATCCCATCCCAATGGATAAGAAGCTGGATGTAAGGAAACCCAACATAGTGGTAAAGGAGAAAAACACCAGAATGGCATGGATAATAGAGGTGTTATTTCCAATTGATTATTATGTGAATTGTGTGGCAAGGAAGATCATCCTGAAGTACAGCATAGTTACTCACCTGTAACAGGTGATCTCTGGGAACAGCAGGAATTTAGTCTTCACATATGGGTAACATCGGTACCGACGGAGCCTGTGCGGGAATGCTCCCCAGAGTCCAATAGGAAAGCTTTTGGAGCATCCCACTGCACCTGTGTAGCTGCCTTCCCGCCTTTCCAGCTCTCCCTCCTCAGCTGAGTTTGTAGCTGAGATAAAAGGAGAGAAGGAGAAGAGAAGAAGAACTACAACTCCTACGGGAGGAGGGTGGATTGTGAAGACTAAATTCCTGCTGTTCCCAGAGATCACCTGTTACAGATGAGTAACTACGCTATCTCCAGGAACAAGTAGGAATGTAGTCTTCACATATGGGATTCCCTAGCTCGGAGGTGCCAGAGAGATGACCTCAGAGTGAACTGTGGATCACAGGCATAACTAAGTAGGTCATATATCCTCCAAGATGTCTGGTATTGAAACCCTAGACGGAGGGTAGGAGTTGATCTAAGTATGAAAGAGATGTTGGAGAACAGCTTGGCCAAACAAGGCATCCCAGCGGGAGTCCTTGTCTAGGCAATAGTGAGCAGCAAAAATGAGGACAGAAGACCAAGTTGCTGCTTTGCATATTTCATCAATCGCTAAAGAACGTAGATTTGCCATAAAGGTAGCCATGGCCCAAACATTATGTGCAGTGATGTGACCCTCGAGAGAGTGAGTCCTGCACTTTCATAAGCAAAGGAGATGATATCCATCTGGAGACAGTGTGCTTGGATACTGGCAATCCCAGGTGACTCGAGTCAAGGGCGATGAAAAGCTGCGAAGTTTTTCTGTGCTCTAGAGTTCTCCAGAGATAAAAAGCCAATGCACATTTGCAATCCAGAGTATGAAGGGTTGCCTCTGACCTAGAGGAATGAGGTCTAGGGAAAAAGACAGGGAGGTAGACTGACTGGTTTAAATGGAAGGGCGAGACCACCTTTGGCATAAAGTGAGGATGAGTCCTAAGGATTACCTTATCATGGTGGAATCGTGTACAGGGAGGGTCAGCCACCAAAGCCTGGAGCTCACTAATGCATCTTGCTGAAGTGAGGGCAATAAGGAAGGTGACCTTCCACGTGAAAAACTTCAGAGAGGTCGTGACTAGAGGTTCAAAGGGCGGCTTGAGAAGCTGTCCTAAAACAACATTAAGATCCCATGCCACTGGAGGGGGCTTAATGGGAGGTTTGGTTAATAGAAGATGCCTCATGAAGCATGCTACAAGCGGCTGAGAAGAGATGGACTGACCATCTAAGGGCATGCGAGAAGCAGCAATTGCAAAATGAATTGGTTTTGAGTTCAGAAGAAGACAGGTGGAGAAGATATAATGCATCCGCTGGAGCTGAGTAGGGGTTAAGCGCCCTCTGCGAACACCAGAGAGAAAATCTATGGGAGTGCCAGGTGGAAGGCTTCCTACAAGCTAAAAGGATATCCTTAACCTGTTGAGAGAGGTTAATGTCCTGGAAGGCTATGCCTTCAGCAGTCATGCTGTAAGATGGAGGGACTGTGGATTGGGATGGAGTAGTGTCCCCCTCCTCCTGAGAGGGGAGATCTGGAGCAGACCTCAGATCTACGGTTGAGCTCAAGACAGACGTAGAAGGAGAGGATACCACTGTTGTCGTGGCCAGTGTGGGGCTATGAATATCATGTAGCCCGTCTCTCTGGAGTTTGAAAAGAGTCTTGGGAATGAGGGAAGTGGGAGGGAAGGCACATAGGAAGCCTTGACCCAATTTGAGGTGAAAAACATCTACCTGCTGGCTATCCGGTGCAGGAGTCCTGGAGTAGAAGCGAGGAAGCTTGGCATTCTGAGAACTTGCGAACAGGTCTATCTCTGGGATTCCCCAGATCTGAAAAATGTGAACAACCTTGTCTGTGTGGAGAGACCACTCATGAGGTAGAAGGACTCGACTCAGTTTGTCCGCCAAGACATTGTGTTTGCCCGGAAGATACACAAGTAGGTGAATGTGATGCTGTATAGCAAAAGACCACAGATGCAGGGCTTCGCTGCAGAGAGTCTAAGAGCCTGTTCTGCCCTGCTTGTTCAAGTAAAACATGGCTACTTGATTCTTGTCTGGACCAGAACTGTGCTAAATCAAAGATGATCCTGGAGCAATTTGAGAGCATTGTGAATGGCTCTGAGTTCCAGCAGATTTATGTGGAGTTCTGACTCCTGATGAGACCAAAGCCCCTGCATGGAGAGATTGTCCAGATGAGCTTCCCAGCTCAATTTGGATGCATCCGTCATCAGGGTACATTGATGTGCTGGCATCTGAAAAGGTGACCCTACCAGGAGGTTTTCTGGGGATTTCCACAACTGGAGAGACAAGACTAGGTGGGTAGAGATCATTATTTTGTCTCCAAGGCAACCCGATGCCTGAGACCACTGGGAAGCCAGTGTCCATTGAGCTGCACGCATATGCAGATGAGTATACGGAACAACATACACTGTTGATGCCATATGACCCAGGAGTTGTAGCAGTTCTCAGGCAGTGAGGAAGTTTTTGAGGCATGTCTGAGATGCTAAGTGATTGAGTCGAGCGCAGCAGGGTTGAGGCAGAAATGCCTTTGATTGTTGAGTGTCTAAGAGAGCCTCTATGAACTCTACAGTTTGAGAGGGAACAAGTTGGGACTTTGGAAGATTTATTACAAATTCCTAGTGTTGCAGCACTTGCATGGTGTGCGAGAGGGCAAGTGGCCTCTAGAGAGGTGTTTGCTCAAATGAGCCAGTCGTCTAAATAAGGGAAGACAAATATCCCAAGAGTCCTTAGGAGTGGAGGAGTGGCCTAGTGGTTGGGGCAAGGTACTTCAGGCCGAAAGTTCAAATCCCACTAGAGGACAGCAACCTTGGGCCAGAAGGACTGGGGTTTCTAGTCCCACAAGTGCTCCTTGTGGTCTTGGGCAAGCCACTTAACCCTCCATAGCCCATGTTCCCTGTAAAATAGTTATCTCCAAGTTATAATGCCCTGTTTAATGTAATTTCAGTTTGTTCAATGTAAACCGCACTGATGCAGAATAGCACGGTATATAAGAGAATGTAAATAAATAAATTAAAAAAAATAAATAAATAATGCAGCCACTACCATCATGCACTTTGTGAAAACTCTTGGGGCAGAGGCGAGGCCGAAAGGCAGGACTCTGTATTGAAAATGTTTCCCTTGAAACATGAAGCGCAGGAACTTTCTGTGCTGTGAGTGAATAAGTATGTGAGTATATGCCTCCTTTAGTTCTAGAGAACAGAGCCAATCTTGACTCTGGAGATAGGGGGAAAGGGTGCCTAGGGAGTTTTCTGTATGTTCGGTGTGCCTGCTTACAAAGGACACCCGCTCTTGCAAGAATGTAATAAACTTTTCCTGCTTCACTGAGGTGTCTGTTATTGTGCAAAACGTTATGTTTATAACAGATTGGCCGGGAAGTGAGTCATCGCTGGAGGAGGTCAGCGCCACCTGGCAGAAAGGGAGGATGTGTCCCGTTGAATTCAATGGCCTCATCTGTCAGAGACGTGGGACTCCAACAGTGGACTGAGCAACCGGACTCCAAAATAGTGAAGGAAAAATCAATACCGACTCAGTGAACCAGACCAGATATTAAGTGGGCACAACCGGCTACCAGGCAACTCTGTGCATGGACCAAGGTAAGAAGCAAGACTGTAAAGTATTACCTTGGTGTTGGAATGAAGATCGAGTGTTGTATGTATGAGATGTGTCACAGACACGAAGTGAGTGAGGAGTTTTAATCCGCGGTTCCGACACGCCACGAGGGGTGCGGCCAGAGAGAAACGAAGTGAAAAGAATATTGTGAGAAAGGAAATCTCGATGGGTATTAAGAATTCTAAAGGCAACTCGAGTAAAGATGGGACTAGGAATAAAGATCCCGGGGACATTCCTCCAGACAGTCCATTAGGGAGGATGTTGAGGCACTGGAAAGATGATAAGGACGAGGAACAAAAATAAGGCGAAAATGATAAAATATTGTTGTTTCATATGGGCTAAAGAAAGCATAATGCCACCTGCAGTCTTCTGGCCAAAGTTTGGCGCGGATGAAGACTGGTTATGACAAACCCTTAATTTATATGTAAACAGTAAAAAAGGAGCTTTTTTTCCAGGAAGAATCAGATTATGCAGCATGTTGGATAGGGAATGATAAGAAAGGCAGCTATGCAGGAATGGGAGAAAGAAAACCTCCCTGGAGAGGGAATAATCCCTGCGGAGCAGAAGTTCCCCAATACAAAGCCAGACTGGAATAATTTAAATGCAAACCATAGGACCCATCTGCAAGATCTTAGACATTTAATCATAAAAGGCATTAAGAAAGCAACCCCAAGGTCCCAAAATTTTAATAAAGCTTTTGAAGTACATCAGGAAAAGGAAGAAACACCTTCCGCTTTCCTACAGAGACTAAAAGATCAGATGAGAATATTTTCAGGAATGAGTGCAGAAGATGATGTGGCCAAAGGACTATTAAAGGTGCATTTTGTGACCAAATCCTGGCCAGACATTAGGACGAAAGTAGAGAAGATAGAGAATTGGAATGATAAACCGACAGAAGATTTCCTGAGAGAGGCACAGAAAGTGTATGTGAAAAGAGAGGATGAGAAACAAAAACAAAAGACAAAGATAATGGTAAATGCGGTAGAGCAAGTGATGAGTAAAAGGAGGGGAGGCATGGGACAAAGGGGAAGAGGAGGTGGAAGAGGGTCAGGGAGAGGATGGGCTGACAGGAGAGGTCCACCAAAGGAGCACTATACCACGTCACTCTAAGACACCCAGTACAGACACGTGGTTGATTATGATTAACCCAAAGAGCCCGACACAGGCCGTGTTTCGACGTTACTTCATCAGGGGCTTTTAGGCATGCTTAATTGTATGACAAATTCAACACAAACTACAGACGTTGCTGTGTTTCAACTGCTTGTCTGATGCTTTCACCTTAGTGATAGAAGTGAAGGTGAAAGCATCAGACAAGCAGTTGAAACACAGCGACGTCTGAAGTTTACCTAGCAAAGTATATAAGAAGCATATACAGCTATTGTGTTGAATTTGTCATACGATTAAGCATGCCTAAAAGCCCCTGATGAAGTAAAGTCGAAACACGGCCTGTGTCGGGCTCTTTGGGTTAATCATAATCAATAAAAGAATTCTTCCTACTTCAACCACGTGTCTGTACTGGGTGGGCTGACAGGAGTACAGGGCAAGGGTGGCCGGAATACCAAACTGGTAATTTTTGGTCCAAGCCCCAAGTCCAAGCAGGATGTTATCAATGCGGGAAAATAGGCCACTTTAAAAGAGAGTGTCCTGAATTAAAATGAGAAGAGAGAGTGCTACCGCTGATGAATTTTCTCGAGGATTAGGGGTGTCAGGGGTTTTAGGTGTCTAAAACTAAATTACAATTTGTAGAGAAGGAGGTAAGATACCTCAGGCATCTGATTAGTGAAGGAAAGAGAAGGATAAGTCCAGAACGGATAAAAGGAATTACAGACCTACCACTCCCCAGGATAAAGAGGGAACTATGGAAGTTCCTGGGACTAACCGGGTATTGTAGATTATGGATAGACTCATATGCCCAAAAGACTAAGGGATTATATTCAAAATTGTTAGAAGAAGAACCTAATATCATAACTTGGAGAGAAGAGAAAGAATTGGTAAAAGATTTAAAATGGAGCCTGGTAGAAGCCCAGGTCCTGGCATTACCCTCACTGAACAAACCCTTTCATTTGTTTGTCACTGTAAATGGGGAAGCAGCTTTAGGGGACCTCATTCAAAAATTGGCAGGGAAGATACAATCAGTAGCATATTTATCCAAACTTTTAGATTTAGTGTCCAGAGGATGGCCAGAATGTGTCCAAGCAGTGGCGGCAACAGCCCTACTGGTGGACGAGAGTAGGAAATTGACATTCAGAGGGGCCTTGGTCGTAAGTACCCCACATCAAGTGAGAACCATCCTAACCCAGAGGGCTGGGAGGTGGCTCACTGACTCACGAATCCTGAAATATGAAGCAATACTAATTGAAAAAGATGACCTAGTGTTAACCACAGATCAGTGTTTAAACCCGGCCACCTTTCTATGGAGAGGTGACGGGGAAGGTGAGGAACCACAGCATGATCGTTTAGACATCATAGAGTACCAGGCCAGGGTGAGACCACACTTAAGGGACACTTCCTTGTATCTATTTCTGGATGGGTCTTCTAGACTGATTGAAGGAAAGAATTGAAATAGATATGCTGTAGTGGACGGGGAAAGTCATTACCCGCTTGAAACTGGTAGGCTACCCAATGATTGGTCAGCATAAACACGTCAATTATATGCCCTGAATCAGGCTTTGAAGTTATTAGAGAGTGGAAATGGGATCATCTTCATGGACTCAAAATATGCCTTTGGGGTGGTACATAAAAATTTGGGAGGAGCGAGGTTTGATAAACAGCAAGGGAAAGGAGTTGGTGCATGGGGAATTAATTCAACAAGTGTTAAAGAATCTGCTGTAACCACAAGAAATAGCAGTAGTGCATGTGAATGGACATCAGGCCAGGAATTCATTTGAGGCTAGGGGGAATAGGGTAGCGGATGAGGCTGCTAAGGAAGCTGCCTTAGGGGAAGACATAACCCCTATCTACAATTTAGTCCCAGAAATAGCGAGCCACGCAGCAGATCTCATATTTACTGAGAGGGAAAAATGACATCTCGAAGAAATAGGGGCAGTAGAAACAGAAGGGGGAAAATGGGTTTTACCCGATGGGAGGGAGCTGGTAAATAAACAAATCATGAGAGAAATTAAGGCTAGTCTACATCAAGGGAGTCACTGGAGTGTACAGGCAATGTATGATTTGGTTCTAAGACACTATGGGTGTATGGGAATATACACAGTAGCTAAGTGTGTGAAGGGTGTATAACCTGTAAGAGAATAAATTAAAAGGTCCTTAGGAAACAACCGCAGGGAGGTAGAGACCCTGGTCTTCATCTGTTTCAAAATATCCAGGTTGATTTCACCGAGTTACCCCTGGTGGGACGTGTGAAATACTTATTGGGAATAGCAGACCATTTGATGGGATGGGTGGAGGCATATCCCATGGTAGCTGCCATGGCAATAGAAGTAACGAAAATAGTCTTGGAATAAATCATTCCAAGGTAGAGAATAATAGGTCGCATTGACTCTGACCAAAGAAGTCACTTCACATCCAAGGTATTGCAGAATATAACGGAAGCACTGGGAGCATCCTGGGATTTCCACACACCATGATTTCCACCCTCCTCAGGGAGAGTGGAACACATGAATCAGACTATAAAGAAACAGTTAGTCAAATTGATGTTAGAAACAAAATTACCTTGGACTAAATGTTTGCCCTTAGCATTGCTAAGAATCCGAACAGCCCCTCTGAAAGATTTAGGATTGTCTCCCTATGAAATGTTATTTGGATTACCCTATATGAGACAATTAAAGGAACCTCTCCTCAGTGTGAAACCAAGGATAAGTTTCTTAAAGAATATATACTTGGGCTGTCCTCTTCTTTATCTTTCCTCAGGAATAAAGGGCACAGACACAGACACCTCCTTTGGAATTTGCATTCCACAGTTTCAAACCAGGACAGTGGGTCTTGATAAAATTCTGGAAGGAGTCTAAGCTGCAGCCTGACTGAGGGTCCATTCCAAATACTCTTGAATACAAAAACAGCTGTAAGAACTGCAGAGAAAGGCTGGACCCATTACACCCGTGTCAAAGGACCTGTGGGGACCCCTTCAGAGGACCAGTGGAAGGTGGAAAATATGGATCATCCACTCTGTCTGAAAATAAAGAGACAATAATTGCATATCTTGAAGGGACTGAGGGAAGTCTAGGAACAAACTGTGGTAATTAGTTACAGTCACTGTGAAGAAGTATTTTAAGATTTTTAAATGTTAACAGAAGAAGCAGTGCTAGTAGAAATATTGCTTGTAATGTTTATAGGTTTAATAGGCGTGTGTTGTATCTATAAGACTAAATTTTGTAGAGAAAGAAAGAGTTCCACTAGAGTTAGCTATGAAACACAGACTAATGCTGTTGATAGGAATATTCTTAGCAACCCTGAATAAAGTCTTCACAGATCTTACAAACCCTCGGGATATAGAAAATTTAAGGGGAGTTGATCAATGGAGGGAAGGGGGGGTTACCCAGTGAAGATATGGGTTAACATAACAGAAGGTGAGGCCCCTCAAGTCATACAATTGGATGCCTGCCAGATATTACCCTGTGGAAACTTAAAAAAAACAGAGACAGTTAAGTAGTGAAAATAAAAATGTATGTCTTGAGAATAAAGAACAATTAACTAAGGGACCGCCATGTCCAGAATGGGGTGCGATATGCGGTATGGTGGACAACTGCCAATGGGGGGTTGGACTGCACCCTATAATGAAGGTAAAACACTTTAGAAGAAGACGATATCAATTTTTTTTTTTTAAATGCTTTATTTTCATTTTACAAACAACAAAGGAAGAAAGACATACAACTAAAAGACAATACATACATGGAATGTGATACATACACCAAAGTAAACCCCTGCCACCCCCCTCCCCCCTGCTTCTTCTCTAGAAAACTGAATCATTCTCAAAGCGGGCGTATACTGACATTATTGAGTTACAAAACCTAATGGCGATCTGAAACATGATGATTGTACGTTAAACAGACATGGCAAGCAATAAACAGATTATACATGATCATTGAGTATCAGCCATTTAGACAAGCGATAATGTATTGGGCATGGAAAATAGCTCTCCGAAATATCTGCTCATATATGCTTTATAAGCAGACAAGGTTCACTATTCATTGACGGTAAATCGAGAGCTATCCTTCCAAGTCCTCGGGATTAAACATATGGCTATACCCGGCATGACATCAGGAAAGAGCTACCCCTCTTTGGAAGAGAGGGAGCCTCCGCCACTAAGCGGAGTCCCACAGTTTTCCAAGAAAGAGGCTCATGAAGGTGTAAGATAAGTAAAATTCGACCCCAGACCCGCCCCCAGAAACCTGTAATTAAGAACATTCATAATGAGCATGAGTAAGGGTTCCCACATCAGTATGGCAAGACCTACACTGGTCCCTAGCAGTTGAGTTCATTCGGTTATGTTCCTGGAATATAAGAACAGCAATGTGCAAGAGACGAGAGTTAAGTTAGGGTAACTAAGGCAAAGCGGGAGACCCGCACTGATTTGCTCCAGGAAACGCTCCAACGCACAGGGATTAAAGTGATTTACAGTTAGCGATCCCAGGCTTGTTGCACGCTACAAGTGGCAGTATCTGTACCCTGACATAATAGTTTGTAAAGGTTAGAGGCTATCCCATGTGTACAACTAATTGAGTGAAATAGTTCTATTAGCCCATCCATAATAAAGATAGAAGGCGGCATGATTAGAACACTTTTGAGGCAGCATGGAAGCTACAGCGATTGAGAGTAATGTTGCACTAGTAGCGCAAATTCCCTATATAAATCAGGAAAGATTTTCCAACGAGCTGCAGGGAAGAGCTATTGAGGTGTCCAGAGCTCCCTGGAGTACCAGGGCCTGGAAGTAATCATGTGTGGTTGCTCGAATTTCTAACCAGAACTCTGGCTGAATTGATAGGGCTCTATCAGAGAACCAGGCCCCCGGATTCCCATGAGATGCAGTAGTGTGGTATTGAAAAGAAACAGCAGCATAAACTGAAATATGCTGAGAGTGAATCTTTACAGCGTCCACCTGAGGAACTAACAGTATTGAGATTAGAAAGGAGTCTATGCGAAACTGGGATTTGTAAGGGGAAGAGAGGAAGGTAAAGTCAAGCTCATTGGGGTGTAGTAACCTCCATGGATCGACTAGAACAATATTGTTGATCACTGAGGTAAGCGTGATGTGACTCTTGGGGGGATTACTTGTCCTAGGCGGCTATTTGTCTATCAGGGGATCCAGAACTGAATTGAAATCCCCCCCGATATCAAGGAAGTATTAGCAAAGGCCTGCGTAACCTGAGCAAGAATAGCAAAAGGGCAGGGTCATCCACATTAGGAGCATGAAGGCATATACATGTAACTTAAAAGTTACCTATCTTAAAGTAAACTCAGGGCCATCTACCCGCTGTATCTAAGCAGGTCACAACAATAGTAGCGTACCGAGATTTCCTATCCAATATGGCAACCCCACATTCCCCAGAAACGACTGGGGAAAAGGTGGCCACCATGTAAGAGTTAATATTGAGGCGGAAAGTTTCCTTCGAATTAAGATGTGTTTCTTGGAGGAAAATCAGGTCCGCAGCTTCATGACTTAGAAAGCTTAGGAGTTTCCTCCGTTTATCGGATTATTGATTCCTTGTACGTTCAATGAGAAAATCTGACATGGTGCCATCAATCAATAATAGACATTTTAGGTAAGAGCTCCTGAAAACTTACATCATAATCAGAATCTGTACAAGAATGACTTAAACACCAAGTATGCTAGCCAATACACCCATACTGAAAAATATGTACCAGAGTAACCTAGAGAAGAAGCAAAACCCCCAATGAATATGGCGACCAGATGTCTGCGGGAGGAGGCCCTAGAGAGGAAGATATTGACATAATAAAAGAAAAGAAACACCAGAGTCCATAAGAAACACTGTCTCTGATACTCGTCGAGGCTGCTATGGGCAGATGGAGTCAGGTCCCATATAACTTCAAAATAAGGCAACAAACCGCCCTCGACAGACTCTTCACAGTGCTGCGGTAAATCCAATATGGCAGGTACAGCGGATGTGAGAGTACTGGCCGAAATATGCTGGAAGTCAGCGCATCAAGTCGGCTTCTTTAGAGTCCAAGAACTCCGCTAGTAGAGCAGGGTCCTCAAATGTTCTTGTCTGATTGTGAAGCGTGACTCGGAGCTTGGCCGGGTACATCAGGCCATAGCGTGCTTGTAGTTGTTGAAGCCTCGGCCGAAATTCCAGAAAGCGCTTTCGGCGGTCGACCGTGGGTTTAGCCAAGTCAGGATAGAAGGAGATCTTGTGGCTCTCATACTCCATATGGCCCTTTGCTCGGGAGGCACTGAGAATTTGTTCCACATGTTGATATCTCAAAAGTCGAAAGATGATAGGCCGCGGGGTCTTCCTGTTGAACGTTATGTTTGTGGGAACACGATGAGCGCGATCAATCTCCAATTCCTTAGTAAAGGTGATTTGGAGCAGGGAAGGGAGGATTTTACTTAAAAATTCCTTCATATCTCCCGATTCCGCTCCCTCCGGTATGCCCACGAGTCGTAGGTTGTTGCGGCGCGCTCTATTATTACCATCTTCCACTTCTTTCTGCAAGGCCCGCACCTGACGTTCAACTTTGTCGAGTTTGGACAGCCGGACCGCATGGGAGTCTAATATACTCTCCATTTTGTCCTGACGCGAAGAGAGCCCCTCCAGCCTGCCTTGCAATACACCAAGATCTTCCCTCAGCGCTCGAAGTGCTTCACCGTTTGACTGCACGAGGTCCTTAACCCCTCTAATTTCTGCGAGGATTTCCTGCTGCATTTCGGGGCCCTCGCGGAAAGCCGGCCCCTTCTGCGGGGACGGGGGTTCAGTTTTGGAGCGTTTACCGTGAGAAGCCGCTGGAGATCCAAATTCCAGACGCGTAGGTTTGGTCCCTGCCATCTCACCAATATGCCCCGGCAAGATCAGAGCAGAAACTCAAGTTTGTCCGGTGTTAATTCAGGATTCTGAGTAGGCCTCTCGTGAGCCTCAGCGTTATGCGACCATCCCGCTGGACATCGGGCTCCGCCCCCCGACGATATCAATTTTTAATGGAACAGTTAACCCCCAGTGCCATCATTTACAATGTAACCTTATCACTCTCACCATAACAGGGGCCAATTCAGAAGTAGAACCTATGGTTTGGGTGCACATATTATAGGGACAGATCTACAGGGAAGATTCAGGATTGTAGTAAGGAAAGCACCCCTTAGAATGTAACTTTTCTATTCTTCCCCAGGTAGAGAAGTGGGAACGGCCCAATGACTCTAAGGGGCATGTTTGCTAAAGAACGCTATTTGCGCCGCGTCCCGTTAGCGCGCAGTAAGGTACCTTACCGCGCAATAATGGCGCTTTAACAGGCGATAAGGTACCTTATCGCCTGTTAAAGTGCCATTATCGCGTGGTAAGGTACCTTACCGCGCGCTAACGGGACGTGGCGGAAATAGCGTTCTTTAGTAAACATGCCTTTAAGCTAGTAAAAGTAATAGAAGTTAAGGAGTTAGCAGAGACCTTTGAAATTGAGACAGGATATGGAGAAACAAATGCCTGGATTGAATGGGTAAAATATATAGTTAAAAGTCTTAATAAGAGCAATTGCTATGCATGTGCCTCAGGAAGACCGATAGCACAGGTGTCAACTGGAAGACAGATCCGGATGGTATGAAATGTATGATCTCTCTGTACCAAGAAGCAACTGCATGGGTAAACGAGAGCTTTAAGTCCTTTGCCCTTTTATTTCCACCCCTAAAGGTGAAGGACATGAGAGTGCCACCGGTGTTCTCGGCAGTATATGGGAATCACTCTGCCTGCCTCACTAGGCAGGGTGAGAACTATACCAGGGCTGAAGAGGGAGGGGGAACTACCCTTGTGCACTGAAATCCTTAACCTCACCAGAATCAACGACATACAAGGGAATTACTCTAAGCTAGGAGTACCCATGGCAGATCTGTGGTGGTACTGCAGAGGGAAGATATTGAGGCCAACACTACCAGAGCTATGGTCAAGAACATGTTCAATTGTCCAATTGGCTATTCCATTCACCCTGGCATTTGAAAAAGAAATGGTAACCTATAAGGGTAGGAGCAAGAGAGATGTTCTAGGAACATGATCTGATGATAGAATTTACATCAGCGCTAAAGGGGTGCCCTGGGGAGTCCCAGATGAAGTCAAAGCCAGAAATCAAATAGCAGCCTTTGAATCAGCAATATTTTGGTGGTCCACTGTGAATAAGAATGTAGACTGGATAAACTACATATATTACAATCAGCAGCGATTTATAAATTACACCAGGGATGCAGTGAAAGTGATAGCGGAACAATTGGATGCCTCCAGCAGAATGGCATGGGAAAACCGTATGGTCTTAGATATGATGTTAGCTGGAAAAGGGGGAGTTTGTGTGATGTTGGGGGGGGGGGGTAATGCTGCACATTTATCCCAAATGATACTGCCCTGATGGTACTATAACCCAAGCATTACAAGACCTTACCACTCTAACAGAGGAGTTGGCTGAAAATTCAGGAATAGATAGTTCCTTGACGGGATGATTGGAATTCTGGTTTGGGAAATGGAAAGGAGTGATGATATCAATTCTTATATCCTTGATAATAGTGGCAGGCGTTCTAAGAGCGGTGGGATGTTGCATAATACCATGTGTCAGAGGGTTATCACAGAGGCTGATAGAGACAGCCGTAACCAAACAAATGACAATAAAATACAGCAAATAGAAAACATTGTGAGCTCCCTCAATACAACAACCGCTCCAGCAGATCCTGTCTCTTCCCTTTGTCTAGTACTTGTCCCCTTGTCTCCCCCTTTGTCCAGTATGCCCCCATCTTCCCCTTTGTCCAGCATTTTCCCCCGTCTCTCCAGCATTTGCCCTCCCTGTCTCTCCCCTTTGTCTAGTACTTGTCCCCTTGTCTCCTCCTTGGTCCAGTATGTCTTCCCCTTTGACCAGAATTTTCCCCATCTCCCCCTCTGCCCAGTATTTGTCCCATGTCTCCCCCCTTTGTCCAGCACTTGTCTCGCTATCTCCCCCTTCGTCCAGCATGTCCCCTGTCTCCCCCTTTATCTCTCACCTTTGTCTCTCCTTGTCCTCCTCCTGTCCCCACTCCCTCCACCTGCACCTCTCATCCGGTGGCGGTGGGGGCACTCCGACTGTCTTTATTTTAGATTTTGTCGCCTCTGGCCTGCCTCTGCCTTCCCACCGCATTTTTTTCCACAAGAATGCTTGCAGCAAAAAAAAAAAAAAAAGCACGGCATGAAGGCAGAGGTAGGCCAGAGGCGGAAAAATCTACAAAAAAAGAACCGGAGTGCCGCAGCCACCATACAAATCAGCCTGATCACTTGCAGGGTTCCTGCAAGCGATCAGGCTGATTTGTCTGATGCCGGCGGCACCCTGGCTCTGTTTTAATTTTAGATTTTGCAGCCTCTGGCCTGCCTCTGCCTTCCCGCGAGGAAATCAGAGGCAGGCCAGAGGCTGCAAAAACTAAAATTAAAACAGATCCAGAGTGCCAGCATCGGAGTGCTGCTCCCGATCGCCTAAGGTGGCTTAATGGAAGAAAAGCCCCTGCACATCAGAGGTTCCCCACCCAGCCTTTTTGTTTGTGTGGACCCCGATTAAACTTCAAAACATTCATGGATACCTTCCCCTTAGCACTAAACCTGTCCCTTTCTGCAGGGCCGGCCTAACCACTAGGCAAACTAGGTGGCAGCCTAGGGCAACTTCCAGAAGGCAACAAAAGCAGGCCATTCAAAGCTAAATAATAGATTTTGACATTGAAAGGGGGTGTAAAGCTTGAGGTTCGCCTAGGACAGCAACACATTGAACCAACTCTAGGGTCGGCCCTGCCCTGCCCATCTCCCCTCTTTTTCTTTTTTCCCTTTCATGTCTTCACCATTCTCTTTCTCTCTCTCCTTCCAGCCAGTCTGCATCAGGCTCAGTCTCTCCTCCCCCCTAGCCAGTTTCCTCCATCTCTCCCTCTTCCCTCCAGTCATTCCCTGCCAGCCATTTCTCTTTTCTATGTCTTGAAGATCTCCTGTGATGAACCACAGATCTATACTTTTAACAAACAAAATGGCACCATAATTTTTCCACCACTGTTATGCCCAATCTACCTTTAACTTATCTGATTCTACAGCTGGCAGGTAGGTTTCTTGCAAAAAACAAACACACACAAAAAAGGCAAATGTAGGAATTAACTTATTAAGATACATAAAAAAATTGCTTCCTCTTTATAGGATAGTGTAACACTTTAATATCAAGAGACATATTTTGACCTTATTCTCTGGTATTGCTAAAACCTCCCAGTATGCTTTTATCACTTACTTTAAACAGCCAAACCCAGGCATGGCCCAAACACCAGACTAACAAGGCAGTCACCTATGGCAGCAGCTTTTTGGAGGCCATAAAGGGCAGCTACAGTGAGAGCAAAATAATGGGTCCTAACAGCGACACAAAATCAAAGACTCATCAGTGCATACTTATACCCACAGAACAAATTGTCAATTTGCATACAGTGACTTCAGGATATTTTCCTCATTATGTATATATCACAAATTAAAGCTTAATATTTAAAAGTATGCTATCCAAATATACATTTTATAGGATTTTCTGGGAGGGATGGTGTTGAAATGATTATGATTGAGTTTAATTATCAAAATCTTTGGGAGGGAATAGGGATCTAAAAGCTAATTACAAAAGGGCACAAGTTTGAAGGTTTGCCAAAGGTGCCTACTAACCTTACTCTGGCCCTTGTCAAATCTCTTATCTCCAATCCACCATTCATCCTCATACTCACATCACTTGACAATCTATTCTCATACCTACAACCCACATGCATTAATAGAACCATCAAAAAGCAAATGAACAATAAGTACAACAGAACATGGCAAACCTAACACTGCAGAAAAATATAGGGGTCATGGGGTCAGTAGACAGCTGGCTAGCATTAAGGGAAATTCTGGAGTCATCACCGTAGATTATCAAAGTTGGCACCGGTCCTCAGTAGCCTGACGACAGCTATAAATTTGTTACCGGAGGATGTAGTAAAGGCTGTTAGTGTAGCTGGGTTTAAAAAAGGTTTGGACAAGTTCCTGGAGGAAAGGTCCATAAACCATTATTAAGAAGGGACCCAGGATATCAATGCTTGAACCAATACAAGCACTGTGGAACCTGTGTCCCTTGGGGAAACTGCTAGGTACATATGACCTAGATTGGCCACTGTTGGAAACAGAATACTGGGCTTGATGGACCATGGTCTGACCCAGTATGGCATATCTTATGTTCTTATAAATGGCTATTCTTTTCTACTGATCACACCAAAGGTCATTCTTGACCTTCTTATGACATCAAATGGCCTCTATATCTCTAAGTGTCTCTTTTGATGACATCCTGTGCCTCTTTCATCAATGGCAGTAACTTGAGGAGACCCTTGCACATTCAAATATAATACAGTCTAGAAACAATAGATCACAACGGAGTCTATATTATTTGCCCCCAGCTACATTGCCTTGCAAAAGTATCATATCTCTGGTGTTTGTCCTGTTTTGTCGCATTACAACCTGGAATTAAAATGGAACACAAGATCTTGTGCAAGTGATAAGGGTGTTGGGGCCACTTGGCAATAGTGATCATAGCATGATCGCATTTGATTTAATAGATGGTGGAAGGATGGCAAGGAAATGCACAGTACTACCTTTTAACTTTCAAAAGGAAGACTATGATAAAATGAGGAAAATAGTTAAGAAAAAATGAAAAGGAGCAGCTGCAAAGGTTAAAGACTTACATCAAGCATGGGTGTTATTTAAAAATGCTATCTTGGAAGCCCAGACCAGCTGTATTCCACGGTTTAAGAAAAGTGGAAGGAAGCCCAAAAAACTGCCAGCATGGTTTAAAGGTGAAGTCAGAGAGGCTATTGTTGCCAAAAAAGCATTTTTCAGGAAATGGAAAAAGGAGCCAAATGACAAAAACTGGAAACAACATAAGCACTGGCAAGTGAGATGCAAGACACTGATAAGGCAGGCAAAGAGAGAATTTGAGAAGAAGCTTGCTGTGGAAGCAAAAACGCATAATAAAGACTTTTTCAAGTACATTCATAGCAAAAAACCTATAAGAGAGTCAGTTGGACCATTAGATGATAAAGGGGTAAAAGGGGCACTAAGAGGGAACAAGGCCATAGCGGAGAGACTGAATGAATTCTTTGCTTTTGCCTTCACTAAGGAAGATATAAGGATATCGATACATCAAGAAGACGTATCACAACTATTTGATAAACTGAAGAGCAGCAAATCACCTGGGCCAGATTGAATACATCCAAGTGTGTTGAAAGAACTGAAATTTGAGATTGCAGACCTGCTATTAGTCATTTGTGAACTATCAATAAAATCATCTGTAATACCTGAAGACTGGAGGATGGCCAATGGAACGCCAGTTTTTAAAAAGGGTTCCAGGGGTGATCCGGGAAACTACAGACAGGTGAACTTGACGTCAGTATCTGGAAAAATGGTAGAAACCATTATAAAGAACAAAATTACTGAACATGTAGATAATCATGGCTTAATGGGAAGCAGCCAACATGGCTTTAGCCAAGGAAGGTCTTGTCTTACTAATCTGTTATGTTTTTATGAAGGTATAAACAAACAGGTGAGTCGGTTGATATAGTGTGTATCTGGATTTTCAGAAAGCCTTTGACAAGGTCCCTCATCAGAGACTCTTGGTGAAACTAAAAAGTCATGGGATAGGAGGCAGTGTACTATTGCAGATCAGGAACTGGTTAAAAGATAGAAAGATGAGGGTAGAGCTAAAATGGCCAATTTTCCCAATGGAGAAAGGTGAATAATGGAGTACCCCCAGGGGATCTGTGCTGGGTCCACTGCATTTTAACATATTTGTAAATGACCTGGAAATGGGAACGAGTGAGGTAATCAAATTTGCAGATGACACAAAATTATTCAAAGTTGTTAAAACCCAAGAAGATTGTAAAAAATTGCAAGAGGACCTTGATAATTGGAAGACTGGACATCCAAATGGCAGATGAAATGTAATGAGGACGAGTGCAAAGTTATGCACCTAGGAAAGAACAGCCCAACTTATGGTTACATGATGCAAGGTTCCAAATTAGGAACAACCACCCAGGAAAAAGATTTAGGCGTCATCGTGGATAACATGTTGAAACCCTCTGCTGAATGTGCAGTGGCAGCCAAGAAAGCAAATAGAATGCTAGGAATCATAAGGAAAGGAATGGAGAATAAAACAATGGATATTATAATGCCTCTGTATCATTCCATGGTGCGACTGCATCTTCAATATTGTGTGCAATTCTGGTCTCTGTACAGAGAAGAGCCACAAAAATGTTAAAGGGGATGGAAGGATATCCCTATGAAGAGAAGCTAAAAGGTTTACCGCTTTTCAACCTGGAAAAGAGACGGCTGAGGGGAGTTATGATAGAGGCCCATAAATTAATGAATGGAGTGGAACAGGTAAATGTAGATCGTTTGTTTACACCATCAGAATATAGAAAGACTAGGGGACATGCAGTGAAGCTACAGGATAACCTATTTAAGACTAATAAGAGAAAATATTTTTTCACTCAAAGTGTAATCAAACTCTGAAATTCATTACCGGAGGATGTAGTAAAAGCTATTAGTGTAGCTAGGTTTAAAAAAGGTTTGGGCAAGTTCCTGGAGGAAAGGTCCATAAACCATTAATAAAGGGGACCCGAGAAATCCACTGCTTGCCCCAGTACAAGCATTGTGGAACCTGTGTCTTTTGGGGAAACTGCTAGGTACTTGTGACAAAGATTAGCCACTGTTGGAAACAGGATACTGGGCTTGAGGACCTTGGTCTGACCCAGTATGGCATATCTTATGTTCTTATGGATTTTTAGGGGTTAGCGCCATGTGATATACACAACATGCCTGTGGCTTTGAAGGTGCAAAATATCCTTTATTGTAACAGAAACAATAATTCAGACCAAAAAAATGAAATCTGGAGTGTGCATATGTATGCCCCCCCCCCCACCAAAGTCAATACTTTGCAGAGCCGTCTTTTGCTGCAATTATAGCTGCTAGTCTCCTTGAGTATGTCTCTATTAGCTTAGCACATCTAGCCACTGGGATTTTCATCCATTCCTCAAGGCAAAACTGCTCCAACTCCTTCAAGTTAGATGGGTTGCGATAGTGTACAGCGAACTTCAAGTCATGCCACAGATCTTCAATTGGATTGAGGTCTGGGCTTTGACTAGGCCATTCCAAGACATTTAAATGTTTCCCTTTAAACCACTCCAGTGTATGTTTAGGGTCATTGTCCTGTTGGAAGGTGAACTTTCATCCTAGTCTCCAATCTCTGGCAGACTGAAACAGGTTTTCCTCAAGAATTGCCTTGTATTTAGTACCATCCATCGTTCCTACAATCTTGACCGGTTTTCCTGTCCCTGCCAATGAAAAACACCTCCACAGCATGATGCTGCCATCACCATGTTTCACTGTGGCAATGGTGTTCTCAAGGTGATGGGAAGTGTTGGCCTTGTGCCATACATGGCATTTACCATGATAGACAAAAATATCAATTTTCATCTTATCTGATCAGAGAACCTTCTTCCATGTGTTTGGGGGGTATGCCACATGCTGCTGTGCAAACTCCAATTGTGTTTTCTTATTTATTTCTTTAGGCAATGGCTTTTTGCTGGCCACTCTTCCATAAAGCCCCGCTCTGTGGAGTATACGGCTTAAAGTGGACAGATATTCCCATCTCCGCTGTGGATCTTTGCAACTTCTTCAGTGTTGGTATCTTTGTGGTATCTCTGATTAATGTCCTCCTTGCCTTGTCTGTGAGTTTTGCTGGGCGGCCTTCTCTTGTCAGATTTGCAATGGTGCTATATTTTTTTCCATTTTGTTATAATGGATTTAGTGACGCTCCGTGGCATATTCAGAATTTGGGATTTATTTTTTTTTTATAACCCAACCCCGATGTATACTTTTATGCTTTATACTTTTATACTTTTATTTTTTTTTATAACCCAACCCCGATGTATACTTTTTCCAAGTTTACCTTCCTGTGATTCATATTTACCTTGTTAGCCAAGTTTATTGACCCTGTTAAATGTAACTCAAACACTTGTTTCTGTGCTGAATTTTTGTGTTCGATGTAAACCGCGCTGATGTCAAATAGTGTGGTATATAAGAAATGTAAAATAAATAAATAAATAAAAATACTTCTCCAGCTTTTGTCTCTGACCTGTTTGGAGTGCTCCTTGGTCTTCATGTTGCTTGCTTAGTGGAGTTGCAGTGTCAGGGGCTTTTCAGATCAGTTATATTTATAAAGGCATCATGTGACGGATCATGTGATTCTGATTGCACACAGGTGAAACCTAGTCAACTAATTACGTGCCTTCTGAGATTAATTGGTTGGACAAGATCTTATTTATGGGTTTCATAACAAAAGGGATGAATATGTATGCATTCACAACTTTTCAGTTTTCACTTGTTTTTTTTTATATATTCAAGGTATTTTATTGTCATTCCACTTCACCAATTTGGACTATATTGTTAAGTCCATTACCTAACATCCAAATGAACCTCCATTTTCATTCTAGGTTGCACATAATGCAAAAAAACAGGACAAAAACTGAGGGGATGAATACTTTTGCAAAGCACTTTAGCACTGTAGCAAATCATTCAGCTTCACATAATAACCATAATGTGTATTCCATTAATATAACAGCTCCTGGAGCCCCTTAGGCCATCCTAAGTCTAATAGTCCCATCTTCAGCTTGCCTCCACAGCCCGTGAAAAATCAAGCATATGTTCATAATTACAATCCATAATATAGCCACTTGTCATTTACATTCAGGCTGTAGCAAAGATCAATAAATGATAACCAGTTTCTAATATCAATCAGCTGTCCTCATTTCTGGGCCATAGCCAGGGCTCTCTGTTCCGCTAAAAGGTTCTTGTAACTCCTTGGCTCCACAACGTCCTTATTACAAATGGTCTAAGCCTCGGTACCTTGGTAAGAAGAGATGTAGAGATGCTATGGGCACATTCCAATTCAAACAGCTAAGTAAAGGACAACTGCAGCACTTATGGGAGAAACAGTTCATTAACAGTCAATGGTCTGGATCCTTCACTGCCTTCCAGGATGCCCATGACCCTTAAACTATTCCAGCAGTTCCTGTTACCTTCATCACCGATCCAAGTGCAGCTGCAGTTTTTAACTTCCCTGTCATGCTGTGTATAGTGTCCTTCAAGTTGCTTGTGCAATACTCATCCAACAGAAGTTCTTTGGGACTGTGCCTGGGGAACTGCCGTGGGAGGAATCTGGTGGTTCTGCTCCCCTAATGCGACAGCACTGCGAGAGAAAACTGGGCGGGGGGGGGGGGGGAGAGATACCAGTGTGCATGGAGAGGTCAGCACTTTGGAGGGGCATCCTTCTCATCAGCTCTGAGGTTGCGAGAGGACTCTGGTGTTGGCATCCCTTCTGTTTTGGCGAGACCTAATGTGTTTATGCTGGAAATTTTGTGGGATGGCTTATCTAAGTTGAAACAATCTCTTTCTCTCCAGCTTCAGTCCATTTTAATGCTCTTGAGTCAGTCTGGCCAAAAAATTGAGGCACACAAAACTTTATTGAATGACTAAGTGTAGAATATCTTCTTCAGAAGTAAGGTTGGATCAGCTCCAAGAGAATGATCGACATTTATGAAAGATTCAAAGGTTATACATTGGAAGCTTACATCTCTTGAAAATGCAAATAGGAGTAGAAATTTGCAGATTCTCAGTTTTCCCAAGGTTCCCTCTATGTCTGCACTGGAACCGTTTAAGAAATTTCAGATTTTGGTTGTGAAGATACCTCCTGAATCTGTGCCTCCAATATCTAAAGCTTTTTATCTGTTTACCGCTAAAGCCAAGATTGTAGAAGGCCATAAACAATTTTCAGTGTTATCTTGTGAAAGTTTTGACTTGACTGCTTTTCTAGAGAGGCCTGAGTCCAAACCCAAGTTGACTGCTACTTTGTTGGTCACCTTGGCTTTGAACTGATCGAGACTGGCTCCTAAAAATATATTTTTGTTTTTCAGATAAAGTGTTTATGGATTGCTGAATTAGGATTTTCTTGGATATGCCTAGACTAGAGCAACACTGAAAAGAAAGAAGCAATTTTTGTTGTTAAAATCTGGGGTGCTGCAGTTGCGTGGGTTATTTTTCTAAGTTTCCCTTGTAATTATTTAGTTAAGTTGGCGGGGTTCAATTTTTTAAATTTTTTTTTAACTACAGCATCTGTCCACCTTTATATCATCTAGGTTGTCTGCCGTCCAGTCTGCTCCTTAGGTGGGCCCTGACTTAAGCCCTGAAGTAAAGTTGGGGGGATTTTCCAGTAGGATCCATATCTCCCTTCCATAGTCTGCCCTATTTCTTGTTTATTGAATCCATTTTGAATGTGCCTTTGATCTGAATCTTCTTCTTCTCCCTTTTTCTTTATTGAGGGCTTGAAGTGTTTAATTGCCTTTTAAAAGTTTCCTTTGTATTCTATTTGTGACTATGTTGCCTTTTGCTGGGCAAGAAATTGTTCTTGTATATACTGGAAATTACATAAATAAAAAAAAGAAAAAAGAGTATTTTATACAAATATTTTTGAGAAGATTAAGGTTTAATAAGGTTTAATAATTAGTTTCTATAACTCTGATGTTATAGCATGTTTAATATTGTATCATGTAGATGTGTTACCTTCTGTTTACTTAAGGATTCATTGAAACACAGCTTAACGTTTTTAAGAGCCAATCTTTATCTGAGATTAATGCACATTGTATCAGTAATGTTGAAGGAACACACGAATCTCCACCAGAGTCTTCGAGCACGCCAGAGACATTCAGAATATTAAAGTCCACATTAGACACAGCCACTGGGGTCTCAGTACTCTTCTTCCCGCGAGGCAGATAGTATACCTTATTTAAAGGTGTTATCAGTTCTGAAGGGACTTTTAAAATCTCCTGCATATATCTCCTAAACATGTCCATAGCAGTAATACCGGACAGTCTTGGAAAATTTAAGACTCGAAGATTAGCAGCCCTAGAGGCATTTTCCAATACCTCTAGTTTATATTTAATTGCCCCATTATCTTTGGATAAAGCCTCAGACGTACCAGAAACAGTTTCCAACTGAGAACCAAGATCTTTTATCTGAGTTTTTATCTGGTCACACACAGACACAGCTATATCGATATTTGCAGCATTCTTTTGAATATTGGCCACATTCTCTTGAACCCGAGTGGATAAAGCAGAAGTCTGAGAATGAATCACCAAAGAGACGCAATGGCCTCCCAAATAGACTCCAAAGTAAAAACTTTAGGGCGAACCAAGAGAGGTGGATCACACACTGCAGGAGTTGAAGCAAACTGAGGAGGTACCTTTCCATCCACCAAAGACATCACCAGAACTTCCGCCATCGAAGTTTCACCCACAGCCTCCCCGTTGCTCTCAGGGGTCGACGGAGCCAAACCACCAGCACGCTCCCCATCTGCGGTGCTTACAGTCTCCTCTCCAGGAGACAACGGCATCGCAGCAGCCAGGAATGGAGCCGAAGCAGCTGGGCGTGGCGGCGGTGTCCTCAGCACAGGAGAGAGAGAAGTTTCACCATCCGAAGGAAGTGCACGAGCCTCCACACTCGACGCGACCAAGCCGGCTCGAATCTCATGCTGATGGTCCGAGGGTAAGTGAACGAAACGATGCATTGGACCGAGAATCGGTAGTTAGGGCTCAGAGGGGAAAGCCCTCAGCTTCCCTTTGCGCTTAGGCATCAGATTGTATGGAAACACTCCACGGCCATCTTAGAATGTCTCCGCCTTCCGTACAGAGCCGATTCTAATGTCGGCTCTGTACGAAGGGGGCTGGCGACTTGAACGGTGGAATAACTTCCCCGATGCGGCAGGATCGGCAGGCCTGGGGCTGGGAAGGGTGGCAGGGGGCAGAGGACATTCTCCGCAGCCCGAACCTGGCTCTGGGAGGACATATTGGGGGTTGGGCTGCGGAGAAAGCAATATGGAGGCTGGCGGTCAAGGATCGCGGCTTTTAAATAGAGCCATGGTGCCATGGCAACCAGACGCCAAAGTGCCGCAGCTCCATTTAAAAGCCCTGAGATTGAGTTAGTCGTGCAAGACCTGTATGTGCAGTGCAGGCCAGGCTGAAGGCTGAATCGCAGTCCCGGCCTTCACATACAGGCCTGTTTGCGATTCTGATCCCATGGGGCTAGAAGTGCCCCGTGGGATCAGAATCGCGACTCCCTCTGTGTGTCCGATTCTGGCCGGGTGCACAGAGGGCTTCAACGTCCAGGATGGAATCGGGCCTAATGTGTCTTTTCACCAGCCTTGAGGATACTCACGCGGTCTCCACCGGCCAAAATGTCCTTCTTAGAGACCTTAGGGGGGCACTGCTCGGAGTCGCCTGAATTCTGCCACGGGACCTTACTGGATTTTTTCTTTTTCTTGGCGGGGTCCGGCGTCTTTACAGAGGAGCTGCCACTGCGGTACCCTGAAGACACCCGGACCTCGCGGGGGGTGCTCGGCTTAGGGCTCAGCGTTGGAGAAGCTGGGGCTGAGATGGACTGCGAGAACATCCTCTCCTGAAACTCCAACCTTTTCTTTTTGGTTTTCGGAGTCATGGCCTGGCAAAGGTTGCAGGTGGTGCTGTCATGGTCCTGGCTGAGACAATGTAAGCAGCAGTCATGGGTGTCTGTAACAGACATAGTTTGACTGTGGCGGTCACATTTTTTGAACCCAGTGGGAGTCATGGTGGGAAGCATCCGGCCAGGGTCAAAGATCCTCGAGCGAAAAAAAGGCACAAACGTCGGTCGAGGCAAGCCTCAATGTAAAAGAGGGGATAGCTGAGAATGGTGCTGGTTCGAGGCGGGAAGAGGATCCAGTAGGCAAACCAGGAAAAAACATACTTCTAAGGATAACTTTTGAGGAATTTTTCCAGGGACACAGGACAAGTGTCCGTTGGGCTCCACGGAAAAATGGAGACTGAGCAAGATGGCACCCATGGGCAGGAAGGGGACCATGCATGCGTGGTGGCATCTTCCAAAGGCTTTCTTTGAAAGCTGGGGAAATGCTCTGTGCGGGCTGCATCAGCGCAGACAACAGTGAGGACTGACTTCCTGCTTGTTCCTGGAGAACTATGAGGTAGCCATAACTCTCCATTTTTTTTAAATATATTTAAGTTTTATAATTAAATTATACATCCATCATAACTCGTACATCATTCTATCCTTATGTGAGGAGACGCAGCTTCCAAACAAGTTTCCATGTACATATCCCATTCCTGACCCATCTCCCCCTTTCCCTGCCCCCACCCCCCCAGGGTTCAGAGTATCCGTATGTAGTTCCCAGCTGATATTTCCCCTGACTCTACTATTTTCTCAAAAGTGTCTAAGCCTTGAGTTGCCCAACGTCTAAAAACACCCTCCTGTCCCGGACAAAATTCTCGAGTTGCTCCAATTGGGACCAGCAGCGAGACCATCCAGACAGAGCCCATTCTCCGCCATCCCATCCTCCACTCACCCCACAGGTGGCGGATATAAGGATTCTCAGTCCACTCCCCTTTTAACGTACCCGTTGCCACCCATGGGAGATGATAGAGTCTATAATCCTTCATCCAGTTCTGTTCCATAGACCAAAACTGTTTATCTTTCCCCTCTTCCCGCCATTCCATACCGTCGCATTTGAGCTGTCAAATAATAGTCCGCTATGTCCGGCATCCATAACCCCCCTTTGTGTTTTTACGCATATAAAATTCTCCGTACTATCCATGGTGGTCTATGTCGCCATATGAATAAAAATAATTTCCTTTGAAGATGCTGAAGCACCAAACGCGGTACACGAACTGGAAGAACCTGAAAAAATATAACAAACGAGACAAAATCATCATCTTAATAGCAGCTATCCTTCCAAACCAGGATAGTTCTTCTCTGTTCCATTTCTCTAAATCTCTTTCGATCTGTGCTAGTAATGTTGGATAGTTTGCCCCATACAGCTTCTCAGGATCCCTGGTAAGTTGTACCCCTAGGTATCTAACTGACTGGGGGGCCCATCGAAATGGATAGTTGCCCTGTAACTGTCTAATCAATGCCTCTGACATATTAGTACTTAACGGCTCAGTTTTAGCCCATTTAATTTTAAATCCAGATACCATCCCAAATTGTTTAAACTCATTAAGAAACACCGGTAGAACCAACAGTGGACGAGTCACAAACAGCAAGATAACATCAGCGAATAAAGCCAGTTTATGTTCTTCTGGGCCAATCTGCAGCCCTGTGGCATCGAGATTACTTCGTATCCTTTCAGCCAACGGTTCCATGACCAAAGCAAATAGGAGAGGTGATAAGGGGCACTTGTGCCTCATTCCCCTACCCAGGCAAAAAATCTCTGAATAACGTCCATTAATTTTTACCGTAGCTTCCGGACTCACATACAATGCCTTTATCCATGCCATCAGCCCAGGTCCTATCCCAACTTTCTTCAACATCGCAAACAGGGAACTCCACTCCACCCTGTCAAACGCCATCTCAGCATCAAAGGCAAGAAGCAACATATCTTGCTTTCCTTTTTTTGCTGCCCAGATCACCTGTATGGCTCGTCTAATGTTGTCACCCGTATGCCGGCCTGTTTGGTCAGATTGCACCAGTCCTGGAAGTATACCCCCTAGCCGGATCGCCAATATTTTCGCCAAAATCTTCCCATCCATATTTAAAAGGGAGATAGGCCGATAAGATCCACATAGCGCAGGATCATTAACCTGGTTTTGCTAAAACCGATATTCCCGCCTGTTGCTTAGAAGGTGCCAATGGGCTCCCCTCCAGAATCCCATTAAACAACCGCTGTAGCACCAGCGCCAACGAGATGACCATCCGCTGATAAAAACTCGCTGGGAGTCCATCCAGACCAGGGGACTTATGAGAAGGCAGTCCCTTGATAATCTCCTCTAAACTGATAGCTTGATCTAATGTTTCCCTATCCCTCTCCATAATATGGTTTAATTCCCCCCTCCCTTCCAAATATTCCTCTGCTGCTGTCCCCAAATCTAAGCTGACACTTTTATATAAATCCTGATAATATTGTACAAATTGCGCTCGAATTTCTTTAGGCCTAAACAGAAGCTGGTCCCCTAGACCCTTGATTTTCACTATAGTGGATCTTTCAACTTCCTAGCTAGCAGTGTGCTCACTTTATTATTAAATTAATAATAATATTGATTCACTCGCTGCAGATGATAGTGAACTGTTTCCAACTGTAGCGCAGCTAGCTCTGTGCGTGCTTGCTCAAGTTTGGCCCTAAGTTTCTTCCCCCACTTCATCTTATGAAGCTGCTCTAATTCCTTAATCTACTTAGCAATCGATCCTCTTTATCTTGTCTGTCCCTTTTTTTCCGTGCTACTCACTGAAGTAATTTCCCCAGAAGGGCTGCCTTCAGCCCATCCCATAATATTCCCATAGAGACCTCCACAGAATCATTAAATTGCAAGTACTCTGCAATGGCTTCTTCTAAGCTTTGTACCACCGCTTTATCTTGCAACAAACTTTCATTTAGGCGCCAAAATGTGTGCCCTTCCCTATCTATGATCCCCGCAAATTTTGCCCAAAGTTGGCAGATCTGTCCATGTAATAGGTTCAATCCTCACCCAGTTGACTGACTGTAACCAGCTTGAATCTACTAGCAAATAACACAGGTACACTAAAAAAAATTTTTTTTAAACTGCCTCTAATGTTTCGATTGATTTTTACGTTTTTTTGGTGCGCTGAATCCAAATCTGGTAACCAATTTGCTCCATCACGTACAGATTTTTTGCTACATTGGGTTAGCAGTTTGAGGTGAACGTTTCAGATTGAGTGCGATCGAGATAAAAGTTTCTTGGATGAATTCTTTATACTAATTGTTTAGTAGTTATTCAAATAAGAATAAAGAAAATTGTAACAAGGCAGCACATAAGAATAGAGTAATGTCAACAAAACACACTGTGATGGTAGCAAAATTGTCTGCACTTAAAACAGCCACATACATGTGCACAAACATTGAGCATATAAGAGCGAGGTTAGACACAAAGCAAAGCAAAGAAATGTGCAAAAAATGTTGTACAGGTATGTATGTAAGAATAGAAAACGCAAACCGCACCATTGCAATACATGAAGACAAACACCCGATGGTGTGAAAATAAAATTCTAATAAATGAGATCCGACACTGTGGTAATAACTAGCAAATTTTTATATCAAAGTTTAGTAAAAACACGATATTTGTCAACACAGTTTAGATTTTAAAGTCATTCTTTGGTCAATCAATCTCCTGGTGGGCCCGTTTCTTCTTCCCCCGAATGCTTCTCTTGGTGCGCTGCTTGGCGTATTTTTCATCTGGGGTTTCCCGCAGCAGCAACCAGCAGAAATCAGCCATCATAGTGGTGTTCCATCTTCCTTGGTACCTTCTCTCTGCGTCCTTCATGTCCTGGTGAAACCTTTCACCTTGTTCTTCACTGTACGCCCCCAAATTTTCGGGAAAGTAGTTCACATGGGAGTGCAAGAAATGGACTTTCAGGCTCATGTTACAGCCTTGTTCTTTGAAGGCATTGAGCATCCTGGCAACAATATCCTTATAGTTCTCATCCCGCCTGTTCCCCAAGAATTTGAGAACAACATCCTTGAAGGAATCCCAGGCTTCTTTTTCCTTCTCAGACATCGTTTCAGCGAATGCTCCATCTGAAATGAGTTTCCTTATATCAGGGCCAACAAACACTCCTTCCTTTAGCTTTGCTTCAGAAAGTCGGGGGAACTTTGAGCAAAGGTACCGAAAGCACTCACCATCTTTTGGAAGGGACTTGATGAATTGCTTAATGAGACCCAACTTAATGTGGAGAGGTGGTAATAGAATTTTATCACGAGGTACCAAGCTCTCATGAAGAACATTTTTCTCACCGGGTCTCAAATACTCCCGAATTGGCCAGTCTTTTTTCCCCCAGTGTAGGTCGCGGGCCCGGCTATCCCACAAGCAAAGGAAGCAGGGATATTTGGTGAAACCGGATTGCTGCCCTAATAGCATGGATAGAATTTTAAAGTCTCCACAAATCATCCACTTATGCTCATCATAACGAATCTTCTGAAGAATCAGGGCCAAATTCTCGTATTTTTCTTTGAGAATAACGGAGTGAGCAATAGGAACTGAAGCAAATGTGTTGCCATTATGAAGAACACCTTTTATGCTGTCTTTTGACGAATCAATGAACAGCCGCCATTCAGCAGGATCATACTTGAGTTTAAACTTTTCCATCACTCCGTATATATCGTTGCAAAATACCAAATCTTCCTCTTTGCTGAAATACTTCAAAAATTGTGTCTCGCGGTTGCGGTACCAATAAAAAGTTGTTCCTGGTGACAATAGATTTTTCTGTTTAAGCCGAGAACCTAGCAGTTGGGCAGCATCTTTTGGGAGTCCTAAATCCCGGACTAAATCATTCAATTCAGCTTGAGAGAAAAGTTCAGGTTTCGGATCTGGTTCAGTTTCAAACTCGGAAGTACTGGACTCATCGGGAAAAGCCATCTGATGAGTCTCATCATGATCAGAACCGTCCACACAAATATGATCCAAAGATTTTGGTGGTTCAGGCACAGGTACTTCGTTGCTATGAGGCATAGGCCTAATTGCTGAGGGAAGGTTGGGGTAACTTATTACGTTCTTATTTTTTAAGTTGTATCCCTTCACAATGCAAGAGCAAAAATAGCAGTCACTGCTGTGGTCTCTTTGTTCACGCCGCCACATCATAGGTATTCCGAAACGAAATGCTTGTTTTTTACCTTTCATCCATAAGCGTAGATCTTCCTCACATGTCTTGCACACTTTGTGAGGAGCCCACGGTTTGTCTTGATCGCCTAACTTCAAACCGAAATAGGCGAAATATACTTTTTTAATAAATGCAGAAATGTTCCTCTGCCGCTTTTTCACGGTATATTCCCCACAAATAAAACAAAAACTGTCCGGAGAGTTGACGCAACCTCTGGCTCTGTGAGCCATCACAAATACACAGCACTGCAAACTACAACTGTAGTGAACCACTTCGGAATAAAGCTGGATTACGACTGAGCAAACAAAAGGTAATAATGAACTTGCAAGAAACTGAAATTTGACAGGAACGTTCATGTCGCAACCACCGTGTTTGAGCGAGCGAACGAGGCGAGGCGAACAGGAAAGAACATGTGCCAGCGCGAGTACTGGATTTAGCCCCCCGCCTCCCAATTGTCCTGTTAATGTATAAAATGAATACAAAACACTCTAAAATATCATGAGGGAGTGTTTCTAGTTAGTTAACCATTACAACCTCTATTGTGGGCCAAGAAAATAAACTGCAGTCGGCTAAAAAGAAATTATGTGAACATTCCTTATATGGGTAAGAAATCTAATTTTGCAAGAAAACGTGACGTGATGGAACATTTTGGCTATTTTTCCTGGATTCAGCACCCCAAAATCTATAGGAATCAGTTGCAAAACTGGAGGCAGTTTTTTGGTAGTGTACCTGTGTAATCTATGCGGCTATTACTCCAATGTACCAACGAGTAAAGCGTAGCTAATCACCTATAACAGGTGATCTCCGGGAACAGCAGGAATTTAGTCTTCACATATGGGTTTCATCGGTACCGACGGAGCCTGTGCGGGAACGCTCCCGGGAGCATCCCTCAACACATGCATGCTGCCTTCCCGCCTTTACAACTGTCCCTCTTCAGTTAAGTTTGTAGCTGAGTGAAAGGATAGAGGGAGAGAGGAAAGAGACAAAGAGATAGAGAGACAACTCCTAGGGGAGGTGGGTGGGTTGTGAAGACTAAATTCCTGCTGTTCCCGGAGATCACCTGTTACAGGTGAGTAACTATGCTATCTCCAGGAACAAGCAAGAATGTAGTCTTCACATATGGGGACTCCCTAGCTGAAGATGCCAGGGAGATAGCCCTAGGAAGGTGCCACCCTAGAAGGTTGGAATCCTTCCTCCCATGGATCTCTGGCATTCCACCAGGGTTGGTGGGTAGGAGTTGATTTAGGTCTGAAAGAAATTTTGAAGAACAGCTTGGCCAAAGAAGGCATCCCGACGGAAGGCTTTATCCAGGCAGTAGTGGGCTGTGAAGGTGTGTACCGAAGCCCAGGTGGCTGCTTGACAAATGTCATTGATAGACACAGAGTGGAGATTAGCCATAGAAGCTGCCATGGTTCTGACATTATGAGCTGTGACATGGTCCTGAAGAGGAAGACCCTTACTCTCATAAGCAAAGGATATGCATTGGGCAATCCATTTAGCTAAAGTTCTTTTGGAGACTGGAAGTCCCAAATGACTACGGTCAAAAGCTATAAAAAGTTGCGAGGACTTTCTATGTTGCTGTGTTCTTTGTATGTAAAAGGCTAAGGCCCTTTTACAATCCAAAGTATGAAGGTTTCTTTCTGCATTAGAGGCGTGAGGACTTGGAAAAAATACAGGAAGATAAATTGATTGATTTAAATGAAAAGGCGAAACCACCTTTGGCATAAAGTGTGGGTGAGTTCGAAGAACAACCTTATGATGAAACCTAGAATAAGGAGGATCAGCCACTAAAGCTTGCAATTCACTAATGTGACGGGCAGAGGTGATTGCAATTAGGAAGATGACCTTCCAGGTCAAAAACGTAAGGGCTGTAGTGGCCAAAGGCTCAAAAGACGGCTTCATGAGCTGCCCGAGAACTAGATTTAGATCCCATGCCACCGGTGGTGGCTTGATGGGAGGTTTAGTTAATAAAAGGCCTCTCATAAATCTTGATATGAGTGGATGAGAGGAAATTGGTTGTCCATTCAGAGGCTTATAAGAAGCTGCAACTGCACTAAGATGGACTCTTACTGAATTTGTCTTTAGACCAGAATTCGATAAGTGAAGGAGATACTCTAGTATCGATTCTAAGGGTATGCCAAGGGGGTTTAATCCCTTCTTGGAGCACCATATAGTAAAACGTTTCCACTTGAAGGCATAAGATCTTCTTGTGGAAAGTTTCCTAGAAGCCTGAAGGATATCTTTTACCTATTCGGACAGGTTGAGATCCTGGAGGTCTAAGCCTTCAGCAACCAGGCCAGGAGATCTGGAGAATGCCCTAACTCCAGAAGTGCAGCTTGAGAGAGATGTAGAAGCAGGGGATACCACGTTTGGCGTGGCCATCGTTGTGCTATGAGGGTCATGCGACCCCTGTCTCTCTGAAGCTTGAAGAGTATTTTGGGGATGAGGGGAATGGGTGGGAAGGCCTGCCTGACAATTATGAGCTGGAATCCTGGAACAGAACCAGGGAAGTTTGGCATTCAAGGGACTTGCAAAGAGGTCTATGTCTGGAGTGCCCTAGAGACAAAATATCTTTGCCACCTGATCTAGGTGGAGGGACCACTCATGAGGCAACCACTGTTCCCTCTAAGCTGTGCGCGTGTGCGCGCGCACACACCTCGCCGAGCGAGCGCACATACTTTACAACAGAGCGCACAAAAATTACAGCTCTGATTCTGATAGAAAACAACACAGACGTCTTAAAATTTAAAAGTTATGATTGTAATTACTAGAAATTTCCCACTTCATTTAGTAATCGTCTATTTTCATTTAATTTGATTAAAATCAATGTGGTGTACATACTGTATTCTGACGTGTAGTCAAATTTTAAAGTATATAACTCCGAGTGTCGTTATGTGGCGCACAAAAATTTAACCTTCCTTCAAAGCTGCACAGAGCTGATATTTTATGCACACACAGCCTACAGAAAATTAAAGGGAACATTGTCTAAATTTGTTTGCCCAAAGGTTTTGAATGCCTGGAAGATATACCACTAGAAGGTGAATTTGATACTCTCTGGCGAGGGCCCACAGTCGCAAAACTTCGTTGCATAACGACAGAGAGCCTGTTCTGCCCTGCTTGTTCACACAGAACATGGCTACTTGATTATCTGTCTGGACTAGGACTGTCGTGTAGCTGAGCTGGGAGTGGAATACTCGAAGAGCTAAATAGATTGCTCTTAATTCCAGGAGGTTTATGTGTAAACCGGCCTCCTGTGGAGTCCAGGTTCCCTGGGTAGAGAGATGATTCAGGTCTGCTCCCCAACCCACCTGTGATGCATCTGTTGTTAGGGTAGCCTGAAAAGAGGGTTGATGAAAAGGAGACCCCACTGTCAGGGTTTCTAGTGACTGCCACCATTGGAGGGACAAAACTAGTCGTTGAGAGCTTATTATTTTGTCCGACAAATGATCTGTGGCCTGAGTCCACTGTGTGTATGCTCATGTGGAGGTGAGCATATGGGACTACATGAACTGTGGAAGCCATATGTCCTAGTAACTGTAGTAGCTCTCGAGCAGTGAGGGAGGATTTGCCTGCTGCTTGAGAAGCTAGTTGTATTATGTGAAGACCCCGGGCCTGTGGAAGGAAAGCCTTTGCTTGTCTGGCAGGCTCTCATGAATTCCAGGCATTGGGAAGGAACAAGTTGGGATTTTGGGAAGTTTATTACCAATCCCAAGTATTGGAGAATTCACATTGTACGGGACAGTGCAGTGCTGGCCTCTGCAACTGTAGGGGCTCGAATGAGCCAGTCGCCTAAGTAAGGGAAGACCAATATCCCCAGGGTTCGTAGAAATGCGGCTACTACTGCCATGCATTTCGTGAATACCCTTGGTGCTGAAGCCAGACCAAAAGGAAGAACCCTGTCCTGGAAATGTCTTCCCCTGAAAAGGAATCGTAAGAATTTCCTGTGATCTGGATGGATGAGAATGTGAGTGTATGCATCCTTTAAGTCTAGAGAGCAAAGCCAATCCTGGCTTTGAAGGTATGGCAGAAGAGTTCCTAGAAAAATCATTTTGAACTTCTCTGGAAATAGGTATTTGTTGAATTCTCTGAGGTCCAAAATGGGTCTGTGTCCCCCTGTTTTCTTTGGAATAACAAAATAGGGGGAGTAGAACCCTGCACCCCATTGAAGAATGGGTACCTCCTCTATTGCCCCTTGGGCAAGAAGTGTTGAGACCTCGTGATCTAACAGATTGTTTGCGGAGGTTTGAGAATTGAATTGCTTTAGAATTGTAGGAGGGGGCATGCTGTGAAAATGAAGCTTGTACCCTTCTACAATGGACAAAGTCCAATCTTCTGCTGTTATCTGATGCCATCTGTTGGCAATGTGGCATAACCTGCCCGGGATATTGGGGGGTTGGGGACCCCTCAGAGGCAGGAAGGCAAAGCTCTTGAGGGGGCTAAACCTGGACAGCTGGTTGGGCTCTCGGGCCTTTTGGCTTCTTTTGCTGTCTAGTTTGTCCTTTTTGGGCAACCTGACCCTGAGTCTGACTCTGTTGGGTATAGGAAGGATAAAATTTTCTCTTTTTGCTGAAAGAGGGTTTTTTATAAGGCTTCTTTTTGGCTGGAGTGGCTGTAGATTTTGACAATCTATCTAGAGTAGTACTGGCAGCATCTAACTCATTAGCCTTTTCCTGCCAGTTCTTGCTGAAGAGATTCTCTCCCGTGCAAGGAATGTTGCCTAATTTGTCCTGTACCCAATTCTCTAAGTCTGATGCCTGCAGCCAGGCAATCCGTCGTGCACCAATGGCAATAGCAGAGGTTCTGCTGATGCATTCAAAGCAGTCAAAGGCTGCACGATTTACAAACTTGGAGACATCTTGAGCATGCTTAACTAGAGTAAGAAAATCTTGTCTCTTGTCATCTGGGAGAAATGGGCTCATAAGTTCCAAGTCTCCTGTGACTTCCTTAAGGAACATTCCCATATATAGAATATATGAACTGATCCTAGCTGAAAGCATGGAAGCTTGAAAAGTGCGGCGCCCAAAAGCATCCAGAGTCCTGCATTCACGACCTGGAGGATTGGATGCATGCCTCTTTGCACTTTTCATCTTACGCATGGCTGACTCCACTACCATTGAATGGTGTGGCAGCTGAGTTTTCTGAAATCCAGGACATGGCAGAACTCGATACATAGTATCAAGTCTCCTAGAGTGAGGAGAAGTAGTCAGAGGTGTCTCCCACATTCTGAGCATCAAGTTATGTAGAATTTCATGGAAAGGCAGAGTGGCTGCCTCCTTAGGAGCTTTAGGATATTGGAGAATTTCCAATTCCTTTGCTCTGGGTTCCTCTTCAGGAGCTACTGTGATTGAAAGGCCTTTGGCCATATCACGGATGAAATCCTGAAAAGACATGTCCTCTGGAGGTGACATTCTGCGGTGGGGAGAAGAGGGATCTTCTGGGAGAAACCCTCTAGTGCCAGCAGAATTGTCAGAGTCTTTGGCATCGGAGGAATCGAAGTATTCCTGACCCCGATGCTCTTGCAACGCACGATCCCGGTACCGATCGAAGTCAGTACCGAGCTGACCCGATACCGCTCTGTCGATTCCAGCCAGAGATGGCATGGGAAGGGTTCCCACCAGGGCCGGTATCGTCAGGGCCGGTACTGTCAGTACCGGTATCGTCAGTGTCGGTACCAGCATCGGTGTTGATGTCGGTACCGGTGCCCGTGGGACCACCGGTACTGCAGCTGAAAGAAGAGCTTCTATGCTGCGCTTTATAGAGAACCACCTCTGGTCTATCGATGCTGCCGATGCCTGGGTGTCGGTACCGGTAAGGATGGCCGGAACCCTTGAGCATGGCACAGGTAGTTCTTGCGAGGTTGAGGCCTCGAGAACATCCTGAAGCCCCATCGATGCTTTGGAAGCCGAAGCCTCCTGCTGGGGCTGTTTTGCCGGTGTGGTTCCCTCAAGGGCAATGCCAATGGCCTCTCGATGCTTAGTAGGAGAGCTACCCTTTGAGGACCGGCTTTTATGTTTAGTTACCTGAGATCCATGGGAGGAAGAAGAGGCCCTTGACGATGTCGATGCAATGGATCTGGCATCCGAAGAAAAGAGGGTACTGAGCTTTTCAGCCCGGTTCTGTCTTCCTCTTTTAGTCATCCCCATACAGGAGAGACATTCAGTTGGAGAACGTTCAGGTCCTAAACATTTCAGACACCAATCATGGGTGTCAGTGACAGAAATGGTACTGCCACACTTAGTACATTTTTTAAAACCACTAGTTGGCTTTTCCATGTTTTAGGAATATGGGGCCTAGTGCCCAAAATGGCGCCTAGCACCAAAGAGAAAAGTTTCTGAAAAGGAACAGTCTAAAGCCTAAGTTTTTTTTTTTTTGTATGAAAAGAAAAGAAAAGAACCGGTGGTACTGGTAGGCGTCGTGCGGTAGGAAAACGCGACCACAAGAAAAGAAATTTAAAGAAGGAATTTTCTGGGGTGACAGGGAATAGATCCTGTCGGCTCCGCGGAAAACGAAGAACTGAAGTGGGACAGTTGGAAAGGCGGGAAGGCAGTGCGCATGTGCTGAGGGATGCTCCCAAAAGTGTTCCTATTGGATGCTGGGGAGCGTTCTCGCGCAGGCTCCGTCGGTACTGACGATACCCATATGTGAAGACTACATTCCTGCTTGTTCCTGGAGATTATGTATAGTCTCTCTCCTGAGGATGTTTTTGGAGCCATAAATCATAAAGGCCGTATCGTTTCATCATTTCCTTAAGTTGCCGGCTCTCTCCTTTCTCCCCACTTTCTAGGCCCCATGTACTATCCTTCCCAGGATCAAGCACTTCATTAAAATCCCCTCCCACTAATAATGCCCCATGTACCTTATTCTCCATCCACACTACCAATTGTTCCCAAAACACAGCATTAGTGTCACTAGGGCCATATACATTTAAAAAGGTAATTTGCTGGCCTTGTAGTTTTCCCCAGACTAATAAAACTCGACCTATAAAACCCTTCACCACCCCTCCTAATTGGAAGGGAACATCACCCCTAATCATAATCGCCACTCCTGCCTTTTAATGTTTCCCTTCTGCATTAAAAAAATATTGGCTTTATGCCCCATGTCGAAGCAACCGCTCATCCTTCAGGAGCAAGTGTGTTTCCTGCAAAAAGATCACCTGCCATTGCCAGCGATGCATGTCCTGAAATAGTAATTTATGTTTTTGTGGTGTATTCAGCCCCCGAACGTTTAAAGTCCCAACCCTAAGAGTTACCATTTCCCAAACCGTCCCTCCAACCTCTCCCACTATCCACTATCAGAACCTTTACTCCTCCCCCCTCCTCCTCTTCCTTGAACCCTCCCCCCCTCTCTCCTTCCCCTCCCCCCTTCCCAATACCCACTGCCCTGCAGAACTCCTTTTCTGCACCTCCTATACTTGAGGACCTGACTCACCTCCCGGGACTTCCTATCTATAGCCCCAGGTCTCCCCCCCCCCCCCAACACCCAGTACCCCAACAGCAATTATAACCTTTAACTGCAAGTATGAACATATAACCTACCATTATCAAGTTTCATAGATACCATCTCATCTATACAGAGGGAATTGAGGGCCTCAAATTCTTGGAAGATCACTCTGCAGCCTCTCCGTTCCCTCTTCACAGTACTAAAGACTTTACTGAACTTTAGGGAACATAACTTCTGTCACATCTCCGAAGATGCTTTAACTGTAAATGTAAGCTAATTACCCACTATTATCGCATCATAGACACCATCTCTTCTATACAGAAGAATGAGGGGGGCCAATATTCAAAGAAATCACTTCTCCGCCTCTCCCCATGATATTAAAAACATTTCAAGCATTAATCAGCAAGAATTCTATCTTGTTTTCTTCTCCAGAAAGTTAAGTTACTGATGTGGACGTACTGGGTTTGTCCACGCCCCACTGTTGAAGTCCTTTAGAAAGGTGTCGCAAATGCTGGCCCTTCTCCGGAATGCATTTCCACTTCAAATGCTCCGGTTGGGCTACTCGATCTCCAAGTGATCCCTGAGGGCTAGTTTGGAGAGAAGGAAGATTAGGCGCACCAGCTTTCCTCAGCAAAGCCCATGCCTCTGTTATTGTCCGTGTTCGCTTCACCAGCCCCTGCACTTCAAATTGTAGGCCAAAAGGAAAGAGTCATTTATATTTAAGCTGCTCCTGCTTTAAGTATAAAGTCACTGGCCACATCGCTCGACGCCTCTGCAGTGTAGACGGTGCCAGATCCTGATAGATCTCAATCGCATGATTTTTCCATGCCATCTTGCCTTTTTTTGCAGCTGCTCTCATTATCTCTTCTTTCTGTTGGTAACTAGTAAAGCATGCCTACAGTATCTCTAGGTCTGCAACTTGGGGGGGGGGGGTCCCCCAATGCCCTATGTGCTCTCTCCACGCAATAGCGGGCTTGCGCAACTCAGCCTCCTGTTCACCCTTCTTCAGCAGATCCATACAAATGTCCTTTACTACCTGGCTTGCCTGTTTAAATTGCTCCTCCTTAGGGACCCCACAAATTCTAATCTTACAGCGTCAAGAGAGATTCTTGAGGTCCTCAATCTTATCCCGCAGGTTTTCTTGCTCCTTTTGCTACGCTTGTAACTTTTCCTGCGTTGTCTGTACCACCATTTCCACCTCCTTCGCATGCTCCTTTAGATGCTCTATTCGCTATCCCAGGGCCTGCAAATCTTCACAGAACTCAGCCATCACCTCCTTCATATCGGTTTTGATCGCTATTACTTCTCTTTTTATCTCTTTACACCATCGCCATAAATCACCCCATGTGCATTGTTCCTCAGCATGCTCCGGCTCCTCATCCATCTCCGTGTCGGCCTGCTCGCCCCTCTCCGTCCCCTGCTGCTGTGGTTTATTTGCATATGGGGATTGATAGCGTTCTAATTTCCTTCTCACTGACATGCTCGTACGTGCTGTATTGCTTTCCACCTTCACTGCTGATATTGGAGAACCCGGTGCGCTATTGTTCACTATAATTCCCGCCGTCCCGATGAGAGCTCAGCATTCAGGCGGCCATCTCGGTCAGTGACGTCACTTCCTCTCCAACTCTCCATTCTTATGACTGCTACTGCTACTATTACTAATTACGTCTATAGTGTTTACAAGGTGTACACAGCGCTGCACATATAGATGTAACAGACAATCCCTGCTTACAATCTAATGAAGATGAACAACATCAAAGAATTGGGAACTAGAGTATGGTAAGATACACATAAGTGGTGAACAACAGAATGAGGGGCATCAAGATCCAAAAGCAGCCATGCAAAGATGAGTTAATGATGGTGCCTGTAAAGCACTATTGCTTGGTATGTACGTACTATATCTTCTGAAATGTTTAGCAATACACAGAAGAGAATTTGGGAAACGAACAGTATGCCACCTTTGGTATTCAATAGATCAAATGGCAAATCAACATGACAAATGCCAGTATGTTATTTATTTGGCAATTACAGGTATGTCCATCTGAATCTTCTTTTATGTGACCCTTTGGTTTTGAGTCCTTTTCAGCTGATTCTGGTCTAGTCAGTAATCTACACATGCCTGGAATTCATTTCCTACTGATGTATCATAAATTCTCTACTCTGTTTCAAGTCAGTGCACCAACTTTTTCATTTTTCTCCGTCTAATTACTTTCTGTGATAGTTTAGATATTACACTGTGCAGTGTATTTTATGCAGCCTGATTTCTGTAAAGTAGCTTGGAATATTCAATTATAATATTAAATATAGAATGATATTTCTATAGTAGCATAGGCTGTGGAAATTTGTTCGTGCACTGTAATTTTGCCAGTTTCAAAATACATATCAATTTTAAGGTTATTAGCCACAGAAAATGTTTTACTAGTTTTGGATTTTATACAATTCAGAAAATGCCTTGCGACAACAATATACTGGGCATACTTCAGCAAGATATATTGCCTTAATTTCACAGTTTTAAAACTGCAGGAGTTCTATGTTTCAGAGTAGTAACTATATGGACAGTAGAAGAGGCAGAAAACAGTCTCAAGTACAAAAGTATTTACTTGAGGTTGTAAATACTGTATTGCTGAACTTATATCATAAGAAAACCAGACGCAGGCTGTTTCTGACCTCATCTGGGTGTATTACTGCAGTAAAAAAAAAAAAAGAAATTACTGCATGATATATGCTTACAAAAAAAAGATGATTCAGCTAGGCAAAAAAAAGAAAGAAAGAAAGAAAGAAAAATAGCATTAAGCACTACATCGATGTGAGATGTGATGAGTACAATCACTTACAGTGGAGAAAAATAGATTTCCTAAACTAAATATATAACATTCAATGTGTGTTTTTTCCATTGGCTATTAGGAACAGACACTTTATTTTAAATTAAACTTTGTGGATGCTACCAGAGTTCTGAAGACAATGGATATGGCTGGTAAAGACATGAAGTAAATAAACAACAAAATTGCATTTCTATTTAGAATACTGTTCCAGAAAGTCTAAAAAAATCTTTGTTAAAAATTGTATTAAGATCTGTATTAGTCAGTGGAATGCATGCTCAAAAAGAAAAAGAAAAAGAAACAAAAACTATTTATTCTTGGCTACTGATTTATGGATCTTATTGCATTCACAAGATTACGGAGCTAAAACAACCTACAGGAAATTTACATGCATCTTTGGAGCAGGGACTGGAAGACCGCTGCCCTCCAACAAAGGGTCACTGGATCAAAGCTAACCCATGGCAACTATTAACAATGTTAGAAACTCCCCCCAAAAGCAAACAGAATTTTAGGCATGGAGGCATATGTATCCTAATAGTTAAAACAGACCAGAATTAAAGCATCCAGGGTTCAAATCCCACTGATGCTCTTGTGGCCGTGGGCAGGTCACTTAGCCCTTCATTGCCTCAGGTAAAAACTTAGATTGTAAGCCCTTTGGGAACAAAAAAATACCTACTGTGCCCGAATGTAACCTTGACGTTCTACACAAAAGTTGTTAGCTAAATAAATATATGTGTCTGTACAGTGCTGCATATGCCAGTAGCTTGTTAGAAATAACCAGTAATAGTAGTAGTAATAAAACCAGGGATGGAAGTGGTGTGATGACTTTCATTCACAAACTATATGGGAGATTTTTCCATTATTTCTTATACCTGCCTAATTTACTTTAGTCCAGTCATTGCAATGATACTTCTCGACCAAGGGCCATGTAGCAAGGCTCCTTGCAGAACCCAGAATTCTCAAATGAATGCTCCTAAACCCGGCAGCTAGGTTTGACTATTATACAATGACTCGGACTTCTTCCAGAGGTCATGAAGGCACAGCATCTCCAGCTGGAACTGGGATCAAACCCAGGACCTCTGCATGGTGATAACAGTAGCACTAGTACTGAACAATTCAGCTGTCCACTACTGGACCACTTTTTTTTTTTTTTTAAACACAGCAGCCTAACTGGTTTTCAATAGCCTTGAATGTTTAAAATATAAGGATCTTATTTGATAAATATGTTTTCCACAGGTACAAAATAGAAAAAATGATTTTAGAGTAAAGCCCACAGATTTTGTTTTCACTCATCCAGAAATGCCAATCAAGCTCACGCACTGCATTAATGTGTTTGCATACATGAACTATATTTATAACCCTTTTTTCTGATATAATATGAATTGTGAATAATCGAAGCAGACAACGGTTAAAGCATAGCTATTCAGCTGTAACAGGTGTTCTCTGGTGACAACAGGAAATCAGTCCTCACATATGGGTGATGTCGGTGCCGATGGAGCAAGCACAGAAGCATCTCTCCAGCTTTCAAAGAAAGCCTTTGGGAGATGCACCATGCATACTGTACATGATCCCCTTCCCGCCCAAGGGTGCCATCTTGCCGTAGTCTAATGAAATAGCTAAGATGGCCAAGGAAAAATAAAATAAAATACCATAAGGGAGCAACTCCAAGGGGAGGAGGGAGGGTTGTGAGGATTGATTCCTGCTGTCCCCAAAGAACACTTGTTACAGGTGAGTAACTATGCTTTCTCCGGGAACAAGCAGGAAGTCAGTCCTCACATATGGGATTCCCTAGCTACAGGCTACCGAGAACCTGTAAAAAACGCCATGGCGACCTACAAAGGGTGAGCCGTGATCAGCAGCAGTCGAGTCCCTACTGGGAGACTCTCGCAAAATCCAAGTGTCTGACAAAGAACCTGCACCCCAGTAGCCTGAACACAAAGGTGTCGGAGGACAGGAGTTGCCTACACCCCAAAGAAATTATGGATCTTTCTTCCTTCCCCTACACATGCTTCAGTTCAATGCATAGGTTTCTCTATAAACAGTATGTTTTTCTGTGTCCAGCACTGCTCTAGTTTACCTGTCCTCCCCCGCTTATGTTTTGTTCTCCAAATTTACCCTCAGTGCCTTTTAGACAACATCACATTTGACACAATTCTTTAACCAAGTTTCCTCTGCCATGTGCAATTTCATGCTAATTAGATTGAATTGGGCGCGAAAGCACAAGATACAAAAGGAAGCCATCGGGACACGCTCCACATATACCAAGTCTCCAGGAGTTTCTCTGGTTTAAAAAGGTTTTATGTTCACTTCATATGGCCTTCATCATTCGGTTAAGTGCATATTTTGGCTTTCATTTAGTCCTATCACAAACAGCACAATTTGATTACCGTTCTTACCGTACACTGGATTTAGTCTCGATATTTATGGTTTCAGTATATTACACATTGCTCTCACACTCTAGATAGTTCATTTCCCTCTGGAGTTTTTCACACAGGCTCAAACATTTAATTGCATATGCTCTGTTTTATATAGTACTCTTCAACAATCTATTATACACATCCATCTTTAAATGAAGTTAATCTGTAATCGGTTAAGCGTTGTTTTTCCCATTGTAAGTTCTCTGTAAACTGAAGTTTTATTGTAAACCGCCTTGATTCAGGATAAGGCGGTATAGAAAAACTGTTAACTAAATAAAATAAATAAATAAATGGCTAGGTCCTCTACTCTCCGTTTTTGAATGCCCAGCGACTCAGTTCCAAAGTAATCTGTTACACTGGACAAGATGTTCCTTCGCCAGATTCAAAATATAATTAATAATGAGAGTGGTCTTATTTTTATTTTTTACTGGGAAACACTAGACTTGTCCTTCAATTCATGGCAGACTTTACAGTTTTGGCTCTTTCCATTCCACATGTTAGCCCATCTCTCTTACTCACATTGTATTTTTATTTTCCCCTCATATTTTATAAGTACTTGCAATAGTTTTACCACATTTATAATACATAACTTATTATTTCTCTTTCTGGCTCTGGGGCATGATTACCATATTATGCTCTGTATATTTTTAGCTTTCAAGCATCAGACTAATTGGAGTCTTTTTAAAGACTACTCACTCACAAGGTGCCTTTGTAAGTACCACATCTTCCTCATCTCCTTAGATCTTTCCATTAACATGAATGCTATGTGCTTTTAAATACATTTAATTTTTATGATTATCATTATGTGTGTTTTATACACGGTTTAATTGTGGTCCTTGTATTTATTATTTATTTAACACATAAATTTTTTTTATCATTTTTTTATTGTTTTTTAAGATTGAATAAATGTTACATTATTTATTTATTTCTCTATATATAAGTTTTCAATGTTAGCACTATTTGTGTTTGAATTCAAATATTTTATATATTTTAATACACTATTAACTTGCTTATTTATGTATATGTTTATGTTTTATGCGTATCCCCTGAAGAAGGCATGTTGCTGAAATGTACAGGGTTTTTTTCAATAAATAAGCACCTGTGACCTCACTCATCCCTCGCTTGCTGTGTCATTCCTGGACAAATGCACTGTCCCATCAGGACTCCCTCTCCAGGCAGTAGTGAGCTGCCCAGGTATGGACCAAAGATAGGGTGGCAACGCGACAGATTTCTGACATGGGGATGGAACACAGATTTGCCATGGAAGTAGCCATAGCCCTGATGGGGTGCGCCATGACCTTCTGGTCTAATGAAATCCCTGTCTGCTCATAGGCAAGGGTAATGCAGTCCGCCATCCAAGCGGACAAAGTTTGCTTAGTCACTGGGAGCTCTAGACTGCTGAGGTCATAGGACACAAAAAGCTGAGGTGCTTTTCGGTTGCCCTGGGTCAGTTGCAGATAAAAGGACAGGGCCCTTTTACAATCCAGAGTATGGAGAACGGTCTCCACCTGCCAGTTTGAGGCCTCAGAAAGAAGGTGGGGAACACAACCTCCTGACTGAGATGGAAAGGGGACACCGCCTTTGGCAGAAACTCGGGGTGTTTACAGAGCGCCACCGTGTTCTTATAGAACCTTGTATAGGGAGGCTCTGCCATCAGAGCCTGCAACTCGCTGACTCTGTGAGCTGATGTGTTTGCTACCAGGAAGACAACATTCCAAGAGAGGTACCACAGGTCGCAGGAAGCCAGAGGCTCAAACAGTGGCTTAGTGAGCTGCGAGACCAGCACACTGAGATCCCACTCTGCCACCAGAGGAGGGAACGGGAGTTTAGGCAACATGAGGCCCCACCAGAACCAAGACACAAGGGGCTGAGTAGAGAGGGACTTCCCCTCAATGGGATGGTAGTGTGCTGTGACAGCGCTCATGTATACTCTGATCGAATTGGACTCCAGTCCCACCAACGACAGGTGGTGTAGATATTGGAGTGCCATTTGTACTGAGCAGGAGAATGGGTTTGCCCGTTTTTCAGCGCACCATACCGAGAAGCGGCGCCACTTGAAGGCATACACCCTTCTTGTGGAAGTCTTACGAGAAGCTAGGAGAATCTCTTCCACATCCTGTGGGAGGCTGAAGGGAGCTAGTGCTACCCTTTCAGCAGCCAAGCCGTGAGTGACAGGGATCTCAGGTTGGGATGTAGTAGAGAGCCCTGCTCTTGTGACAGTAGACCTGGAGCTCGGCCAAGGGGAATCGGCGATGCCACTAATAGGGAGAGAAACAATGGGAACCAGGGCTACCTGGGCCAATGAGGGGCTATCAGCATTAGTGATGCTCTGTCGCGCTGGACCTAGAATAAGTTCTTGGAGACCAGAGGTGTCTGTAGGAAAGTGTACAGAAGGCCTTCTGTCCATGGGATGAGGAACACATCTGCTAACACCCGGGATGGGTGCAGCTGGAGGGATCAGAATTGGGGCAACTGTGTATTCCCCGCACTGGCGAACAGGTCCATCGAGGGGATGCCCCAGAGACGAAACAGCCAGGAGGCTACTACTGGATCCAGGTACCACTCGTGCAGCTGGAGGGCTCTGCTCAGCTTGTCTGCCAGGGCATTGTCATGGCCCGGGAGGTCAACCACCCTTAGGGGCATCCCCCTGCGTGCCACATAGGAGCAGAGGGCTACAGCCTCCTGGTAGAGGAGGTAAGACCCTGTTCCCTCTTGTTTGTTCACGCAGAATATTACAACTTGGTTGTTGGTATGGATCAGCACTGAGTGGTGCTGCAGCTGGTGGTGGAAGGCTTGGAGGGCCAGGAATATCGCCAGGAGCTCCAGCAGATTGATTTGTATTTGGGACCAGCAGCCTTGCGTCAGGAGGATCTCGCAATGTACTCCCCAGCCCAGTAGGGAGGCATCCGTGGTGAGGACCTTCTGGAGAGTGAGTGCCTGGAAGGGCATCCCAGCCTGAAGGTGACATGGAATCTGCCACCATCTGAGGGAGTCCGCCAGATGACAGGTCACTTTCACTCTGTCCCTGAGCCTGCATGTGGTACCACTGGGCTGCCCTCATTTGCAGATGGGCATATTGGGTTATGTGAATCGTGGAGGCCATATGACCCAACAGAGAAGAAGGGCAGTTAGCACAGAGTGTTGGGGCACCTCTGAGGCTAACCCCCTGAGGCACTCTGACCTCTCTTGAGGGAGTAAGGCTTTTGCCTGGAGGGTATCTAGCTGCACCTGTATAAACTCTAGGTATTGAGACGGAATGAGAAACATAGAAAAATGATGACAGAAAAAGACCACATGGCCTATCTAGTCTGTCCTTCCATATCAAGAACTACAACGGTCCCTTTTTTTCCTTTAGAGATCCTCTGTGTTTGTCCCATGCTTTTTTGAATTCAGATACTGTCCTCATCTCTACCACCTCCACTGGGAGACTATTTCACGGATCCACCACTCTTTCCATAAAGAAATATTTCCGCATATCACTCCTGAATCTATCCCCTTTCACCCTCATCCCATGTCCCCTTGTAGCAGTACTTGCTTTCAATTGAAAGAGGCTCTCCCCCTGTGCATTTATGCCACGGAGGTATTTAAACATCTCAATCATATCACCTCTATCCTGCCTTTCCTCTAATTTGTACATATTAAGATCCTTAAGTCTGTACACATATGCTTTATAATGAAGACCACTAACCATTTTAGAAGCCATCCTCTGTATAGACTCCATCCTGTTTATATCCTTTTGAAGGTGCGGTCTCCAAAATTGCACACACTACTCCAAATGAGGCCGCACCAAAGACTTATACAGAGGCACTATCACCTCCTTTTTTCTGCTACCAATTCCTCTCCGTATACACCCAAGCATCCTTCTAGCTTTTGCTGTCACCTTTTCTACCTGTTTAGCCACTTTAAGATCATCAGACACAATCACGCCTAGGTCCCGCTTTTCTTTAGTGGACAAAAGTACTTCACCCCCTATACTAAATTGCTCCCTTGGACTGCTGCAGCTCAAATGCATGACCTTGCATTTTTTAACATTAAATCTCAGCTGCCAAATTCTAGACTATTCTTCAAGATTAGTTAGATCCCTCCTCATGTTATCTACACCTTCCTAGATGTCTACTCTATTGCAGATTTTGGTGTCATCCGCAAAGAGGCAAACCTTACCCGACAGCCCTTCCGCTATATCACTAACAAAGATGTTAAAAAGAATCGGACCAAGGACAGATCCCTGGGGCACACCACTGGTAACTTCCTTCGCCTCAGAGTGAGCTCCATTTACCTGTACTCTTTGTCGCCTCCCACTTAACCAATTTCTAACCCAAACAGTAACTTTAGGGTCCATCCCTAGGGTGCTCAGTTTGTTTATAAGTCGCCTGTGAGGAAAGGTGTCAAAGGCTTTACTGAAATCTAAATACACCACATCTAGGGCTCTCCCTCAGTCCAACTCCCTGGTCACCCAGTCAAAGAAATCAATCAGATTTGTCTGGCAAGACCTGCTTCTGGTGAATCCATGTTGCCTCAGATCCTGTAATCCGCTGGACTCCAGAAACCTCACTATTTTCTCTTTCAGCAGCGTTTCCAATAATTTACTCACCACCGAAGTTAAACTAACTGGCCTGTTGTTTTCAAACACATCCTTACTTCCGCTTTTGTGTAAATATACCACATGAGCCTCTCTTCAGTCCTTTGGCACCACTCCCGAATTCAACGAGGCATTGAAAAGGTCAGTCAGTGGAGCTGCTAGAATATCCCCAGGTTCCCTCAGTATTCTAGGGTGTATCCCATCCGGTCCCATCGCTTTGTCTACTTTAAGTTGAGCTAGTTTCTCACGAACACAGTCTTCTGAAAATTGTTCAAGATGCCCCTCGCTTCTGTTCCTGTTTGTGGGTGTTTTCTGAGGTCCTGTTCCTGGTTCTTCATCTGTGAACACAGAACAGAAATATTTGTTAAGCAATTCTGCTTTACCTTCATCATCATAGCGATATGATTTTTCCCAGCCATTGTTCTATTTGTGCAGCTTAGGTATCTGTTAAAGCAAACGAGAGAGAGATCTACCAAAGTACCAGTTAGTTTCCCAGCTGTCCTTTCAGAGAAAAAGCAGTTAAATCTCTTTAATTATACTGACATTGTGCTGTTCCAAGTCCCTGTGTTGTGTCAATTGGGGAGGTGCCCTATAAAGCAAGAGTGCTCTTTAGGGGTGGGTGGGTGTTGGGGGGTAGGGAGGGAACTAACACCTGATTTGGTGTCAGTGGCTTCAAAGAGCTGAGAAAGTTACTAAAGCAGAGTTTTAAACCTACCCCACTAAAGAAAATATTCCTCCTTTTAAACTAAAGTACCACAAAGAATATAACTGCTTTAAAAATGTACCAAACCCCTTTTAAGAGCTCCCACTCAGAGAGCTAGCAATTTAAAAAAACAAAACCACAAACGCTTACCTTTGTTTGAAATGTAGAGCCCCTATTAGGAATGAGGTGGGACTTGAGGTAGTTTATGACAAACCCCAGATGCTGCAGGGTGTTTATGGCGCGCCCGGTGGTGCACTATGCCCCTGTAGCCATGTCCTCCTTCCTTTATGAGCCAGTCATCTACATAAGGGAAGACGAAGGCCTTTTGGAGCCAGAGGTGGACTGCGACCACCGCAAGGCACTTTGTGAAGATCCTTGGTGATGAGGTTAGAACAAAGGGCAGCGCCCTTTATTGGTAGTGCTGTTGCCCCACCACAAACCAGAGGTATTTTCTGTGCCTGGGCTGAATTAGGATGTGTGTGTAGGCATCATTTATGTCTAAAGAGCATAGCCAATCTCCTTGCTCGAGGAATGGCAGCAGTGTCCCAAGGGAAAACATCTTGAACTTTTCCCTGACCAGAATCTGCTGAGCTCTCGCAGGTCCAGGATGAGACTGAGACCCTCTGTCCTCTTGGGAACAAAGAAATACCTGAAGTAGAAGCCTGTGCCCCAGAGATGTTTCGACACTAGCTACACTGCCTTGTCCTGGATTAGGCCTGCTAGTTCAGTGAGAAGCAGTGTCTGGTGGAGGGGTCTGGTGGGTCTCTTGGGAAGTACGAGGGTGGCGCCCACTGTAGGACCACTTGTAGCATCCAGGTATCAGTGGTGATGGCTGTTCACTTGTGGGCAAACAGGGCTAGGTGTCCCCCCCCTGTGGACGGTAGAGGATCCCATGGGGGCACCTAGCCCTGTTTGCCCACAAGTGAACAGCCCAATGTCTACAGTTACTCCAAAATACAGCTGCGCGACTTGCTATGAATGCCCGTCGATCAGATCATGTTACTCCTCTCCTGTTTAAACTTCACTGGTTGCCACTCCGTTTTTGGGTCCAATACAAAATATTAATTTTAACCCACCGGGCACTCTATTCATCAACTCCATTCTACCTTTCTGATCTTAACTCTTTACATACCCCAAACCGCCAATTACGCTCCTTTCATGCCAATTGCCTCACTCTTCCATCTCCTTCTCAAGCACACCTGGAACAGACTCGACATGCTGCATTCTTTTTCCTCAGCCCAGCACTCTGGAATGCCCTATCACCTTCACTCTGTTTAGAATCTGTTCATGTAACATTCAAGAAACTTTTAAAAGCTCACTTATTTCAACAAACTTTTGACATTAAAGAATGATTCCCCTTAGTTTGTCTATGTTTTGCTGTTTTCTCTGCCTCTTTCCTGTCTTAACATGGCGTTCTTTTCTTTTTCTGCAGCAATGTTTGGATATTTTATTGTCAACCGCCCTAATGCCTTGGTGTGGGCGGTATATCAAATGTAAATAAAGATAAATAAATAATGGGGTGGGGGAGAGGTCATGCTAAGGCAGTCAAAAGCTCTTCCAAGGCTGAACCGGGGCCGGCACCTGGGACTTCAGGGTCTTTTGCTTTTAAGGACCATGTTCCTGGCCTTTTTGCTGCTGGCCTTGTTGAGGGGCCGAGAAGACCTGGAAATGTGGGGTACCGCCAAAGCCCCCCCTTCTTCCTCGGGAAGAAGGGCTTCCTCCCTGGGGCCTTGTTCCGGGGTTGCAATGAGTTCTTCTTCGAAAGCCTGGTTCTCGTCCGGAACTCCGTTTCTAACTCTGCAGCCTTGTCTGCATGGGTTTCCCGAATAGGTTCTCTCCTATGCAGGGGACATCAATAGGTTTGTCCTGCACCCATTGTTCTAGGTCAGTCAAATGCAGACATGCTTGGCATCATGCCCCAATGCCTGTGGTGGCTACTCTGGCTGAAGACTCAAAGCCATCATAGGCTGCTTGAGACAAAAAGCTTCGAGCATTCTTTTACCACCGAGGTCAGGGACTTAATAAAATTTCTGTAGGGTTTCCCCATCGAGGCCTGCCGAGCTCCTTTAGGTACATGCCGATATACAGCTGATAGGACTGGATCTGGAAAGTTAGCATCGAGCCCTAAAAGGCCTTCTGACCGAGGGTGTCGAGGGCTCGGGCCTCCCTGCTGGGTGGCACCGACAAATGAGTTTTTGGCTTTTGAGTCAGTGCATGGCTGACTTCACAACCATGGAATTGTGGGGAAACTGGGTCTTTTGGAACCCCGGTACATGGCATCGAGGCACTTACCTACAATTAGTACCGACACCTGTGTTTCCCACATTTGGAGGAGGAGGTGGTCAAGGATCGGAGGCACTGGTACCGTAAGGGTTTCCTTAGGGGGTGCCTCATATTGGAGTATCTCCAATTCCTCGGTGCGCAGATCCTCCTCGGCCTTGGTCTCGATAGTGAAAGCCTTGTTCATGTCCCGCACAAAATTGAAGAAAGCAACATCCTCAGGCAGGGGGGGGGGGGGAATGGCATCGGGGCATTGAAGGAGACAGGTCCTAGGGCACATCTTGGTACTGCCTGGTGTCCGGGGATTCTTCGTCCTCAGTCTCTCATTCAAACTCAACATCCGAGTATGAGTCCCATGCCACGCGATCACCTCAGTCAAGGTCCATGCTAGGCGGTCCTTGGTGTCCGGAGGATCTGTGATCCGAGCCATGGGCACTCGCTGTGGAGAACGAGTGCCTCAAGGAAAGGGAATGGGACCGGGACCTCGTCCAGTGTCGGGGACTCTCTCAAAGCCTGTAGCACTCAAGGACCGGCTCGACGTCTGGAGAAACCCTCATTGTCGAAGATCCCATCGTCAGGGAGGATGAATCGGACATAAACGCCCGCTGCATGGCCATGAGGGCAGAGATGCTGCTCTCTAAGGCCGCCATCCTGGTCTCCATACCAGTTGGCTCCACAGTCTTCGACACGGGCACCAAAGGCTTCGGGCCCGGCATCAGCATTGTCGAGTCTTTGATGAGGATAAACTTGGGGTTCCAAGGCTGGTCAGTAGGTGCCGACGACTCCTTGCAGCCCGGCTTGCAAGGCTGCTCCCGCTCCGACTCCTCAAACTCACACCTGGGACTGTGGGGCCTGGAAAGGGATTGTCCCTTCTTCCCAGACCCATCCTCTGAGGCAGTCTTCGAGGGTATCGTCTTCTTGTATTCTACCTCTGGGGATTTCCGCTTGGAAGAACCATGGCCGTGGGACTCCAAAGGGGCTCGGGATTCATGGAACACCGAGGTATCAGAGGGAGCCCAAGAGCATGATATTGCTGGAGACTCTGGTGCGGAGTCAGATTTCTAAAAAACGTTTTCCTGCTGCTGATGTCGGCTCTTTAGGACCTTTGAGGTCATAATTCTGCAGAGTTCGCAGTCTGAGTTGTTATGTTCTGGGCCGAGACACCGGAGGCAGCAGTCATGCAGGTCAGTGAGAGACATCATTTTGCCTCACCAATCATACTTTTTGAAGCTAATGGAGGCCATCAGAAAAAAATGGGCCCCTGCCGCCTGGCAGGGGTCCGAGGCCTTCGGTTGAAAAAAGGTACGAATGCTGGTTGAGGGACACCTTGATAAAAAAAAGAGAAAAACAATCAATGAACCCGAGAAGTGACGCAGAGACTAGCTGGCTTGGGGGCGAGAAGGAACCGGTACGCCATCCGGACAAAAACATAACAAAAATCACACTTCTGGGGGAAACTGGACAAACATACAGAGGACTCTGCAGAAAAAAGGAGACTGAGGCAAGATAGCACCCTTGGCAGGAAAGGGACCACGCATGCGTGGTGCATCTCCCAAAGGCTTTCGTTGAAAGCTGGGGAGATGCTTTCTTTTGGGCTCCATCGGCGCCATCACCCATTTGTGAGGATTGACTTCCTGCTTGTTCCCAGTGAAAGTCTTCATATCCTCGTACATTTCTCACATTCTACTATCTAAAATACAAAACATGTTAAAGTAGGAATTTGTCTCACTGATCTGTACAACAGTGCAACATACACTACTACTCCTATTTATCATTTTAATAGTGTGTGTTTTATTTATTTATTTGAATGGTTACTAGGCCATAGCAGCACTGTACTGAAATGCACCACAGATCTTACAGTGCAACCATAAGGACAATTACGAACTGAAATAAATTATCTAAGGTAAGGGTGAAATCATCAAAAAGCTTGTTAAATATTCTGATTTGCAGTCATCATTCTTTTTCCCACTCGTTCAGCTGTAAGCTATTTTAGGGTTTGACTAGATAATAAACACACAATGAATATGAGGTCAGAAAGTTAGTCTAAGTGTGGCTTTTCCTAAACATACTTTCTTCAGAGCCTTAAACCACTTCTTCTGGATGACCATTTTCATTAAGTTACAACCAATGATTGTACTCCCTTTTGGACTATTGTAATCCACTTGATGTAGGTTTACTAGCAAGTACTAGAGCTTATTCAGAACGTGGCCACTCATTTGATTACATGGTACAGTCTTTAACAACACATTACACCCAGTTTAATGTCCTCACAATGGCTTCCAATAATCTATGGATTCAATTTAAGTATTTGGTTATTTTGTTTAAGATATTAAAGGGCATTTTGTGAGAGGGCTTATTGGATTGGTATGGCTGTATCTGCGTCAAGATCAGGGGCGACCCAAGGGAGGCGCGGGGCCATGTGCGAAGACTCATTGCGGGGCTTCATTTTCATAAATATTTTCATAATGTTAACGTGCACTAACGTTTAGTAAATATGCCTCTTAATGAGTGTCTGGAAAAAAAAAGACTATCAGATTTCTACATTACTATACTCCAGTGCCAACCGCCAGGTACATTAGGAAATACTATAAACATTACCCATCTAGAACCCATAGCAAACTTGCGGTATTATAAAAGCACTACCAAAACTCACAGAGCACCAAATCCTACCTATCAAAAAGGCAACACTGCAAATATTAAACCAATACATCTCAGAGAATACCAATACATCTTCTACTGGGGAAAAAGAACAAGTGGCACTGTCAAATAGAAACTACATAAACAAAATACCTTAGCTTGGTTACACATGCAGAACAGAGACCGTCACCAAACAAAGAACAAGGGATCACAATTTAGAAATAGAAAGACAATAATTAAAATGAGAACCCGAAATACCAAAGTTGGAATGTACAACACCACTGGAGAAATAAAACTATAAATTAATTTCCTTTTGTACTAAACAAAAACGTAAAGATGTTAGCAATGCACATTTCCCAGAGCTAACATATTCCAGTTAATAAATTCACTTTCTTCTGGTTTTTTCCTGTGTTCGGCTAACTCTCCATTGTCTGCTGTCCATTTGTCCTTTCTTCTCTCTTCCAGTTTTTCCCCATTCTCTCTCTACATCTGCTTTAACATGCTGATCTTTCCCCTTTTGCTCTTTCCACTTTCTTTATTTCTTTTTCGTCCACTCAAATTTCATCCTTCCATCCTCAATCCCCACTTACTCACCCAATACCTGGCCAATCGTAGATTTGACTTCCCTCACACAAAATATCTTTTCCCCCTCTCCATCCTCACTCTCCAGCCCCATCCCCTTCTAGTCCTCCCCCAACATCAGCTCCCTTCTAGTTACAGCCCCACCCAGCATCCGCTCCCTTCTAGTCCCATTCTTCCATACACCTGCATCAGCCCATTTCGAGTCCTAGCACCCCCCCCCATCAGCCCATTTCAAGCCCTAGCCCCCATCAGCCATTTCCAGTCCTAGCCCCCCATCAGCCATTTCCAGTCCTATTCGAGCCCCCCATAAGCCCATTTCAAGCTCCCCCCCCCCATCAGCCCATTTCCAATCCTAGCCCCCCATTGGCCATTTCTAGTCCTATTCCAGCCCCCCATCAGCCCATTTCCAGTCCTAGCCCCATCAGTCATTTCCAGTCCTATTCCAGACCCCCATCAGCCCATTTCCAGTCCAAGCTCCGCTCATCAGCCCATTTCAAGTCCTAGTTCCCCCATACGTTATTTCCAGTCCTATTCCAGCCCCCATCAGTGCTAGCCCCATCAGCCATTTCCAGTCCCATCCTAGCCCCCATCAGCCCATTTCTAGTCCTATTCCAGCCTCCATCTACCCATTTCCAGTTCAAGCTCCCTACCCCATTAGCCCATTTCCAGTCCAAGCTCCCCCTATCAGCCCATTTCCAATCCTAGCCCCCCCAGCCCATTTCCAAGCCTAGCCCCCATCAGCCATTTCCAGTCCCATCCTAGCCCCCATCAGCCCATTTCTAGTCCTATTCCAGCCTCCATCCACCCATTTCCAGTTCAAGCTCCCTACCCCATTAGCCCATTTCCAGTCCAAGCTCCTCCTATCAACCCATTTCCAATCCTAGCCCCCCCTCAGCCCATTTCCAAGCCTAGCCCCCCCATCAGCCATTTTGTGTCCTATTCCAGTCCCCATCAGCACATTTCCAGTCCAAGCTCCCCTTCAGCCCATTTCCAGTCCAAGCTCCCCCATTAGCTATTTCCAGTTCTAGCCCCATCAGCCATTTCCAGTTCCATCCTAGCCCCCATCAGCTCATTTCCAATCCTAGCCCCATCCCATCAGCCATTTCCAGTCCTATTCCAGCCCCCATTAGCCCTTTTCCAGTCCAAGCTCTCCACCCTATCTGCCCATTTCCAGTCCAAGCCCCACCCCCCCCATCAGCCCATTTCCAATCCTAGCCCCCCATCAGCCATTTCATGTCCTATCCTAGACCCCCCCTTCCCTCCCTCCCCCGAAGAGCCCCATGGGTGCAATTGCCATGGTTTACAACAGTCTCAGAATGTGCCTGTTAGGTTGTTTCAAGTCCTGGTCTTAGGCCATTGGAGGCAGGGACCTTTAGTCTGTTTTTTTCTATTGTGTGCTATAAAGAAAGGTATAGAGGTGTAACTGAATGGTTAGATCACCAGTTCAGTAAGGAACACACCAGGGTTCAAATCTGGAAAAAATGCCTGGCAATATACTTCCAAGTCAGACAGCCAAGAAAATACAGGAGCTACTGGGTCACCAAGAGTCAGCACAGACTTGAGGGCACACATTACTATTATTCCTTTTTATGTGTTATGATAGCACATTGGGTCTGCAAGCATGCACACTGCAATCATACCCATCTGACAGTATGACTTTATTGGCTCTGCTGCAGCATATTGCAAAGGGTCGTACAACTTCACCCTCTAGATGCATGACACATGAGTTGTACATGATTGAAAACTTTCATGATAACTGTGAATGAACATCTTTTGCTCTATCACATATATGCAGTACATGCAGCCATGTCACACTGCTGGGATGGCCATCTGCACAGATCACCACATGTCCTTAATTGCTCCATATGGCCAATATGAGAGACACATCAGTTCAGAGACATGAGTGGGCAGCAGGTGTGCAACAACATGCGAGTGACCTTGTTCCACCAGACAGTAAGAATGTAGACTTTATGGGGGCTATTCATAACAAATAGTGGGGATTTACGTCCAACCTGGATACATCCCTGCAATAAGTGCAAATGCAGCTGCCGGCAACAACATCGGAGTTGAATGGGGAGTCTTTGACAGGGGTGGAACGAGGGCGGAGCAAGGGTGGGTCATCTCCCCGGATGTATAGGGCCTTTTCCGAGGTTAGCCCTGTACATTCAGGGTCGACCGGTTAGACGGGGGACTTATTCCACCTCAGAGATGGAATAATTCCACCTGGAAGCAGCGTTTTGGTGGCAGATGGTGTGAACAAAGGAGATAGGAATGCAGGAAGCTCCCCGCAGCTGGACCCTGGCCATGGGAGGCTGAATAGGAGGTCTGGCTGAGGGGAAAGAAACTTTTTGGCGGCAGCTAGGGATCATGGCTCCTTAATTCAGCCACAGTGCCATGGCAACATAACGCCATGGCTACATTGAGGAGCCTGACTGAGGTAGCCACGTAAGTGGCTGGACGTCCGGGGTGCCTGAATAGGGGCACATTCCGAACATCCAGACACTGTACTGCGATTCTGCTCCTGCGGGGACATCTAGCCCCCATGGGAGCAGAATCAGCTGCGTCTCCCAGCCGTATAGATGTCTGTACGTCCAGACGGCCAGGAGACGTGCAGGTCAGAATGTGCCTCCACCTGTTATGCCCTTATAAGAACATAAGATATGCCATACTGGGTCAGACCAAGGTCCATCCAGCCCAGTATCCTGTTTCCAGCAGTGGCCAATCTAGGTCATAAGTACCTAGCAGTTTCCCCAAAAGACACAGGTTCCACAATGCTTGTATTGGGTCAAGCAGTGATATCCTAGGTCCCTTTTAATAATGGTTTATGGACCTTTCCTCCAGGAATTTGTCCAAACCTTTTATAAAATCCAGCTACACTAACAGCTTTTACTACATTCTCCGGTAACAAATTCCAGAGTTTGATTACACATCGAGTGAAAAAATATTTCTCTTATTAGTCTTAAATAGTTTACCCTGTAGCTTCATTGCATGTCCCCTAATCTTTCTATATTCTGATGACAAACAATCTACATTTATCTGTTTCACTCCATTCAGTAATTATAGACCTCTATCATATCTCCCCTCAGCGGGATATCCTTCCATCCCCTTTAACATTTTGGTGGCTCTTCTCTGTACCTTTTCTAATAACGCTATATCCTTTTTAAGATATGGCAACCAGAAGTGCACACAATATTCAAGGTGCCGTCGCACCATGGAACGATACAGAGGCATTATAATATCCTTTGTTTTATTTTCCATTCCTTTCCTTATGATACCTAGCATTCTATTTGCTCTCTTGGCCGCTGCCGCTGCACATTGGGCAGAGGGTTTTAACATGTTATCCACGATGACACCTAAATCTTTTTCCTGGATGGTGGTTCCTAATGTGGAACCTTGCATTGTGTAACCATAGTTTGGATTTTTCTTTCCTAGGTGTATAACTTTGCACATGTCCACATGAAATTTCATCTGCTATTTGGATGCCCAGACTTCCAATTTATTAAGATCCTCTTGCAATTTTCCACAATCCTCATGGGTTTTAACAACTTTGAATAATTTTGTATCATCTGCAAATTTGATAACAATATAGTTTGTACCCAGGCATCACAGTGTCCCACTGGTTGTCCTCCTTCCACCATGTCTCTGAGATACCAATTGAAAGCGTACTCTGTACCTCCCCTCACCGGCAATTCACCAGGGTTCTTGGGAACGGATATCCACTTTCAGAGCAATGAGAAGGAGCAAGTATGATTAACACCACAAACCACAAACCACACCTGTATTATAAAAACCACCAAAGCTTTGGGAGAGCAAACCAAGGTAGTACCTTGTTCACTCTCCCGACATGAACTCTGGCAACTTCTCCCTGCGCTTTTTCATAACAAACCTATTGTCTGTTCAGCCTAGTTAATTCAGTAGCAAGGTTGTTGCTGAGTAATACACTCTGGAATGACTGTGGTGTTAGCTCTTTCTGAGGGCTTTTAGTAATATGATTTTATTAAATACCCTGACTGTGTACACATCCCTGTACAGACAAGCTTCCTTTCAGTCCCTCCTCTGAACCTGCAAAGAATCATTTCAAAGATAAGGAAACTCAGACATTGATATTAAAGGAGGATTGTAAATAGACTCCGGGCCAATCTGTAACATCATTTTAGGGGTCAATGAGTCCACTGACCTCTTACAGCAAGCAGACACTACACAGAGAATCAATGCTCCTAAAATAAGAAACCCTAAAAAACCAAACAGTGATGCTAATATGCCTTGCAGGGGCTTAGACAATGAATTCCAGAAAGAAGAAACAGAATGGAGGTGGTGGGGACAAACACAGTGACGGAATACAAAGTGGCCTGGGACAGACACTGTGGATCACTTTCCAGCAACAAGATTAAATCAAAATAAACTGAACCATCTAATTTCTCAACAAACAGGGGTGTCCTACATGGAGCGATGGGGGGAGGAGCGGTGTGTTCACCCCTAAACAAAAAAGAAACAAAGATATGGGGAGGGGTGAAGACATGGGGAGGAGTGCATCTGCTCCTGGTGGGTGCACCACTAAGCAAAGACATGGGTAGGGGTACACCTACTACCTAAAAGACATGGGAAGGGGTGCACCTACTCCTGTCATATTGCTGGGCAGACTAGATGAACCATACTGGTCTTTATCTGCCGTCATTTACTATGTTACTATGTTATCAAAGAAATCAGAAAAAGAACTGACATAACTACTACTTGGGACAAAAGTATGATTTCTAACCTTATCTAGTAGGCCTTTCACTACCTTTCCTTCATCATCAATCAGAGTACAACAATGATCAAGGATTAATCCACATACTCCATTTTCCTTCGCTAGGAGGTAGTCTAAAGCCATGCAATTCTGGGCTGCATAGGCAGACACCTTGTCCACTGTACCTTGTAACACACTAATTGCCTCTGTGAGATCCAGGGCCGTAAGTTCAACAACTGCCTGTAATCGCATAATCTGGGTACCATATTCTCTTGTGGATGCTATTGCTCCAAATGTTGAAAGCCAAAGAGTACCCGTAAACACATCAATTTGAGATTTAGTTAAAGGACTTGTAGAGTCTACTAGTTGCTGTGCAGATGCTATGGCCTTATCCTGAGGGGAAACATCCCTTTTTCTTCTTAAAGAATCATTCAAGGTTCTTGGGAACGGATATCCACTTTCAGAGCAATGAGAAGGAGCACAAACCACAAAACACACTTGTATTATAAAAACCACCAAAGCTTTGGGAGAGCAAACCAAGGTAGCACCTTGTTCACTCTCCTGACATGAACTCTGGCTATTTTATTTATAGTTCTACAATAGCTTTTGGTCTACTCTCAGAGTAATGTAATTAATACACTGCAAATGCTATTTACTCTATTACAACATCCATCAAATGTGGTAACAGTTTCTTCTGTGGAGATATTCTTAACAGTAGTTTTATCGAAATGCTCGGAATGTTTCAGACTCGTCGGCACTCAAAGGAAACAATACTTAAAATATCTGATCATAGTGCCTAATAGCATCAATGACTTTTCCGGCACATATTTCTATATAGATACTCCCACAGATTAAATCTTCACACTACATTTAAATAAAATTGCTTAGCTTTAAGTGCTCCCCAAGCCATCCATAGGTGCCCTTTCTTGCGTTTCACTCTGTAATGAGTTTCTTCAGGGGGGTCTACGAGTAAAACACAAAATAAAATAAAAACCACAAAATTTGATAATATCTTCCCACGTTTTCTGTCTCAAAAATCCTGATGTGGTGCTGCTTTATTGATGACATCTTTTTACTATGGAAAGGCTCACCAGAATCAGCGATTCATTTGTACAGTGGGTGAATGGATTAGATAACGCTATCCAATCCACTTAGACTATTGACACTAAGGCCATAACCTTTTTGGATGTTTCCATAGAGAAAGGACAGCAAGGTTGGAATATGTCAGTCTACAGGAAGTCTATAGACCGGAATACTTTTTTACATTATAGTAGTGCACATCCTTTGAGATTGAAGGATAGTTTACCATTTTCTCAATTTTTACGTTTCCGAAGAAACTGCTCTGATGTGCATGAGTTTAAAAGACAATCACAAATGTTATCGAAGAATTTCAGTGAAAGGGGTTATCCCCATAAGGTGATTCGAAGAGCATATCATCAAGCATTGTTTAATGAGAGATCATGGCTAGTTGGAGCTCCCAATGGTAAAAAGAAAACAATTGACACAGAACACATTAACTTAATAACAAAATCATCTCCACTAAGTTTTGAAACTCAAAAAATAGTATCAAAACACACTAACGTCTTGAGTAATATCCCCGGCCTCGAAGGGAAACACATACAATGTGTCTGGCTGAGGGACAAGAACCTAAAAGAAAAATTAAGCCCGGCTTTCCTACGCTCCACAACGGAGAAGAAAGAAGAGTTTTAAATGAGGGGCCACACAAAATGTGGCTGCTGTGGAATAAGTGAGATTACTAATGAGGTCCAGAATTTTACATATCATGGAAAAGATTACATTTTGAAAGGTAATATGTCCTGTGATACTACATTTGTGGTTTATGCGATTAGGTGCCCATGCAATTTATTGTATATAGGGAAAACTACAAGATCTTTTAAAACACGCATGGCCGAATATAAAAGCAGACTCAAATGCGGAATGTTAGCGGCACCATTGGTTCAACATTGCATGGAGAGACATCATAAGTTTGAAGATCTATGCTGCTTTTGCATCGAGAGGGTTTCTTCGGTGATGTATGGAAAGTCCCAGGAACAAACATTATTACTACAGGAACAACGCTGGATATTCATTTTGGGAACCTTATCACCAGAGGGTCTAAATTCCTGTATGGATTGGGGGGCTTGCTTATGAAAACATTGACGGTGGGGCCTCATTACGAAACCAGAGTGAAGAGTATTAGGTAGTGATGTCATCAAAAGATAGTTTATTAGGATGGCTTCATGGCTATTCTGCATGCGCGGCATCTTTTTGAAATATTCACTGCTTTAGAAAACCTCAAAGAAGATAACATCTGCAGCATCTATGTGAAAGTCTTTAATGGTATGTGAAACCATAAGTTCTATTTTGAGGATTTTTGAGACAGAAAACGTGGGAAGATATTATCAGATTTTGTGGTTTTTATTTTATTTTGTGTTTTACTCGTAGACCCCCCTGAAGAAACTCATTACAGAGTGAAACGCAAGAAAGGGCGCCTATGGATGGCGTTGGGGAGCATTTAAAGCTAAGCAATTTTATTTAAATGTAGTTTGAAGATTTCATCTGTGGGAGTATCTATATAGAAATATATGACGGAAAAGTCATTGATGCTATTAGGCACTATGATCAGATATTTTAAATATTGTTTCCTTTGAGTGCCGACGAGTCTGAGACATTCCGAGCATTTCGATAGAACTACTGTTAAGAATATCTCCACAAACGAAACTGTTACCACGTTTGATGGATGTTGTAATAGAGTAAATAGCATTTGCGGGGTATTTTATTTATAGGTCAAAAATCTATTACACAGCATAATTTTCACCTTATTGTTCTACGTCAAGCATCGCATATATTCATAATGTGCATCTCTACGTTTCTGTCATAGGTCAGTTCTTATTAGCATAGGTCATCATGAGGAGGCATGCATGTATTCCCAGACAACACTTGCAGTTATGATATCTCTAAATTAGAACCTGCGAGACTGAAAAACTTCTTCTCCCTGCGCTATCTTTTTCATAACAAACCTAGTGTCTTTGTTCAGCCTAGTTATTTCGGTAGCAAGGTTGTCGCTGAGTAATACACTCTGGAATGTCTGTGGTGTTAACTCTTTCTGAGTGCTTTTAGTAATATGATGTTATTAAGTACCCTGACTGTGTACACAGCCCTGTACAGACAAGCTTCCATTCACCAACCATATCTAACCTCTCATTTAGTGCTATATATTCTAATTCTCCCATCTTATTTTTTTAGAAGTCTAGCATTTGCATACAAGCATATTAGAGACTGTATTTTATTCATATTAATCTGGCTATCAGTAGACAGGGGTAATTTGGAATCTTTAAGCTCTGTCTGCTCAGTACTCAAGGGCATTTGGACTACTTTTGTCTTTATTGGAACTTCTCTGCTGTTATGCCCTAACTTCATTCTTTTCAAGGATACATTGTTCCAAACCATGCGACTGTCGGCTCTCCCCTATTATCTAGTTTAAAAGCTGCTTTATCTCCTTTTTAAAGGTTAATGCCAACAGCCTGGTTCCATCCTGCTTAAGGTGAAGCCCATCCCTTCGGAAGAGACCCTCCTTTCCCCAGAATGTTCCCCAGTTCCTAACAAATCCAAACCCTCATCCTTGCACCATCGTCTCATCCACATATTGAGACTCCAGAGCTCTGCCTGCCTTTTGGGTCCTGTGCGTGGAACAGGAAGCATTTTAGAGAACGCTACCCTGGAAGTTCTGGATTTCAACTTCCTACCTAAAAGCCTAAATTTAGCCTCCAGAACCTCCCTACCACATTTTCCTATGTCATTCATACCGACATGTATGAAGACAGCAAACTCCTCCCCAGCACTATCTAAGACCTTGTCTATGTGGTGCGTGAGGTCCACTACCTTTGTACCAGGCAGGCATGTTACCATGCGATCCTCACGTCTATCAGCCACCCAGCTCTACATGCCTAATAATCGAATCACCAACTATAATGGCTGTCCTAACCCTTCCCTCATGCGCACATGGCTCTGGAGAAACGTTCTCGGTGTGAGAGGGTGTTACATCACCTGGAGGACAGGTCCTAGCTACAGGATCACTTCCTTCCACACCACGGTGATGCTCTCCTGTCACATGGCCTCTCTCCTCCATGGCAACAGGGATGTTGCCAGACTGAAGGTGGGACTTCAGGACTATATCCCTGTAGGTCCTGTCTATGTACCTCTCTGTCTTCCTTATGTCCTCCAGGTCTGCTACTTTAGCCTCCAGAGACTCGTTCCCTAAGAGCAAAGAGCTCCTTGCACGTAGTGCACACGTAAGACCCCTCACCAACTGGGAGAAAATCGTACATGTGACACTCAATGCAAAAGACTGGAAAGCCCCCATCTCACTGCTGGACTGCTGTCTGCATTTTAGTTTAGGCTGTGTTTAGATATTTAAGTTCTTTACTTACTAAGGGTTGCTGGGGATACTTATACTAATAAAACTATACCTAATGTACTTTGTTCGCCTGAAGCTTAATTCATCTCAGGTCCTTAATGTATCCTGATGAGGATAAACAGCTGCACCTGAGAGTGAATATGGAACCTCCTTTTCTTTAAGAGGTTTAAGCACCTATAAAGCTACGATTATCCCGTGGGTGGGTGGGTGGGTGTTGGGGAGGGAGGGAAGGAAATAAGACCTATGAAAAGCTGGCTGCAATACAGTACCCTGCCCTGTGCTTCTAAGGTAATCTGTGACCAATTTCCAGGGGGAGTTCCACAGCCCTTTCTTGGATAGAGGGAGTCTTGGGTTCTAAATTTAAGCTGCACGGTCTCTTCTGTGTTTTAAATTTAAACTGAAAGCTCTTTGCTGCTACTAGGCCCTGACTGATTTAACAAATACACTGGGTTCACAGATTAATTAGTTTTAATCTAAAGAATTCCTTTTTCCTGAAGATTTAGAAAAATTCCCAGAAGTAAATACTTACACTTGCAGATCTCTCTCCAGAAGTAGCAGTCCCTTTTTGTAGTCCTTCAAGACTGAGAATCACAGAACTCTGGTTGAACTATTTATGCCTGTGCTTCTGAGGTAAGCTGTGACCAATTTCCTGGGTGATTAACACACGCCTTGCTTGGACAGAAGAAGTCTTTCAAAATGGCCCTTTGATCTGCCACCTGGCTTAAACACCTATTTAAAAAATTTCACAGGCCTCTTTGTAAAGATCTCTAGAAATAATTTATTGCTCAAAGAATACTGACCCTGTTTTGCCCTTTATGCTAAGTTATATTCTGATTTGATTTAAATTAAAGCTCTTTGCTGCTACTAGGCCCTGACTGAGTATGAAATTTAAACCAGAAGCTCTCTGCTGGATTCTAAAATTAACCAGAAAGCTCTCTTCTGTGTTTTAAATTTAAACTGAAAGTTTTTTGCTGCTACTAGGCCCTGACTGATTTAACAAATACACTGGGTGCACATATTAATCAGCTTTAATTTAAAGAAGTTCTTTTTCCCCAAGATTTAGAAAAATTCCCAGAAATAAATACTCACTTGTCCAGTCGTTAAATGCATATGTGTCAGGAAGATTGTATGGTGGTTAGAGCAGCTGAGACAACTGTGAAACCTAATAGATGGTATTAGATCTTCCCTGTGGCGCACTACAACTGAGGTTAGCTGCATTTGTGAAGTTTCATCGGGTACATTGGGGCAGCAAGGCCATACACAGGGCAAGCCCAACCACTAGGCAAACTAGACAATTGCTTAGGGTGACAACTTCTGGAAGGCAGAAAAAGCAGGGCATTCAAAGCTAAATAGTACTTTTTGACAGCCAGTGGGGCTATAAAGCTTGAGCTTTGCCTAGTGTGCCAACACTTTTGACTAACTCTAGGGCCAGCCCTGGCCATACAGCACACTCATCTAACTCCCATCCATCAGCATATATTCATCATGTTCATTCATGTATGCTCATGCTAGATGCTATACTCTGGCCCACACTGTGGCATTTTTCTCATTAGTGTGTATCACTCACACCTCACCTGCACTGATGTGCAGGTCACCACTGCCACTCAGGCATTCTTTCTATGCCTACATCGTGGTCATGGTGGCTACTCCATAGCACACTTCTACCCAATCCTACTGACATCAAGTGGATTACATGAGCATCCCTCACTGGTACAGTCCAACTGCCTCCCACATTATCCGCACACTCACTGTCTCATACTTATGTGATATATGGATGCGACTTGTTCCCTTCCAGCACGTCACTTCTGACCTCTCCATAGACCATGTTAAGACAACTGTCCTTAGCGCATGTTAACCAAATGCTTGGCACTCTTAATGCCTGCTGTCCACTTAACGCCCGCTAACCAGCCATTAGCACCCTTTGCATGGGACCACCTCTAATCTGTCCCAGACTTTAACGCCCACTAGGGCCTTAAGGCTGCTGTTAGCAAATGTTAAAGCGTGCATCCTTAACTGTCCTTAGTGAACATACCCCTTAGATTGAAAAGCTGAATGAAGTTGTAAAACTTGCTGTTTTCTTAGAATATTGAAAGTGCTTCAAGATGCATGAGAATGCTTCAATACACAAGTTAGATATTCATCAGACTCAGTGTTTTTGTGCTTTACAATCCTTTTGCACCAGAAGATCCCGATCATTATATAAGGCTCTTTTAAAAGCTTTCTTTAACACTGAAGCAGGAAAACCTCTTTCCAAAAGTCATTGTGTCAAATGTTTAGATTGTTCCTTAAAGTCTTCCCTCCCAGAACAGTTCATTGTAAAACGTAAACATTGGGTAAAAGAGAGACTATTTTTTTAAGGACACAAGATAACAACTAGCATAGTGAAAAAAAATATTGTAATCAGCAGATTTCCAGAAGATCATAGCATTCAGCCTACCATTCTTTTTAAAAATCAAAACATCTAAGAACAATATCTTCTCATTACTATTATTTATTTCAAATTGAATATTGTCATGACATGAATATAACCAGAACAAAAAAAATATCACCCAATTGTTGTCAGTCCCTCGCTGTAATACAAAAACATCAATAGAATGGCACCAAAATCCACCAATTCAAGAAAAGGTGATTGGTAGACACACTGTTCTCAAAACGAGCTAAAAAGAGATTAGCTACTGATTTACTTATATATCGCAGACCCTGTATGATCTCTGTGGCACCCTTGGCCATTCCCAACATCTGTTGATAATAATCTTCCAAAAAAAGAAAAGAAAAATATTCTCACATAAAGAGATCCATGCAAGAGACAAAACAAATTCTGTAGGCATAAAATGAAGTCTCACCCTCTTATTCAAAGTCTTGCAAACAACCTCTGTGGCATCAGATAGTGGGATACAGGTATATAAAGACATAACATTCAAAGTAACCAAAAGAACACTTTCCACGTTACCTCATATCCAGACAAAATCTGAAAAAAAGGATAGTATCCTTAAAAAAAAGATGTAATATCAGACACAGAAGGATGTAAAAATTTGTCTGAGAAAATAGAAACCTGTTCCAGAACAGAATAATTAGCAAAGACTATCAGTCTTCCCGGAGGGTTAACTAGGATCTTATGTATCTTCAATAACAAATGAAAACACCAACATCCTCTGTTATTTGGTATTCAAAAAATTATATTAAGAACATAAGATATGCCACACTGGGTCAGATCAAGGTCCATCAAGATCAGTGTCCTATTTCCAACAGTGGCTAATCTAGGTCACAAGCACCTAGCAGTTTCCCCAAAAGACACAGGTTCCACAATGTTTATAATGGGGCAAGCAATGGATATTCTGGGTCCACTTTAATAATGCTTTATGGACCTTACCTCCAGGTACTCGTCCAAACATTTTTTAAACCCAGCTACACTAACAGCTTTTACTACATCCTCCGGTAACAAATTCCAGAGTTTGATTACACGTTGAGTGAAAAAATATTTTCTCTTATTTGTCTTAAAATGTTTGCCATGTAGCTTCATTGCATACCACCTAGTCTTTCTATATTTTGATGGTATAAACAATCGATCTACGTTTACCCGTTCCACTCCATTCATTAATTTATAGACCTCTATCTTATCTCCCCCTCAGCCGTCTCTTTTCCAGGTTGAAGAGCCCTAACCTTTTTAGCCTCTGTTCATAGGGTTATACGTCCATCCCCTTTAACATTATAGTGGCTCTACTCTGTATCTTTTCTAATAACGCTATATCCTTTTTAAGATACGGCAACCAGAATTGCACACCATATTCAAAGTGCGGTCGCACCATGGAACGATACAGAGGCATTATAATATCCTTTGTTTTATTCTCTATTCCTTTCCTTATGATACCTAGCATTCTCTTTGCTCTCTGGGCTGCCGCTGCACACTGGGCGGAGGGTTTTAACATGTTATCCACGATGACACCTAAATCTTTTTCCTGGATGGTGGTTCCTAATGTGGAACCTTGCATTGTATAACCATAGTTTGGGTTTTTCTTTCCTAGGTGTATAACTTTGCACCTCTCCACATTAAATTTCACCTGTCATTTGGATGCCAAGTCTTAAAATTTATCAAGATCCTCTTGCAATCCTCCACAATCCTCATGGGTTTAACAACTTTGAATAATTTTGTGTCATCTGCAAATTTGATAACCTCACTTGTTATTCCCATTTCCAGGTCATTTATGAATATGTTAAAAAGCAGCCGACCTAGCACAGATCCCTGAAGTACTCCACTATTCAACTTTCTCCACTGGGAAAATTGGCTATTTAGCCCTACCCTCTGCTTTTTATTTTTTGACCAGTTCCTGATCCACAATACTACACTGCCTCCTATCCAATGACTTTTTAATTTTGCCAAAGGTCTCCCATGAGGGACCTTGTTCAAGGCTTTCTGAAAGTCCAGATAGACAAAGGTGAGTCAGTTGATATACTGTAGTGTATCTGTTTATTGACACCTTCAAAAAAACATAACAGATTAGTAAGACAAGACTTTCCTTGGCTAAAGCCATGTTGACTGTCTCCATTAAACCATGACTATCTACATGTTCAGTAATTTTGTTCTTTAGGATGGTTTCTACCATTTTTCCCAGTATTGACATCAGGCTCAAGCATCTGTAGTTTCCCAAATCACCCCTGGAACTCTTTTTAAAAATTGGCGTTACATTGGCCATCCTCCAATCTTCAGGTATTACAGATGATTTGAATGATAGTTCACAGATTACTAATAATAGGTCTGCAATTTCATATTTCAGTTCTTTCAACACCTTTGTATGTATACCATCCAGTCCAGGCGATTTTCTACTCTTCAGTTTATCAAATTTATTTATTTTATTTAACCTTTCTTATATACCGCGCTCTTTGTCATCAGTGCAGTTTACATTGAACAATATAACACTTGGTCAATTAAATTAGACCATCGTCTTCATAGAACAGGGATTTAACATGGAGGTAACTTGGGGGAACTATTTACATTCTTAGTACAAGTACATTTAGGTCTAAATTTGCTGTAGGTTTTGGACTCATATAGCTGCGGTTTGGGGTTGGGAGGGTGGGGAAGGGTGAGGGGGGAATATCCAGATGTGTAAAATACGTGAGGAAAAGGTGGTATTTGAGGGCTTTTCTGAACAGCCTAAGGTCCTTGATTGTTCTAATGCTGGGAGGGAGCTTGTTCCAACATCTAGGAGCATAGTTCTGGAATGCCCTATTGATGGTGGCCTGGTTGAGCTTTGTAGATTCACTTGGTATGAGAAGCGTGTCTGCAGCCAGTGGTCTTCTAGGTCTGTTGTTTGCAGTGTGTATGATGAGGTTGGAAATAGATGCAGTTGACATTTTGTTGAAGGCCTTGAAGGTAGTGATGAGGGCCTTGTAAAGGATTCTGGAGCATACTGGGAGCCAATGAAGTTCTTTTAGAATGGGGGAGATGTGGTCATTCCATGAGGCTCCACAAAGTACGCGGGCTGCTGCATTCATGGCTAGCTGTAGAGGGTTGAGGGTGGTTTTCGGGAGACCGTGAAGTATTATATTGGCATAATCGAAGTGCGGTGTGACTAGCGCTTGGAAGATAGTGCGGAAGTCACCGGGTTCGATCATTGGTCTCAAGTGCCTCAGGGTTTTGACCTTGTAATAGATAGCTTTTACAGTGCGTTTAATGTGTTCCTTGAAGTCCAGCTGTTGATCCAATATGACCCCAAGATAACGTATATTGGATTTGACCGGGAGTTCTGCATCTCTGACTTTCAGTGCTGGTGGAGGAGAGAAACCTTTATTTCTTGTTATTACTAGGACTTCTGTTTTTTTGAAATTTATACGGAGGTTCTGAGTGAGTAGCCAATCCGTTATTGCATTGAAGCAGTTGATTAGTACAGTGTAGTCTGGGCAAGTGACAGTTATTGGTGTAAACAGCAGCACGTCATCTGCGAACATAAGGCAGGATATGCCGAAAGAGCGGGCAATGTCACAGACTGGCTGCATGTAGATATTAAAGAGCAGAGCAGACAGGGAGGAGCCTTGGGGTACACCCTGTTTCTGCTGGAAAGGTTCAGATGTGTCATTACCAATGCGTACTTGCTGCCATCTGTATTCGAGGTAGGATTTACACCAGTTCCATGCTTGGTCTTGGATTCCCTTCTCATGAAGCCGCTTCAGGAGCTGCACATGATCTACGGAGTCGAAAGCTGCTGCTATATCGAGGAAAATTAGTGCGAAGCCATTTTTGATGCTGTTTATTCCATTGATGAGTGTATTGGTTAATACCGTTAATAGAGTTTCTACACCGTGGGCTTCTCTGAATCCATGTTGACATGGATCTAATGGGGAGGACATATCAACATGTTGCTGAATCTGTCTCTGGGTCAACTTCTCTAGAATTTTAGCTAGTAATGGGATACTAGAGATTGGTCGTTAAGAATCCTCTTTCTTCGGATCCAGCTGGTTGTTTTTAAGTAGTGGGCAAATTGATGTGTGCTTGAGAGCATCTGGGAAGACTCTGGCTTCGAAGGACAGCTCGGCAATGTTGGCTATGAATGGGCTGAGTTGAGAGTGCACAGTTCTGATCCAATGGGCTGGACAAGGATCGGTTGGTGCTGTCGTAGTGTTGATGGCGGCGATGATCTCTTCAATGGTCTTTGCTGAGGGAGGTGTGAGTTTGGTGAGTGGAAACTGTATGTGGGGAGTCTTGGGGGGTTCATGTGCTGTTGTTGTGGTGATCTTTATTGCTTTGGATTGAATGTAGTTCGTGTATGCCTGGGGTTGAATGCTTTCTTGCTGAGGTGGGGAAGGTTGGTTGGTAAAGGATTTTACTAGGTTGAATAGGTCTCTTGGCTTATTTAGTGAGCGGTTGAGGATCTCGGCGTGGAATTCCTTCCTCTTGGCCCATGTTGATTCACGATGTTGTTTCAGATATTCTAAGTTGTTTGTTCTATGTAAACCGCGCTGATTGCAAATAGTGCGGTATATAAGAGATGTAAATAAATAAAATAAATAAATAAATAAATAAGTAGATGATCTGGTCAGAGGTTCTATGGGTAATTCTCCATTTTCTCTCAAGCTTTCTTAGGTGGAGCAGGGAAGCTCGGAGATCAGGGGAGAACCATGGAGCAGACTGCTTTTTGGTGACTCCGTTGTCGGGTGTGGCTTTTTTGGTGAAGGCCGATTGATGAGCATATGATGAGAGGGTATCATTCCAGTTGGAGGCCATTTCGTTGAGGCTGACTGTGGATCGAGCGAGCTTTGGGATTGCGCAGTTCGTGAACATCTCTCTGTCAAGTTACTTGAAGCGGGCGGCTCTTGATATCTCCTTTTTGTTCGAGCGGTGGCATGTGGTTTGTTGCATTGGTATATGAAATGTTATCAGGTTATGGTCTGACCATGGAACAGGGGTGATGGCAATGTCGATTTGTTTTATCATACTCAAGGCTGGATGGGGGGGCGAAGATTAGGTCCAGGTGGTTTCCTCCTTGATGGGTGGGATCGATCACTACTTGCTTGTAGTTAAGGTTGGACATTGCTTCTAGGAAGGTTTTGGCTAGGGTGGGTTGAGTGGAAGCAAGATTAAAGTCTCCCAACAGCCAGTTAGGTTTGGAGGGGTCATTCGGGTTAAAGGCTAAGTCAATAATGTCTGAGAAATCATCTGCCTCAGTCCCTGGTGCCCTATAAATGAGGTTAATAGTGTTGAGTTTATTGGTAATAGTTAGGGTGTTCAGATGCTGTGTGCTCCTGATCAGGCTAGCCCGATATTGTAGCGCTGTTATTGCAATTACTAATACACCTCCACCTCTTTTGTTTTCCCTGTTACAGGTGTAAATCGAGAAGTTAGGTGGTGTGAGGTGGTTTAGAATTACATTGTCTGTGTCGGAAAGCCAGGTTTCCGTGACCATCAGTATGTCCAGATTGTGGGTGGCTATTAGGTCTGTGACTACCGGCCATTTATTACGGACCGAGCGTGCATTGATGAGTGCACATCTAAGATCCTGCTGAGGCTTGGCTTCTTTGTCTTTTGTGGGGGTTGTGATTTCCAAGGATACATAAAGCAAGTGTGCTTGCCTTCTATGATGAGGGCTTGGGGATGGTTGGTATTGGTTGTTGTGGTGTTTCCGGCTGGCGTTTTGGATTAGTTGGATAGGGTTGTATCCATTTGCAGCGGCATCAGAATCATGGAATGTGCTGGCTAGTGCGTAGACTAGGGCAAGAGTAAATAAGGAGGGGGCCATTATGTTGTTCCAATGGTTTGCTCTGTGTCAATGAGTAATGCATAGGGGGGTTGGTGCGCTTCTGGTGGAGAGAGGGGTGGGAGCAGGTAGGTCAGTATGCAAAGTATGGATGAGTTCGGGGATATACAGCTCAGGGGATGCTTTTGAGTGTTATGTTCTGGTTTAGCTATACTTAGTACAACAGTTTGGTTACTTAGTAGCAGATATTTATAACAGGTGCATGTACTAGATACTTTGTAACTCAGGTCTATAATTATACTATGCAGCAGATACTTTGTATGGCAGTCAAAGTTACATCAGGCTAGTAGCAGGAGTATGCAGACTTTGTACAGCAGGCTAAATTACAACAGGCAGATATGTAAACGGTGGTAGGTGGGTTTACTTTACGAAAATTTGATGCGTTACATGTGCTTTACGGGTTAGAGTTCCGGTACACTTACACTAGTTGTAATACAGCTTCCTGGTGTATCGATATTTCTTTCAATTGTTCCGCAGCATCTCCTTTAAATACCATTTCAGTCATGGGTAACATTCCTACATCTTCCTCAGTAAAGATCAAAGCAAAGAATTCATTCAGTCTCTCCGCTATGGCCTTGTCCCCTCTTCGCGCCCCTTTTACCTCTCCATCATCTAATGGTCCAACTGACTCTCACAGGTTTTTTGCTACGAATGTACTTGAAAAAGTCTTTATTATGCGTTTTTGCTTCCACAGCAAGCTTCTTCTCAAATTCTCTCTTTGCCTGCCTTATCAATGTCTTGCATCTAACTTGCTAGTGGCTTGTATTGTTTCCAGTTTTCGTCATTTGCCTCCTTTTTCCATTTCCTGAAAGAAGTTTTTTTTGGCAACAGCCTCTCTGACCTCACCTTTAAACCATGCTAGCACTTTTTTCAACTTCCTTCCGCTTTTCTTAAAGCGTGAAATACAGCTGGTCTGGGTTTCCAAGCTTGATGTAAATCTTTAACCTTTGCAACTGCTCCTTTTAGTTTTTTCTTAACTATTTTCCTCATTTTATCATAGTCTCCTTTTTGAAAGTTAAACAGAAGGATCTCAAGCCTTAGTAAGGTCCATAATCATTCTCTTCATTTGAAATGTAGGATCACTCTTCAATTTCTTTTACACATGCACCTCAGACATCTGTCTGAGTGCATCCTAGAAGTAATCCTCCTTATCCAATAAAAGGATAGTGCCACCTTTATCAGCCATCTTACCCGCAATGAGACTTCAGCCGTGAGAGAAGAGACAGCCTAGATTGGAGACAGCATGGCAAGCCTCTCATCTTGCAGGTATGCTTGCCAGGCTGCCTACAATGTCGTGGGAAAGCACTGGCCACAGAGGTAGCACCCACTCTGTGTAGAAAAGCGGCTAGGTTGGCTCCCATAATGGTTGATAAATAAAGTTACATATCATCTATTGTATTTATTTATCTTTTCTGAAAATAGGCATACAGAACATTCGCACTTGCCAATTGTCAAAAATTCACCAATCCTAAAAAATCTTCACCGGTTACCAATCCACGGCAGACTATCTTTCAAGATCCTAGTAATGACCTTCAAGGCCATAAACAACCAACCCTCCCTCTCCATTACTGAGCTTATCCACCCCACCCCCCAAACAGATCCAGAAGAACTGCAGCTCTCAATACCCTGCTAATTCCAAAGGAATCAACAAAATGCATCCGGGCAACATCCAATAGGGCGTTCATGCTCCATGCGCCCAGATGCTGGAATGCCCTCCCTAGAGGCATTCGAGCGATCACCGACCTGGCACAATTCAGGAAGGCACTGAAGCACCGCCTATTCATAAGACACTATGCAGACGACAGCTCGCAAATAGCCACCCCAATCACCAAGAAGGTACTACTCAAGGGACAGTTCACAAACAGCCACCCCAATCACCAAGACCTCTCTAACACCACACCCAGCACGCCATAGAGCAGCTAGCCTCTTAGGTGCAGCTCAAGTAAATATCAGTATGTACAATATTTATTAGTGTAAATAATTCTGTAGAAAGTTACCCCAGTTAGGTCCAAGTTCTATCTCCTGTTTCATTGGAAATACAATGTCTGCATTGTATAAGGTCCTGTTAAATGTAAACCGCAGTGATGGGAATAGCGCGGTATAGAAGAGACATTAAATAAAATTAAAATAAATAAATAAATTCATAAATAATATGCTTCATTGTATGTTTTTTCATTGCAGCATCTCATTATTTCTAAGTCTGCATAATCTTGTGTGCAGCAGACTACAGGAGAACATTTACTATGAGAAGGGTTCTAAATTTCTGAATTTTATGTAAAGGGTGTTTATGTTAAAAAAATTGACATTTTTCATGGTTTCTGAGCATTTTTTTCACATGAACACTTCTGTGATAACATTTTACAGTTTAGTACAGCGGGCTCTAGATGAATTAAACCTAAATTTGAGAATTCTAGCCACACCTTGTGTCAAAGCCATAGTTCTACCTATTAGTGGATATGAAAAGTTTAACAGGAAATATATCAAGCTATCATAATGACCAGAGTAATAGGACTATAAAGTTATATTACGCTTACACTTATTTAAGCTGCTCCCTGGTGGATAGTGAAGCAGCCAGGTCAACCACAGATCACAACTTATATAACAGAGTAATAACCAGCAATAGAATCATCACAGTCAATCTGCAATAGTCAGATACCAAGTAAAGCGCAGTTACTCACCTGTAACAGGTGATCTCCGGGAATAGCAGGAATTTAGTCTTCACATATGGGTATCGTCGGTACCGACGGAGCCTGTGCAGGAACGCTCCCCAGCGTCCAATAGGAAAGCTTTTGGGAGCATCCCTCAGCACATGCGCGCTGCCTTCCCGCCTTTCTAACGATCCCTCTTCAGTTCTTCATTTTCTGCGGAGCCGACAGGATCCATACCCCGTCACCGTAGAAAATTCCGTCTTTAAAATTGTTTTCTTGTGGTCGCGTTTGCCTGCCGCACGATGCTTGCCGGTACCGCCGGTTCTTTTCTTTTCCAAAAAAAACAAAAAAAACCCCTTATACTTTGAGCTGTTTCTCTTCAGAAACTTTTCTTTTTTTGTGCTAGGCGCCATTTTGGGCACTAGGCCCCATATTCCTAAAACATGGAAAAACCAACTAGTGGTTTTAAAAAATGTACTAAGTGTGGCGGTACTATTTCTGGGGAGCGTTCCCGCACAGGCTCCGTCGGTACCAACGATACCCATATGTGAAGACTACATTCCTGCTTGTTCCTGGAGATAAGCTTTATTTTTTGTTTTCTGTAAAGTACTCAAGGGATGCAAAGAAATAGCAGGGAGGAATCTCTGAGACAAATCAAACCAGCTATCTAAAAACATATTATACATTGTACTCATTTTGCTTCTCTGTGCTACATCTGACTATCCTTCACCCCCTAATGAGATCTATCTGGAAGCTGCTGAGGGAAAACTATTCTCACTGGCTACACCAAGCAGCAAACAAACATTTCCTCAGCTAGTCTTCAATCATGGAAAAAATAGCTGGGTGTAAAACTTATATTCTCTTTTTGATAGTATAAAATCCTTCACTATAGTGATACACACCGTAAGCATCAAAACAACCAGTCAGCTAAGTTGTAATGCAGATTGAGAAAAAAAGAGGAAAACTAATTATAAGTTGATACAGGGTGAATATTGCCACTTGGAATGTTTTTTTTTGGAACACTATACAATATATAAACAGGAGTTATTTTAATTATAAGTTTTTGTAATACTTCCTAAATGTACCAAACAGAAGAGAGGACTATAGCAATGCTAATATGTTAGCTTTGTAATAGCATTTTAAATGATCAATTTACATGTATAATTCTGAACTAAGAGATTCTGAATTGAAGGATAAGGTGGCATACAAATCTGTCTAAATAAATAAATAAATGTGAGCATGGGAAAGCATAGTTACTCACCTGTAACAGGTGATCTCCGGGAACAGCAGGAATTAAGTCTTCACATATGGGTATCGTCGGTACCGACGGAGCCTGCACGGGAACGCTCCCCATCGTCCAAAATGAAAGCTTTTGGGAGCATCCCACAGCGCAAGCGTGCTGCCTTCCCACCTCACTGCCTCTCTCACTTCAGTTGAGTTTAAAGCTGAGCCAAGGAGAGAGACAGAGCGAGAGAGAGATAGAGATAGAGACAACTCCTAGGGGAGGTGGGTGGGTGGGTTGTGAAGACTTAATTCCTGCTGTTCCCGGAGATCACCTGTTACAGGTGAGTAACTACGCTATCTCTAGGAACAAGCAGGAATGTAGTCTTCACATATGGGCACTCCCCAGCTGAAAGTTGCCAGAGGAATGACCCCAGCGAGCTGTGAACCCATGTGAACAGGGTCATACTTCCTCCCATGAATCCCTGGCATCTTACCGGGATGGAGGGTCGGAATTGCATTGTCTGAAAGAGATGCTGTAGGACAGCCTGGCCAAATGAGGCATCCCGACGGGAGTTCTTGTCCAGACAGTAGTGGGCTGTGAAGGTATGTACCGAAGCCCAAGTAGCCGCTCTACAGATATCATCTATAGACACAGAGAGGAGATTAGCAACCGAGGCTGCCGTTGCTCTGACATTATGAGCTGTAACATGACCCTCAAGGGAAAGACTTTTACTATCATATGTGAAGGATGTGCAGTTTGCAATCCACTAAGATAGGGTTCGTTTGGAAACAGGAAGTCCCAAATGACTAGAATCAAAAGCAACAAAGAGTTGAGAAGACCTCCTATGATGTTCAGTTCTTTGAAGGTAAAAGGCTAAAGCTCTTTTACAATCTAAGGTATGAAGGTTCCTTTCTGCACTGGAGGCGTGAGGCCTAGGGAAGAATACAGGAAGGTAAACCGACTGGTTTAAATGAAAAGACAAAACCACCTTTGGCATAAAGTGTGGATGAGTCCTGAGGACTACTTTATCATGGTGGAACCTTGTATAAGGAGGGTCAGCCACTAAAGCTTGCAGTTCACTAATGCGCCTAGCAGACGTTATTGCAATTAGGAAAATGACCTTCCAGGAAAGGAATTTTAAAGTTGTAGTGGCTAAAGGTTCAAAAGATGGCTTTGTAAGCTGCCTAAGAACAAGATTCAGGTCCCATGCCACCGGTGGCGGCTTTATGGGGGGCTTTGTCAATAGTAGACCTCTCATGAATCTTGACACAAGTGTATGAGAAGAGACTGGTTGTCCATCTTCGTGCTTGTGAACAGCCGCAATAGCACTGAGATGGACTCACACTGAATTTGTCTTAAGACCAGAATTTGAAAGATGGAGGAGATACTCCAGAAGCGACTCCATGGGCACAGAAAGGGGGTTAAACCCCCTTTTTGAACACCATATAGAAAACCTTTTCCATTTGAAAACGTAGGAACGCCTTGTGGAAGGTTTTCTCGAAGCCTGAAGGATATCCTTCACTTGCTGAGAGAGGTGCATATCTAAAAGTTCTATGCCTTCAGCAGCCAGGCCCAGAGGTGGAGGGACTGAGGATTGGGATGCAGAAGCTTTCCGTTCTCCTGAGAAAGGAGATCTGGAGCATATCCCAACTCTAGAGTTGCTTGAGAGAGACGCAGAAGCAGAGGGTACAACGATTGCCTTGGCCAACGTGGAGCTATGAGAATCATATAACCCCTGTCTCTCTGAAGCTTGAAAAGACTTTTGGGAATTAGGGGAAAGGGTGGGAAGGCATAGAGGAAGTCCTGACCCCAATGGAGCTGGAAAGCATCATTTGCTAGACAATATTGAGCCGGAATTCTGGAACAGAACAGGGGAAGTTTGGCATTCTGTGGACTTTCAAAGAGGTCTATATCTGGTGTTCCCCAGGTTTGGAACACTCGAGCCAATTGGTCTGACTGGAGAGACCACTCGTATGGCAGCAGTATTCGACTGAGCTTGTCTGCCCACAAGTTTCAAATGCCTGGAAGGTATACTGCTAGAAGATGAATTTGGAGCTCTCTGGCGAGGGCCCATAGTCGCAAAGCTTCATTGCATAGCGACAGAGAGCCCGTTCCGCCTTGTTTGTTTATGTAAAACATGGCAACCTGATTGTCGGTTTGGACCAGAACTGTCTTTTGACTGAGCTGGGCCTGAAATGCTATTATAGCATTGTAAATGGCTCTTAGCTCTAAGAGGTTTATTTGAAGAGAGGCCTCTTGTGAGGTCCAGAGACCCTGAGTGTAAAGATTGTGCAAGTGGGCTCCCCAACAGTACTGCTCTTGTATCAGTAGAGTCATCGGAATTGGAAGACTCATCGGAGCTTTGCATCGATCGATGCTGGTACCGATGAATATCGGTACCGTGGCGTTTCGGTTCCAACCCCTCGATGCTGGAGAAACTCTCGAGGCTCGGCATGGGAGGAAGCCGTCCCACCTGAGTGGGTACCACAATGGCCCGTGATACGACCCTGCAGCTGAAGGTCAGCTGCCCTGTACGCCCAGGCGATGCAGTCTGCCACCCAGGTGGATAACGTGCGCTTGGAGACCGGTAGACCCAGTTTACTAGGGTCATAAGAGACAAAGAGCTGAGAAGCCCTCCGATGTCCCCGCGTACGCTCCAGGTAGAAGGTTAGCACCCTCTTACAGTCCAGAGTATGCAGAACTGCTTCTGCCCTGCTCGTATGTGGCCTGGGAAAGAAGGTTGGAAGAACCACCTCTTGGTTCAGGTGAAACGAGGAAACCACTTTTGGGAGGAACTTGGGGTGTGTGCAGAGCACTACCCTGTTCTTGTAAAACCATGTGTACGGCCTATCGGACACTAGAGCCTGCAGCTCACTGAAATACCTAGCCGACGTGAGCGCCACCAGGAATAGCACCTTCCAGGGGAGGAAGCGCAGATGACAAGCGGCCATCGGCTCGAAAGGAGGGCAAGTAAGTTGCTGCAAGACCACATTGAGATCCCACTCCGTTGCCGGAGGGCGGATTGGAGGTTTCAGGAGGAGCAGGCCCCTGAGAAACCTGGCTACCAAGGGGTGAGCCGAGAGAGGCTGACCGTCTATTGGAGCATGGTTAGCCGACAAGGTGGACCCTGACGGAGTTAGACTTGAGGCCTAGTTCCGAAAGATGAAGTAGGTACTGTAACACCTTGGGAACCTGAGATGAGAAAGGTTCTACAGTATGTTATTGACACCACACTTGGAACCTGTGCCATTTACATGCGTAGGATTTTCTAGTGGATGGCCTCCTGGAGGCTAACAACACTTCTTCTACGCCTTCGGGTAAGAGAAAAGGTGCCAGTCCTACCCTCTCAGCAGCCAGGCCATCAAATTGAGGGATCTGGGATTGGGGTGCACCAGGGAACCCTGCTCCTGGGTGAGGAGTCAGGCTGTACCCCCAAGGAGAGGGGTTTCCACCGCCAGTTGAAGCAGAAGTGGGAACCAAGGCTGCCTCGGCCACCTGGGTGCTACCAGGATTACCCAGGCCTTGTACCTGCGAAACTTGAAGAGAGTTCGTGCTACCAGTGGCGTAGGTGGGAAAGCGTACAGGAGGCTTCCCGATCAAGGGAGAAGAAACGCATCTGCTGATACCCTGAGGGGGTGCGGCTGTCTGGAGCAAAAGCGGGGTAACTGACGATTCTGTGGACTGGCAAAGAGATCTATGGACGGGAAGCCCCAGTGGTTGAAAATCTGCTGGGCAATCTCCCTGTTCAGTTGCCATTTGTGGGGTTGATGAACCCTGCTCAGTCTGTCTGCCAGGCAGTTCTCTTCGCTGGGTAGGTAAACTGCATGGAGAGACATGTTGTGTCAAACTGCGAAGGAACAGAGATCCAGGGACTCCTGGCAAAGGATCCACAAACCTGTGCCACCCTGTTTGTTCACATAGAACATAGCCACCTCGTTGTCCGTCTGTACTCAGACAGATTGGTCGGAGAGGACAGGAGCAAAGACTTGTAGAGCTAAGCAAATGGCCCGGAGTTCCAACAGGTTGATCTGGAGTGTGGCCTCCTGAGGAGTCCACTGACCTTGAGTGCAAGAGCCCTGGCAATGGGCTCCCCAACCCATCAACGAGGCATCCATGGTCAGTACCCTGGTATGCACGAGAAACTGGAAAGGTACCCCTTGCAGGAAGTTCCCTGATTGTGACCACCACTGCAGGGACTGCACTAGGGGTTTGGATACTGCCACTCTGTCGGACAGGCGTCCCGTGGCCTGTGACCACTGATCCCGCAGGGTCCATTGAGCTGTCGTATGTGCATGCGTGCGAAAAGAGTAACATGAACCGTGGAGGCCATGTGGCCGAGCAGGCATAAGAGCCTCCATGCTGACATTTGGGGTACTTGACTCACCATGGCCACTTGAGACAGCAGGCAGTCTGCCCTGTCCAGTGGCAAGTAGGCCCTCACCTGTACGGTGTCGAGCCTTGATCCTATGAATTCCAAGTTCTGGGTGGGGAGCAAAGAGGACTTTGCGTGATTGATGAAGAACCACAGATGCTGTAGCAGAGCTATTGTGCGAGCTGTGGCATGGTGCGCCTCCTGAGCTGACTGGCCCCTTATGAACCAGTCGTCTAGGTAAGCGAACACAAAGATCCCCTGGCTCCTGAGGAAGGCCACTACCACAGCTAGGCACTTGGTGAAAACCCTTGGAGCGGAAGCTAGACCAAAGGGAAGCACTTTGTATTGAAAGTGGTTTCCTCTGACCACAAACCTGAGGCATTGTCTGTGGTCTGGATGTATGAGGATGTGTGTATAAGCATACTTTAGGTCCAAGGAGCATAGCCAGTCTCCCTGCTGGAGGTAAGGCAGAAGGATCCTAAGTGAAAGCATCTTGAACTTTTCCTTTACCAAGAACTTGTTGAGATTTCGCAGGTCTAGGATGGGGCGAAGGCCTCCTTATCTTTTTGGTATCAGGAAATACCTGGAGTAAAAGCCTTTCCCCTGCAGGTGGTGGGGTACCGGTTCCACCGCCTGATCCTTGAGAAGCCCAGCCAACTCCTGCAAGAGGAGGTTCCTATGCAAGAGGGGTCTGAGATGCTCTCCTGGGAAACAGGAGAGAGGCACTTGGCTGAAATGGAGTAGATAGCCGTCCTGGACTATTCTGAGAACCCAAGTGTCGGATGTAATGGCTGGCCACCTGTGGGCGTACAGGGACAGCCGACCTCCTGTGCAGGACCAAAACACTGGGAGAGGAGCTATGCAGAGGGAGTCAAAAAACCCCTCCCTGGTGGGCAGGGACAGGAGCAGGAGCTGGAGGCTTAGGGGTTTGAGGCTTACGAGGGCCATTCCCCCATCCCCTGTCCTGCTGCCCCTGTTGGGGAGCTGGGGAGGCCTGGTAAGTGGGGTAGTTAAGCCTGTCCCTTCCTCGGGTAAAAGGGCTTTTTCCCCAAAGTCTTCTTCCTGTGAGAAGGTGCAGATGTCTTCTTCGACAGCCTTGTCCGGGTCAGGTACTCGGACTCGAGTTCAGCAGCCTTCTCAGTCATGGGTTTGCTGAAGAGGTTATCTCCTCGGCAGGGGACATCGACCAACTTGCCCTGTACCCATTGAAAGTAAGCTAGCCTGTACAGGGCTGTGTATACTGCCAGGGCACTCAACAATATTTTACTAGCTCTAAGAAAGAGTTAATATCATTCAGAGCTTTTTACTCAGTAACATTCTTGAAAGACTCTGCTAGGATAATTAGGTGAAAGGTTCCTATAATATAAACATTAGTCTATGTTTATATTAGATAAGTAAAAGGGCAAGTTGTCTCCCAGTCTCTCAGTCTCGGGTTAGAGATATCAAACTGTCAGTATTAGAATTAATTAGAATTAATGCCTACATAGTTATGTCTTGGAATATATGTATGTCTTCTCATGATTGCCTATGACGCAGAGATATAGAGATGTATGTTATGGATACGTGATGTCTGACGTAGAACAATAACGTGAGAATTATGCTGTATAATCAAATCTTTACCTATAAATAAAGTGTCCGAAAGCTATGATGTCAGAGTAAACATAGGCAGAGGCCTAGCTTGCTCTCCCAAAGCTTTGGTTTGTTTTTATAATACAAGTGTGTTGTGTATTATTTGTTAAGTTATACAGATTGCCTTCTGATTGCTTTGTGTGTGGATTTCTGTTATACCCAAGAGCCCTGCCTTCTTTCAGGTGAGGGGAGGTGCAGAGTACTTCTTCGGTTTGTGCCGTGACTCGGATAACAGATCTCTGCATTCTAGGCAAGGGCAGAAGGTGCCAGAAGATTTGTGAGTATTACCAGTGATGGGTAATCTGTTAAGTAGACAGGCTCCATCTCAGATGCGTGAATGGTATGACAGAGCTAGGGCTTTAGTGTTTAAGAAAGGTAGCCCTTCTTATTGTATGCTTCTATTGTATGTATGAGAAGCATGGTGATGTAGCCATCGATTCCTTAGCATATAGGGATTCAGTGACAAAAGGTAATGAGGATTTGCAGTTTCCTTTGGAGGGAACTTTCTCTGAAGATAAGGTCCATTGCCTGAGATATGAGTTAGCGGTTAAAGGTAAACCGTGCAATTGTGCTTACATGGTGGGAACGGATGGTACATGATGATAAACAGTAATGTTTACGTTTTGAAACAAAAGTTGTTTGTGTTAGGAAATGTGACTAATGACCAGCTGAGTGAGTGAGGATCACTCGTGTAGCAGAACTAACAGAAAAAGAAAATACTTAAAGAGCAACAGCAGTTAGGGGGAGTAGAATTGTGTATTTTGGATATTTGGAATGTCTCCCAGCTCAAGGAATTGAGAGCACGTTTGTACCAAGAAACGGGAAGTGTTGTACTTGTAATAAGGATCTTAAAAGTAGCAATAGGTCATAGTGTTTCTGTTGCGAAAGAATTAAGTGTTTCTGATGAACTTATTGATATAAATGAGATTTAGACAGACATTATGAAACTTACAAAGAGAAGCGTGATCAATTATATTATGATCTAGGCTCTATTCTATATAATTTATGTTCTGCCCCTGTTAAACTGAAGCAGCTGTGGGAAATGATATTGTGACTACTTAAGAAGTGTTTGATTTGACTAAAACTTTTCTGAATTACAGGGATAACCCTGGTAGATTTGTGTCTTTATGGTCTCAAATAATTAACAGTTCTAATCAACTTGGGCAGCTCTAGATAATTTGCTCAGAACTGTGTTTTTATAATCCAGCTGATTTTCATAGGGTCACTCATCCAGTTCGTGACAAACCATGTGATAGATTTCCAAGAGAAGACTCAAAGAGATAATTTTGTTTTTGTGTAGAGAAAATTTGTTAGAATCCTTTAAAGTAGTATGCAAACCTGTAAAGGATTGGTCGAGATTAACATCTCTAAGGCAGGATAGGGGTGAAAAGGTTACAGATTTTCACACCAGGTGTATGCTAGTTTTTAAAGACTATTCTGGTGAGGCAGAAGACACACCTTCAGGATTCACTAATATTTTGTAAATGGTTTGATCAAGAGAATAAAATAAATTTTAGAAACTTCAATAATAGAATGGCCAGCTAGAACAGTTGATGCAATTCTGGAAGGGGCTCGATACAGTGAGTTGAAATTTCTCAAGGAACAGCAAGAGCAACAAACCAGAATAGATGTGAAAAAGACTAAATTGCTCAATTTACAGATTGTTTATGCAGCCACCCATGGGCAGGGGGGAGAGGTAAAAAATGGAGGATGTTATGGGAATCCTCAGCAAGGGCATGGACAGTGCAGAGAAATGCGTACTTGTTATACTTGTGGTGAGATTGGGCATTTGCAGCGAGACTGTCCCCGGAATCGGAATCTTGATAGCCAGAGAGCTGATTTCTCTCCTCCCCCTCCGGTAACAGCTGAATTCACTCCCATATATCAGTGCTTCTCTAACCCAGAAGATTGTGGAGATGATACATGGGATGCATGACTATTGTTAAGTTTGAATGTAACTCCTCAGGGTGAGTTGGAAGCTAAGCTGGGAGGATCTACTTTGAAGTTTTTTATTGATACTGGAGCTACAACATCAGCACTGCATTTACAGGATTTGCCTGCCAGTTATCACACTCACCTAGCACAAGCTCCGGTAGTACATTGTGAAGGCATTGAGGGAGACACTTTACCAGTGAATCTTTCAGGTCAGGATTTTCTGGCTTCACATCATGCTACTCTATCCTGGATGAGTGGCAAGTTATATTTCCAGCTGTACTCTCTCTCTGAAGTGCCGTCTCCTGCAGATGCCAGTACCATTCATCCTGCTCTTGAAGAACTTCCGTCTACCTTGTGGGCAGTGCCAGGATCTAATGTCGGATGTCTTTCTATCCCGCCTGCGAAAATCACCGTGAAACCTGGAGTTCAGCTTCCTAGACTCAAGCAGTATCCACTGCCAGTAGCTGCCATTGATGGAATTCGTCCTGTGACTGAAGATCTTAAGAACATAAGAACATAAGACATGCCATACTGGGTCAGACCGAGGTCCATCAAGCCCAGTAAGAAACAAGGTGTCATTTATTCTACAACTTCATCATGTAAGACTCCAATTCTTCCTGTACTAAAGGCTGACGGTAAGACTTATAGATTTGTGCAAGACCTGTGAGCAGTAAATAATGTGATTTTGCCAATTTTTCCCTTGGTACCTAGTCCACATGATATCTGGACACAGATACCTTCAGGGACTACCTGGTTTTCTGTTGTAGATTTGAGTTCTGCTTATTTTTCAGTGAGAATTTGCAAAGAAAGCCAATTTTTTATTTGCTTTCCATTTTGAAAATAAACAAAATATTTGGACCACTTTGTATCAAGGGTACACTGACAGTCCTGCATATTTTTCGCAGGCCCTAAGAACTGCATTATTTGATGTAAGACTCAAACATTCCTCTTTAGTTCAATATGTGGATGATTTGCTTTTATGTTCACCAAGTTATGAGATTTGTTGTCAGATTCTTTTTTTCTCAGACTTGTTTGTCAGCTCATATTGCTAATTTAGGTTTGAAGGTTAATTTGTCTGAACTGCAATGTCCCAGACCTTACTGCTCCGCTTTCTGCTCTTATTGGAACAGAAGGTCTCATTGTACCCACATTAGCACAGTGGGAAGCTTTTGTAAATATAAAGACTGCACTGGGAAATGCACCATGTTTATCTTTGATTCTTTACCTTTCAAATTGTATGTGGCTATTTCTGATTCCTCTGCTACCTGTGTGCTTTTACAAGCTTTCCCAACTGGTTGCAAGCCAGTAGGCTATTTCTCAAAGCGAATTGATGCATTGACTTTGGGACTCCCACTATGTCTACGTAGTTTGGTAGCAGTGGCTTTTGCAATTGAAACTTACTGATTTTCTGATTCTACAGCGCCCATTTGTTCCATCAAATCAAGACTCAGCCTTTGTCCTCCACATGTTTATTGACTCTGGAAGTAATACTTTCTCCGCTTCATGTTTCAGTATGTACTACATCAATATGCAACCCTTCAACACTTGTGGAGGAGGATGGGTCTCATGATTGTTTCCAAACTATTTTGACATTTTCTCGAGCTAGATCTGAACTTTCCCCTGTATCTTTACCAGCCCCGGATATAACTTTGTTTGTGAATGGGTCTGCTTTCAGAGACGAGATGGGCTATGCAGTCACAACAGTTAATGATGTAGTGGACTCAGCATCTTTGCCGTTTACCAGTGCACAGCTAGCAGAAGTGTTTGCAAAGGGCAACCATTTTGCAGACCAAGAAGGACGGCAAGCTGTTCTTCGGGCATCAGTGTCACCGACATTGCTGTATTTAACACCGTCTAATATGACTTTGTTTTCCCTTTCATCTCTCTTGCAGCAATATCAAGATACTTCCTTTGAAACCCAAACCCTGTGGACTTCGTGGGGTGCAACCTGTGATGCTCAGGGCTACTGGAAAAAGGATCATCTGCTTATTTGTCCTGACAGTCTATTGTTTCCACTTGCCCTGTTCCTGCATCATAAGCATCACCGCTGTGACTATGAATTATGCCTTTGCGGTTCTCCGGTATCGCCTGAAGGTTTTTTTTTGTTTTCTTTCTTTGGCACAGCTTGTCTGCACTGTTTCAAGACTGGCAGAGTAGGGTCAGCTTAGGGTCAGTTATATGTATTTCTGCCTTCCGGACTCTTTTTGATTTTGCAGCTTGATTTTGCAGGTCTGCCCTGTGCCAGAGGAGGGAAGTGGTATTTGTTTGATGGTCACTTGTCTTTTCTCTGGATGGGTAGAAGCTTCCCCCACTACCAGTATGTCTGCTTGGGTTGCCATCAAATTATTGCTCACTCAGTTTATTCCTGTTTGGGGTGTACCTTTTGTTCTTTCTTCTTGTCTGGGTTCAGCCTTCGTTTCGAGTGTCTGGGAGGGTATTGAAAATTTGGTTTGGTATTAAGAGACAACTGCACACTCCTTATCATCCGCAAAGCTCTGGCCAAGTGGAACGGATGACTAGGACACTCAAAGGTCACTTACGCACTCTGACACAGGATTGGGCTACAGATTGGACAGAAGCCCCTCCTTTTGCCCTTATGACAATGCGTAATTCCCCCAGCTTGACACCATATGAAATAGTTACTGGACGTCCAGCTACCTCTCCACATGAATTGGCAGTTATCCCGTATCCTCAATTGTTGCGCAGCGATATTTGGACTTATTGCTCACAATTGCACTCAGTCCTGTCTGTTTCCCCTTTATTGCAGGTGAATCCTCAACGAGATGTTCCGTCAGAATCATCATATCCAGAAGTGAAGTCACCAGCTTGGGTCCTGATTAAGAATTTGCATCCAAAGACACTTCTGGCTCCCAAGTTCCTAGGTCCATTCCGTGTGCTCCTGGTGGGATACTCAGCACTCTCATTGGATACATCTTACATAGTGTAAAAAGGCTCCTTCACAGGATCCAGAAGGTGGTTCCCTGCATCAGTGAATCAAGAGATTGCAACGCAGAGACTCATTGAACAACAGTGATATTGCAGAAAAAGACTATCAGGATTTAAGTGCTTTTTTTTTGAATGAACTAATCATGCAAAACACCTTCTTCCAGCATCTATACTGCTGCTTAGGTGGCTAAAGTTAGTTTGAATTAGTATTTTACTGATATATAAGCAATGACCTTTGGGCACTTAACCCCTACTTTATGAAAAGTTTGAGAATTAGGGGTAGTTGTAGCTATAGTATATAGCTTCATCATATTAAGAAAAGTAGGTGTATTTTCATTTTGTTTTAGAACGTTTATTTTTGGAGTAATTATAGTTACAGATATTTTGAGGTTTGCTAAGAATGTTTCCTTATCTGGTCTTAGTTGTGCTGTGGCATGTTATTGTTAATGAAGCAGTACTGCATTTAGAATCTTGGGAAAGTTATGGGGAATATCCAAATATTTTTGAGTCACATTTACACTCAGTTACGAAACAGTTTAATCTATCAAATTGTGCGGTTTGCTTTCCAACTGTGACAGCCACTCAGCATGGGTTTCTACCATGAGCTAGGCCTAAAGCCTTTAAAGAGTTTCGTGACATAGCTTAATCTAACTAGTGTACAATGGTCACATACAAACACAGAACCTAGAGTAGTTAGCTCTACGCCTCTAAAGTCCCCTCCAAAATGTTTATGGCTCAAAGTACAGGGAAAAAGGTAGGGGACACCCTGTGGAACATCTGTAGAATAGTACTGCAACATAATTATTCTATTTGGTATAAGAAATCCCACGTCAGAAAATCCTATATTTCAGTAGTACAATTACTGCAAGTTCAAGGGAACCAAGTGCATGGGTTTCCCCTTGTTAGGGTACTACCATCCCTGGGAACGTAATTTATCTGTTGGAATTAAAGAAATGAACATTACTCAGTGGGCTTTGAATAACTGTACACAGAATATATCTTGTCCCCACAACCTGATAATTTGGGAAAATGGATTAGTGGCTTTAAAAGGAGATTATTTTGTGTGTGGTAATCTTGCATATACAGAATTTTTCAGAGGTTGGTAAGGTACTTGCTATGTTAGACATCCCGTGGCGCTTTTTACCTTATCAAAATATTACTTTATTATCAACCTTGAATAATTCTTAAAATGGCATAAAAAGGGATGTTTCCCCTCAGGATAAAGCCATAGCAGCTGGTGGATTCTACAAGTCCTTTAACTAAATCTCAGATAGACGTATTTACAAGGTGCAGTGGACACGGTGTCTGCTTATGTAGCCTAGAATCGCATGGTTTTAGACTATCTCCTAGCGAAGGAAAATGGCATGTATGGATTATTTATTTATTTAATTATTAATTTATTTAATTATTATTATTATTAATTATTGTTGGCTTGATGATGAAGGAAAAATAGTGAAAGGCCTACTAGATAAGGTTAGAAATCGTACTTTTGTATCAAGTAGCAGTTATGTAAGTTCTTTTTCTGATTTTTTGATTCTGTTTCCTCTGTTTGGAATTCATTATCTAGGCCGTTGCAAGGCATGTTAGCATCACTATTTGGCTTTTTAGGGATTATTATTTTAGAAGCATTAATTCTCTGTGTAATATCCACTTGCTGTAAGTAATCAGTGGAGGCACTGACCCCTAAAATGATGTTACCGATAGACCCAGAATCTAGTTACAATCCTTCTTTAATATCAATGTCTAAGTTGCCTTACTTTTGAAATGATTCTTTACAGAATCAGAGGAGGCAATACCTATTGTGGATTGGGAACCAGTTATGACACAGAAAACAATCAGCAGAGCTAAACAATTAATCTTCCCAATGGAGAAAGGTGAATAGTAGAGCACCCCAGGGATCTGTACCGAGAACTTGATTTTTTTTTAAAATTTTCTTTTTATTAACCAATTCCAATAGCACAATACAATGCCCAACTGGGACCAATATCCACACTCTACCTTTTTTTATACATTGTTATTTCCCCCAACCCCCCTCCCCCCTCTTGTTTATCACTATACATATATAAAGTTCGCTCTTCAATCCTCATCTAAGTTTTCCCTGTACTGCTATTGTTCCAGGCCCTCTTTAGATATCCCCCTGCCAATTCTGTAGCCATCCCCATATCCCCGCCTATTGCTTCTGCACTTCTTCTCGCCCCAGATTGTGAGCCATCATGGAGTGCATTAGGTGCATTTGGCCTACCCGCTTGATAAATCCCCTTATGCCAAGAAACTCAGGCTGGGCCCAGTGAGCCGCTATTTCACAGTGCGCTATTATACAATGGCCAATTACCCCCTCCCCCAACCGCTTTGGGGCTATCCCCTCCTCGCGTAATAGATTAGGCTCCGGCTGTCAGTTCAACTGTACCCCCACCATTTTCTCTCTTGTATCAAGCTCGGCACTCCAATATTTTTAACTTCTTTACAGTCCCACCACATGTGGAGTAACGTCCCTCGTTCCCCACAGTTGTGCCAGCAGTTGGGTGTCCGCATAACACCTGCCCTGAATAGGCATTCAGGGGTAAGATACCACCTCATTAATATTTTGTATCCATTTTCCTCCAGGTTTGCCGCTATCAAGCTTTTGGCTATTCCCATGGAGATCCGATCCCATTCCTCCTCCCCCCAGTCCATTCCCAGATCCCTTTTCCATTTCCCCCTGTAGGCCAATTTATGGGGTCCCTCGGGACCTAGTCCCTGGTATAGCTGTGATATTATACCCCTCTTGCCCTCTTTTCCCTGACATGCCGCCTCAAACCAGGTCCTATCCTTCCTGAGGTCCCTTAGCACTTCTTTCTGAGACAAAAAATGATGCAATTGCATGTAGCTGTATCGACCTTGGCTATCTAACTGGTATAGGTCCCCCAGTCCCTCAAAGGGCCATATTTTGCCTCTTTGCATTATCTGGTCAATCTGCGAAAGCCCTTGTGCTGCTCATTTTTTCCAGACCTTGGGATCTGGCCCCTCTCTCTCTCCAAAACAGTCAGCCAAGGGTATCAGTACTGAAATGTTTTTTTTTTTCCCTAATAGGTTCTGTCTGTGGCGGTATCATACCCCAGGGTCTGTCTTATATAGGTGTTCTCCACCCCTTTTGCTCTTTTCTCCCATATCCATCAGTCCAACTCCGCCCCCCCCCCCCCCGGGGCACTATCCTTTCTATTTGCACCCAGGACTTGGAGGTCTCCCTGACCGACCCATACACACTCCTCAGTTGCGCTGCTTCATAGTAATACGATATATTAGGTAGTCCCAACTCCACCTCGCTTTTTGTTCTTTGTAGCACCTGGGTGGTTAGCTGTTCTACACAAATCTATTAATCTTCCACTGGATACTCCTTAAAGTTTTGGCGGGCACCTTAATTGGGAAGGCCTGGAACAAATACATAAAGTGCAGTACTAAGATTATTTTTACTGCCACGGGTGGAGTCAGACTCAGCAAGGAAAGGTGAGTCTACCCACACCGCTATAGTAGACCCTCTACACTCCCCACCACCTGTTGGTAATTCCTCACGTACAAATATTCATGTTTTTACCCAATATTTATCCACAGATAGTGTATCTCTTTTGCCGCCCATTTAAATGAGTAGTAGATTTAGTTCAGTTTAACCAAAATCCTGATAGGCGACCATATTCCTTCAATTCCCACATTATAAATGCTAGTGACACCTTTGGTTTCGTTACCGCTAAGATGATGTCATCCGCGAATAGGGTTATTCAATGATCGTGGATCCCTAAACTGAATCCCACGTATGTTCCTGCTTATCCTGCTCCTAGCTGCGAGGGGTTCTAAGGTCAAGGCAAACAATAACAGAGAGAGATGGCACCTTTGCCGCGTTCCTTGTCTGATTGGAAAGAACTGGAAATAGCCCCCGTTAACTTTTACACATGCTCCTGGTGCCCTATATAAAGCTCAGACCCATTCCTGAAAGTATTCCTCGAAGCCCATTTTTGCCAAATTCCGAAACATAAAGTCCCATGACACTTGATCGAATGTTTTTTCTGCGTCTAATGAAAGCATGAGGGTCTATTTGGGACATCTCTGTGCTTTCTAAATGAGATTTAGAAGCTTGCGTACATTATCTCCGCCTGTCTATCTGGCATAAAGCCGGCCTGGTCTTCATTTATCAGCGTTAGAATAACTCCATTTAATTGGTTAGCTAATATTTTTGCATCTAGGTTAAGGAGAGATATTGGAAGGTATGATGCACATGACACTGGGTCTTTGCCTGGTTTGGGTAGCAGAGTTATGCCCACCCAATCCATCGTCTCTACCAATTTTCCTCCCCCCCAGGTAGGTTATATACCCACACCAGCTGTTCTGTTAGGCTTTTCCTGAATTTACAATAAAATCGGCCCAAAAAGCCATCTAAGTCCGGGGCTTGGTCGAGTTTTAACCCCTTTATTGCTTGCTGTACCTGCTCCCCACATATCTCGCCCTCTAAGGACTCCCACAAGTCCTCTTCTAATTTGCTAAGTGGGATGGATGCCAGATAACTATCAATGTCTTCTATTGTGCCGCCCACTTTATGAGAACCCACTATATGGTCACCTTAAACCCATCCCACAACACGTTCCAATCTACTTCCCCATTATCATTCAATGTAGTGAAGTGGAGGAGTGGCCTAGTGGTTGGGGCAAGGTACTTCAGGCCGGAAGGTCGGGGGTTCAAATCCCACTAGAGGACAGCAACCTTGGGCCGGAAGGACTGGGGTTTCTAGTCCTACAGGTGCTCCTTGTGGTCTTGGGCAAGCCACATAACCCTCCATAGCCATGTTCCCTGTAAAATAGTTATCTCCAAGTTATAATGTCCTGTTCAATGTAATTTCAGTTTGTTCAATATAAACCGCACTGATGCAGAATAGCGCGGTATATAAGAGAATGTAAATAAATAAATAAATGTAAAGTATTCCTTTATGCTAATTTCTCTCTCGCATACCACCCACTCATCTTCTAGCAGCGCTTCATTTAGTCACCAATATGTGATCCCCCCCCATCCTTGCTCCTACTTTCAAGATTTACTTCTATGGGCGTGTAGTCCGATCAGGTTATTGCCTCTATCTCCACCCGGTTTACCCTCGACACCCCCTTGAATGGTCTAGTTTCTACTATATTCCTATTTGTAAATTTGTCAGTGATACATGGCCCTTCTCCGGGATTTTCTTTAGTGAATACAGAAGTACTTGTTTAGTATTTTCACTTTTTTGATGTCACTTTCCACAAATCTGCCCTTGGCACTTTACAGAGTATGTTATCTGCTTGAGTTAATTGGCTCCCTAGTGAGCTTATGGTTTGGGGTTTTGGCGATGTTACAGAATTCTGTGCGCCATATGATTTTTATTGTTCTTTATTGTATAGAATGTGATTATGATTGTGGGGTATGTTGTTATTATGAAGACTGTCATATTGTGATACCCTTGAGTGAGAGATAATAGTTCTGGACCTTTTCATGCTATTGTATCCCTCCATGAAAAGAATAAAGTTGATAAAAAATAAAAAGAGGAACAAGATAGCCCGCAAATGGAAGTGGCAACTGCAGTATGGAAAGAGGCAACCAACTAGCCAAGAGAAACATGCTGTCTCCTGCTGGCAGGATTCAGAGGTTCCCCCAGCAAAGTTTTCTTATCAACTGAGCTACCCACTGGCTGGTGATGGAATCTCATAATGTAGTCTTTACATTTTATATTGCAATAGATACAAAGTACTTTCTCAATCTACAACTGCTTTTAATGCTGGTACTTTTTTCATGGAAAAATATGTAGATATGAAAATTAAATCGACCTGTGTTATTTTCCTCTCCCTCCCTAAACATGCCACTTGTACTACCTTCTCATAATGAACACCACATGGAATTTTGACCACTTCAAGGGAGGGTAATTTTGAAAGAGTCATAAAAACATAGAAACAGAAATATAGCGACAGAAAAAGACCACAATGGCCTATCTAGTCTGTCCTTCCTTATCAACAACTACAACAGTCCCCTTTTTTCCTTTAGAGATCCTCTGTGTTTGTTCCATGCTTTTTTGAATTCAGTTACTGTCCTCATCTCTACCACCTCCCACTGGGAGACTATTCCACGGATCCACCACTCTTTCCGTAAAGAAATATTTCCGCAAATCACTCCTGAATCTATCCCCCTTCATAGCAGAACTTGCTTTCAATCGAAAGAGGCTCTCCCCCTCTGCATTCATGCCACGGAGGTATTTAAACGTCTCAATCATATCACCTCTATCCTGCCTTTCCTCTGAGGTGTACATATTAAGATCCTTAAGTCTGTCCTCATATTCTGTATAATGAAGACCACTAATCATTTTAGTAGCCACCCTCTGTACTGACTCCATCCTCTTTATATCCTTTTGAAGGTGCAGTCTCCAGAATTGCACACTATACTCCAAATGAGGTCGCACAAAACTTATACAGAGGCACTATCACCTCCTTTTTTCTGCTAGCCATTCCACTCCGTATGCACCCAAGCATCCTTCTAGCTTTTGCCATCACCTTTTCTACCTGTTTAGCTACTTTAAGATCATCAGACACAACCACGCCCAGGTCCCGCTCTTCTTTAGTGGACAAAAGTACTTCACCCCCTATACTATATTGCTCCCTTGGATTGCTGCAGCCCAAATGCATGACCTTACATTTTTTAACATTAAATCCCAGCTGCCAGATTCTAGACCATTCTTCAAGCTTAGCTAGATCCCTCCTCATGTTATCTACACCTTCCTGGGTGTCTACTCTATTGCAGATTTTGGTATCATCCACAAATAGGCAAGCCTTGCCTGAAAGCCCTTCTGCTATATCACTAACAAAGATGTTAAAAAGAATCGGACCAAGGACAGATCCCTGGGGCACACCACTGATAACATCCTTCTCCTCAGAGTGAGCCCCATTTACCTGTACTCTTTGTCGCCTCCCTCCCAACCAATTTCTAAGTCAAGCAATAACTTTAGGGTCCATCCCTAGGGTGCTCAGTTTATTTATAAGTTGTCTGTGAGGAACAGTGTCAAAGGCTTTACTGAAATCTAAATACACCACATCTAGGGCTCTCCCTCAGTCCAACTCCCTGGTCACCCAGTCAAAGAAATCAATCAGATTTGTCTGACAAGACCTGCCTCTGGTGAATCCATGCTGCCTCGGATCCTGTAATCCGCTGGACTCCAGAAACCTCACTATTTTCTCTTTCAGCAGCATTTCCAATAATTTACTCACCACCGAAGTTAAACTTACTGGCTTGTAGTTTTCAACCACATCCTTACTTTCGCTTTTGTGTAAAGGCACCACACGAGCCTCTCTCCAGTCCTTTGGCACCACTCCGACTCCAACGAGGCATTGAAAAGGTCAGTCAGTGGAGCTGCTAGAACGTCCCCAAGTTCCCTCAGTATTCTAGGGTGTATCCCATCCGGTCCCATCGCTTTGTCTCCTTTAAGTTGAGCTAGTTTCTCATGAACACAGTCTTCTGAAAATTGTTTAAGATATCCCTCGCTTCTGTTCCTGTTTGTGGGTGTTTTCTGAGGTCCTGCTCCTGGTTCTTCATCTGTGAACACAAAACAGAAATATTTGTTAAGCAATTCCGCTTTATCCTCATCATCTTCTACATATTCCTCCACTTCACTCTTGAGTCTGACAATACCATTTTTGCCCTTCCTCTTCTCACTAACATATCTGAAAAATGTCTTATCCCCCATTTTATTGCATTGGCTATTTCCTCCTCTTTTTGAATCTTTGCTTTCCTGACAACTTTCCTAGCTTCTCTAAGTTTTTGCAAATATAGATGCCTGTCTTCCTCTCTCTGTGATCTCTTGTATTTCATGAAGGTCTCCCTCTTTGTCTTCAGTTTTTCAGGTACCTCTTTTGAAAGCCATAGCGGTCTCCTTTTCCTTTTACCTTTATAACAAAAAGGTTGGTTGCCCTTAAAATATCTCCTTTCCGTTTTTCCCACAGTTTTTTTACATCCCCTAGTTGTTCCCATCCCGCTAACGACTCCCTGAGGTATTGGCACATCTTGGCAAAGTTAGTCTTCCTAAAGTCTAAGACCCTCACCTTTGAATGGTTCTAACAGCCCTAGTCCTAATACTGAACCACACCATCTGGTGATCACTGGATGCAAAATGATCTTCTACTATAACATCAGAAACACTTTCACCATTGGTAAGCACCAAGTCCAGTATGGCCCCTTCACGTGTGGGGTCTGTTACCAATTGCTTGAATAGTTCTCCCTGTAGAGAATCCAGGATCTCTTTACTTCTAGATGATACTGCAGCAGGAATATGCCAATCAACATCTGGCATATTGAAATTCCCTATCAGTAGCACTTCCCCTTTCCTAGCAATGCTGTGTATGTCTTCAATTAACTCTCTGTCCACCTCTTCCTCTTGTGAGGGAGTTCTGTATATCACGCCAATGCAAATAGATTTCTCTTTCCTTCTTTCTAGTTTAACCCAAAATGCTTCCTCTCTCCCTTTTAAGCTCTGTAATTCCAAAGTCTTAATAGTATTTTTTACATATAGTGCCACTCCTCCTCCACTTCTTCCTACCCTGTCCTTTCTGAATAAAGTATAGCCAGGTATAGTTACATCCCAGTCATGGTTTTCTGTGAACCATTTTTCTGTAACTGCCACTAAATCCAAGTCTATCACTCCCACCAAAGCTTTAACATCAGGGATCTTATTCCCCATGCTACGGGCATTTATACACACTGCTTTCCATATGTTACCCCTGTTACCCATTTCCATAAAGGTATTTAATGCATCACTTACCTGGGGACTTTCACTTATCTGAGGGCTTTTTTCACCCATCCCCAGTGAATCTAGTTTAAAGCCCTCTTCAGTAGATTAGCCAGCCTACTACTGAAGATGCGCTGACCTTTCTTGGACAGATGGATGCCATCTCTGCTCTGTAATCCCTGGAACAGCATCCCATGGTCTAGGAAACCAAAACGATCTTGATGACACCATCCACACAGCCATGCATTCATCTCCAGGATGCGAGCCTCTCTGCCTTGGCCTTTACCCTCAACAGGGAGGATTGAAGAGAACACCACCTGTGCACCTAACTGCTTCACCCTCTGTCCCAGAGCCATGAAGTCATTTTTGATATGCTCAGAGGAATACCTGGCAGTATCATTTGTTCCGACATGGATTAGCAACATTGGGTAGTAGTCAGTGGGCTTGATGAGTCTCGGCAAACTCTCTGTAACATCTCGGATTTTGGCACCAGGCAGACAGCATACCTCTCTGGACATCAAGTCTGGTCGGCAGATGGACACCTCCGTACCCCTTAGAAGAGAGTCACCAACCACCACTACCCTTCACATCCTTGTGGTCACTGATTCTGCAACTTTGGGGTACTTGAGCTCTGGTTCTTCCCTTTCCAGGGATACTTTCACCTCCTCCACTTCCAGGGCTGCATAATGGTTCTCCAATTCAAGGGCTGAAGAAGTTGGATGGGTGATTCTGCAGGCCCTGGTGACTTGTGTCCAACCTTCGTCATTCTATTGGCACCCATCTTCTCCTTTGCTAGAGAGCTTGGATGTTTCAAGAAGCATCTCATCAATGTACTTCTCACTGTCTTGAATGCTCTTCAGCCTCGCCACCTCCTCTCTGAGTTCCTCTACTTGTTTCCTCATAGCTTCAGCATGCAGGCACCCTGAACATGGAACTGGTCCTTCAACTGGCATTGGGACCTCTGTCTGGGCAGAGGCAGAAGCTGTAATGGGGGCAACAGCTTTAGCGATATGATTTTTCCCAGCAATTGTTCTGTTCGTGAAGCTTAGGTATCTGTTAAAGCAAAAGAGAGAGATCTATCAAAGTACCAGCCGGTTTCCCAGCTGTCCTTTCAGAGAAAAAGCAGTTAAATCTCTTTAATTATATTCAAAATGTGCTGTTCCAAGTCCCTGTGCTTTGTTAAATGGGGAGGTGTCCTATAAAGCAAGACTGCTCACTAGGGGTGGATGGGAGTTGGGGTGGGTAGGGAGGGAACTAACACCTGATTAGGTGTCAGCAGTTCCCAAAAGCTGAGGAGGTTACTAGAGTTTAAAGCCTACTCTACTAAAGACAATATTGCCACTAAACCACCAAAAAGAATGTAACTTTGCTTTAAAAATATACCAGAACCCTTTTAAGAGCTCCCATCAGAGAGCTAGCAATTTAATAAAAATAAACCCTCAAATCCTTACCGTTGTTTGACCTATAGAGCCCCTGTTTGGAATGCCTCAATTAATAGGATTAAAAAGCTTTTTAACCCATATAAACCACTTGAAAAATTGCCCTCATATTAATATAACTTCTTTGGCAATTTGGTCAAAAATCATATAAACTGTTCTGCCCTTGAAGTACTTACAAGTCATTAAGCTCTTAGTACTGTAAATACTGCATCAGATTCTGCAGCTGGTAACACATATACGTTATTGGCCATGGTAACACAAAGTGACTGTCCCCCTTCCATTAGACATAAGGGCTCCTGGTGTTCCTCTCTCCCCTGACAACAGAAAGGGTAAGTTGCCTTAAGAGGCACCCCATCTCCCCCTAAAGACAGAAGGAGCACACAATCTCAAGTGGAACCTCAAGTTTTCTCTCTCCTTTAAATACAGAAAAGGAGCATCTAATCTTAAGCAGCAGCCTATATCCGAAGACATCTTCACCCTTTGTCCTAATGTTCAAAGAGATCATGGTCAAGTCTGTGGATACTTTCCATCAAAGTGAGCTATTTGAAAACTGTTTCCTTTACTGGCTATTAAATTGTTTGTTTCTATATTTCATCATATTGCTCACTCTTTTGGTTTATAGTTGATCCTCTGATCATCTATCTTTTAACTATCAGCACTCTCAAAATCTAGTTTATGTCAATCCGCACAGTCTACACTATTTTTCATACAATTACCCTGCAGGAAGCAATACTCCCTGCATCCCATTTCTGTACTTTTTCAGCCTGCCATATGTCCTTACTCCCTACATCCTAAAATCACCCATATTGGAGGTACATTTATAAGAAGCCATGTATAAGTCATGTATTTTCAATGACTAACGTGTGTGGATGAGCCTTTATGCATGTACTTTAGCCAGATGCTATTTTGTAAGTATGCAAACCAGGCCAATGGCATGTACTTTTGCTATGTGTGGGCATAGGGACAGAGTGCAAATTTATGGGCATAAGTTATAAAATACTATAACTTATGTGCATTCTTTAGAAATCTAGGTGCAAGCATTTACACCAACCCAAGGTCTGGTATAAGTGTTGCTTTCGGCCACTTATATCCCTATTTTTTAAGAAAAATAGGCGCCTACTTTTTCTTATAAAATAAGCTTAAGATAGACATGTTCTGGGTGCCTAAAACTAGGTGCCTGAATATAAAATTACCCTCATTAGGTCCGAGCTTTCCATCACCTCCTCATCTAAAACTCAACAAATCTGTGCAACCCAGCATTAGCTTCATTAATGATAATCTATCATTGTTTTGATCTTATCTTGAATATCATTTTGATATCCTTTGTCTCACAGAAATTTGGCACTATGCTATATCGTTATTTAAAAGTATTTTAGCCCACCAATCTGACTGATTTATCAGCAGGTTACCAAATTAACTCCCAATTTTTCTTGGTTGCCTAGGTCAGAAAAGGTACATTCAAATTGGGATATTCAAATAGTACAGGCCTATTTGACAAACGGATCATCGAAAGCCTGGGTGGGTTTTTAGATTGGACCATTATATTAGGATTTGTACAATTAATAATAGAGCTAACAGAAGATCAGACAGAACCTAAAATTCTCAAAATCAACCTTGCTCTAATATAGTGCAAAACAAGAACAGGAACCATCTTAGAGAAACATAGAAACATGATGGCAGATTAAGCCCATACAGCCTATCCAGTCAACTCATCCAAACAAATTACTCAGCTCTACAGTCCCTCTTTTTCCTTTAGAGATCTTCTGTGTTTTGTCCCATGCTTACAGTATCTCTGAATAGCTTTAAATGCTTGTCAGAAAACAGAGCCTTAAAGCTGATGGTAAAACATCTGGCCAAGAAATGCAGTTCGGTGACAGGTTCATTAAAAACAGACAAGGTTCGATGTATGACCCTTGTCATGAGTGGGCGCATTTACTAGCTGAATAAAGCCTTAAGAGGCCATGCCCAAAAGGAAAGGAAACTATCAGTGACCAGAGAGCATGGAATACAATGTGTATGTAAAATAAAATCCAGCACAAAAATTCATCTCAAACTGGCCTAAAGTTCAGCTAAGGAATCTACAAAGCAAATAATGATGGGCCAGGGGCATCAGGGTATGATAAATTAGATACAGACCATAGTCTTGTACCTGACCAAAAATACATTCAGAGATTTGTTGACTGCCATATCTGTATAAAAAGAAGTCTAGAGTTTGATTGTTTAAAAGCAATACACCATCTCCATGCCAACGATGGTGAGGTTGGTGTAAATTGCTATAGCTGGGAGGGTACATATCAATCCCATAACTTAAATTCAGTGCTACATAAAGTGTCAGCATCAAAATCAAATAACAAATCAAAAATGATAGCAATGTCTTCACTGCTTATTTGGCTTTAAGATTATTGCATAATTATTATAGGAAACATGACATTCAGTAGAAATCAAAGTAATATTATACAGGCAAAACACCAACACCATATCTTCTAAACAATTTCTATAATCTTTTCTGTGGGTGAATGCTATAGTGGAATTTGATATCCCTCACTGGGAGGGCCTATTTGAAGCATGATTTAAGCACTAAACAAAAGAAAAAGCATTGATAACTGTCACATGATATAATTTGTTATAACCAGTATCTCCAAAATGCTGGTCCAAAGGCACATTAGTAGTACGTAGGATACTGATGTATCCCATCCACATGTACGATTGTTACTGTCTCCACCTTCTGTTCTGTATGTCTCAAAAGAAGCCATCCTTCAAACAAGTAAACAATCATTCTCCACAACAGTAGTGTCACTCAAATTCCAACTCTCAATAATCCTTTCCAGACTGTTACAAAGTGCCAGTAGTTTTTCCAATAGTCCTTACAGCTCTCCACAATGCATTCACAAAATGGCTGCTGTTTCCTTCTACAAAGTTCCAGCAGTCATCAGTATTAAACTTTGCTAACCTCTCGCATTACCCTTAAAGACTTTGCTACTAACCTCCTCCCTAGCAAAAGCATTTATATATTAGTCAAAAATGTAGGTACTCTAGAGACAGTCCACAAAGAATGGTAAAAGCAATTGTATCTCAGTTTAATTTCAAGGCATTTTGAAACAGTTCACAAAACACAGCAAAAGCATTTACCCCCCAGTAATGCTCATGTCTTCTGCTTCACTGGATGCGCTAATCCTTGATTCTATTCCTATCTACCTTCTTCATTTAGACTAGCTGTCTCTAGATGCTTCAGTCTTGGCTTCGGGTTACAGCTGATTGTTGCAGGTCTCTATCCAACCTACTCACAGAGCCCTGTATCTCAGAGTCTCATTGGTTAATGAATGAAATCCCACCTTTTCACGCTGTCCTCAAACTCCTGACTAACTCTGCTCAGAAGGTGAGACTTAGAGCTACAGCCTACTCAGTGTTCCTCCATTTATGTGAGACTTGCAAAACTGATTCCCCCCCCCCCCCCCCAATGACATCAGCTGGCTGCTTTGGAGATGAGTATTTCTATTGAAGAAATATTTTCTGAATGGTATTTTCCCTGTAGCAGAACTGTGCTAATTCACGAATAGTTCAAAACACAAGGGTGTTTACCTGCTCCATGCCAGCTCGTTCCTGTGCTGCTTTCTGCTTGCTTGGCAGGGCTCTGTGATCCTTCTTCTGCGGAGTAGGCAGCAGATGCGGCTCCCCTTGGTACCAGCCCTTCCTCATCGCTGGCCGACACTGCTGTTTAGCGGGGAGCAAAAACAGCTGGCAGCGCACAGGGAGATGACATGGACCATATCTCCCTGGCGAAGGGAGAGAGGGAGGGAATGGAAGGTAGGCAGCTATCTCCCAAGACATAATTTCATAGCAGAGAGGGAAGTGGCAGTGGCAGATGGAAGGCAGAGCACTGTCCACCACCTCCTTCTCGCCTGCCGCAGTCCTTTCAAAAACCACTATGTGAAACATAGCCACTGCAATAAAATCTAACCCCACCTACAACGACCAGTATTTACAATCTGTCTCAATCCCTACCATATAACACCACCCCACAACCTGTAACAAGAAATCATGTAAATACTGTTAACCCCTTCTCTCCAAGTTTAATGACCTTGTTCTATGTAATGTTCCTTGTTTATTGTTCAATGTAGATCGCTTTGAATACAAGAAAAGCGGTATAGAAAAATTGTTAAATAAATAAATAAATGGATGCTCTCAAGCTGGGCTAGCTGCCTGCTGCAAATTTTTTTTTTAATTTACTGTTTATTAAGAAATCAACCATAGATCATACATCAAGTTATTACATCCATATTTCTTATCTCCCTCAAAAACCTCTCGAAAACCCCTACCCTCACCCTCCCTCTTCTCCCCCCCCCCTAAACTTACACAATACAATAGGGTATGGTATTACACATTCCAGTTCAAGCACAAAAATTATTTGTACATTATTAACAATTCTCACCAGATTTGTCTACATCCCGGGAACCCGCACTGGTAATAACCCACCATGCAATGCAACCCACCATAATGCAATGTATTTCCCATTGTTCCTTTATCCTTCTTCGTTCAGTATATATGCTTATTCTCGGTTTCCCTGATTACTCAATATTCATACCAGATATTCATACCAGAGGCCTCCCCCCACCTCCCTTTTTCACCCAACAGTGATTCTTTGGAGCTCCAAACTATACTCCCCTCCTTCTCTCTCCATTGAAGGTATGGACCCCAGGTTTTCTGAAAGCCCAGCAGCCTCTTCTGATGTTGAGCTGTGAGCCAGTACATCAAACAGAGGTGCTCCACCTTCCCCTTAACCTCTTCTATTGTGGGCACTGTCAGTGACTTCCATCTTCGCGCTATCAGTTGTCTAGTTGCCATACATGCTATTCCCCACCAACCATGGCCTTTTTTTTCCCCTCTTCATTTTCTACATTAAGCAACACTAGACATGGTCCCAAGCCCACCTCCTCCCCATAACCTCTTTTAACCAGTTAGCTACCCCCTTCCACAACAGGCCTAACTGGGCACATTCCCACCAAATGTGTAGGAAGGACCCCACCTCTCCACACTCTCTCCAACATCCTGCAGAGCCACCCTGCCACTTCTGTACCCTTTGAGGAGTCAAATACCACTGATATAATATTTTATAATTATGTTCCAAGATGCTGCTGGACACGACCCCCTTAAACAGCCCTTTACAGACCAACTCCCACTTTTCTCCATCCCAGCTCCTGTTAAGATCCACCTCCCAAGCCTTCCTATGGGACCATATATCACATTTTACTACCTCTATTACCTTATACAGCTGGGATATAAGACACTTAACTTCTCTTTTTTCAAATAACCCATCTATGTCTCCTCCCCTTGGGCCATCCCCTCTTCTTACTATTTCTTTACAAAAATGAAGGGCTTGAAGATACTGATATCGATCCTCACTGGGTAATTGACAGTCATATTGCAAGTCTTCAAACTTCACCCACTCCCCACTTACCTTAAACTGCTCCACCACCCGCAACCCCAGCTCTGCCCACCTCCTAAAAGATGGATCAGTTACACCCAGAGGGAACTCTGGATTATCTACCAGCGGCATGAATTTAGAACATCCCTGTATACCATACCATCTTCCCTGCCATCTCCACCAATTCTGAAACGTGAGCGTGACAAAGGGGTTCCCCTGTCCTCTCCCAAAGGAATCCACCTTTTTTAGGCAGAGTACCTTACTAAAATCTATCTGTTGATTAATCCCTTGCCCCTCCATCTGCACCCACTCAGTTTCCCCCCTCAACTCCCATTCAAACACAGCCCGCACTCGAGCTGCCTCAAAATACCTGGCTAACAGAGGGACCCCCATCCCACCCACCTTCTTGACGACACTCAAAATGCTTTTTGCTACCCGGGATCTTTTCCCTTTCCAAATATACTTCATGATCTTGTTTTGCATTCTATTTAGGTATCCCACTGGAACCTCAACAGGTAGGTTCATAAACAAATATAATAACCTAGGGACCACTATCATCTTAACCAGGTCTATCCTACCTAGCCAGGATACCTCATATCTCCCCCATTCTTCTAATTCTCGGAACAATTTGCTCTTAGCTGCCTCAAAATTTTCGTGGAACAGTTTATCGCGCTTATTGGTAATCTGCACTCCTAGGTATCTAATACAATTTTCGCCCTTCTGAAAGGAAACACTTGCCTCAGATGATCCTCTTCGGACTTATTTATTGTTAAGTTCAGTACCTCCGATTTGGTAGCGTTTGTACGGAACCCGGATACTTCTCCATATCCGCCCAGTTCCTCTAAAACTGCACTTAATGATCACTCTGGGTCCACGATAAAGAACAAAACATCATCTGTGAACAGTGAGATCATGTGGGAGCGACGTCCCACTTGCACCCCCGTGATATCCACCCGATCCCATATTCGCTGAGCCATGGGCTCCATAGCTGTAATAAATAACAGGGGCGACAAGGGGCAGCCCTGCCTGGTGCCCCTGTACAGTTCGAACACCCTCGTGACTGAGACATCAATTTTTAAGCAAGCCATTGGCATTTTATATAGGATCTGAATCCACTTCAAGAAAGCGCCTTTTTTACCTACTTTTTCTAACACTTTGAATAAGAAGTCCCAGCTCACCCTGTCAAAAGCCTTTTTGGCATCGACTGCTAGGAACGCCAACTCTTCCCCGCTTTTTTCCCCCTCCCACATTATATTTAGGGCCCTCCAGATGTTATCCGATGTATACCTCCCGGGAACAAACCCAGATTGGTTCTGGTGTATTAATCTACCTAGGTGCGGCATCAACCTATTTGCCAGAACCCTTGCAAATATCTTTAAGTCCCCCCCCAATAGTGAGATGGGCCTATATGAGTCACATTCTACTGGATCCTTCCCCTCCTTATGTAATATACTGATCCCTGCCATATGCAATGATGGGGGCATCATATGCGCTTCATTAAAGGAATTATACATTCTTGCAAGTGGCCCAACTAAAACACCCGAGAATACTTTATAAAATTTATTTGGGTACCCATCTAACCCAGGAGCCTTATGCCCCTTTAAACCTTTTATCACTGCCAATATCTCTTGCTCTCCAATCGGGCTTCACAAGCCCTCCGCCTCCTCATTAGTAATTTGAGAGAGCATAACGCTTCCCAGATATTCTCTTATTTTCCCCTCTTCCATAGGCTTTTCCGGGGTATATAGCCCCTGATAATACTGGACGAACCTTTCTTCTCTATATTTCCCCATCCATAATGCTCTCCCCTGTACATCCCTAATTTTAACTATGGCATTCCTAGTTTTCATTTTTTTTACTTTCCGGGCCAGCATCCTCCCTGCCTTGTTGCTAAATTCAAAATTCTTCTGTTGCAACAAATTCAACTTGTACCTGATATCCTGCATATGCAGCTCACTCAATTCCCCATGCAACCCCTGCAACTCCCTCCTCAGTTTTGTGTCTGCCGAATCCCTCTTTCGTTTTTTTCCCCACATCCCCAATTGCAGCTAACAGGCTATCTTGTTGCTTCAAATTCATCTTCGTGCAGTGAGCTCCCACCGCAATAAATTTTCCCCGTATCACCGCTTTTAAACCGTCCCAAACTATACCCGGAGAACACTCCCCCGTATCATTCAACAATACAATCTCTGCTATTCCATCTGCAATCTGTGGCACCACCTCCTTATCCTCCAGTAGAGATTCGTTTAATTTCCACCATGTTCTATTAATTCTTGGGGCTCCCATTTGAAGCGAGCATATGACTGGGGCATGGTCAGACCATGTCCGCTCTTTAATTTTACATTCCTTTACTTCAGCTACTAAGGAGTGATCTAGAAATATCATATCAATTTGAGAATACACCTCATGCACTGCTGAGAAGAATGAATAGTCCCGCTGCCCCTCATTTACCTCCCTCCATATATCAACCAAGTCCAGTCCCTTTAACAGTTTCTTCAAACCCATTCTATGCTGCTTTGGTGTCAAGGACGCCCCCCTGGAGGTATCAATTTGGGGATCTAGGTGACATTAAAGTCTCCCCCCACAATTAAGTTTCCTTCACTTTTCGCAATTAATATATTCTGAAGTTCCCAAAAGAAATTCGCCTGATTGACATTTGGGGCATACACATTCACCAGGGAGTAAGTCTTCTGACCCCACTGCAGCTTAACAATCACGTATCTCCCCTTTCTATCTCTAATTATTTCCCCCACTTGCCCCAGAATTCTAGCAGACAATAATATTCCCACCCCTCCTTTCTTCCTTTCCACATTATTTGAAGCAAAAAACTGCTGGGGATAATGTGGGTGGCCTATTAGATTCTCGTCTTTGGGGAGAAGATGCGTCTCCTGGACAAAGACAATATCACCTTTCAGTCTAGTACATTCTTTCATTAGCAACTGTCTCTTCCTGAAGGAGTTGAGGCCTCTGGCATTCACAGTTATTAGCTTTATCTCTGGCATTCATAACATTCCTCCCCCAAGCTTTTACCATCACCCTTAGCCTTTGTTTACCCCCTCCCCCCTTCCTCCCCTTCCCCCTCTCTCCCATCCCCTCTCCCTTATCCCCCCCTCCCTCATCAGTTCCATTATTAGAACCTCTTCTGGTGACCTCAGGCCCAACGGACCCCAAGCTTCTCCTCAATTCGCTTTCCCCACAGGAGTAACCGTGATCATCTTCTTCAACTTTTCATTCTCTCCCCTCACTTGAGACTCAAACATTTCCACCCAACTCCCCACCATATATATCTTACAATAGCAACAAATAGGAAAAGATACATCACCTCTCCAAATGACAGAACTCTTTTCCCCTCAAAGACCCCAACTATTTCAAACTCAACAGACCAAAGTTAAAAGTGCAAAACAGTCCAGCTTTTCATTTAATCAGCCTCTGGCATCTCAAACACTTTTCTCCTCCAGGCACTCAGCTCCACTGTTGCTGTGTGTCTTTTTCAAGGCCACCTCTATCCAGTTGCCCCTGATTAACTGTCTGCTTCACAGGAAGATCAGTCCATCCAGCCTGCTTCATACTTTGCTAGTGCAGCTTCCACAAAATGGACAGTCATTGTTTTCATATTTATAGTAAATTGTAATCCTACTGGGAACAGCCATCTGTACCGAACGTTCTCTTCCCTCAGCTTCCTGGCCACCGCTTGGTATTCCCTGCGTTTTATTATTATAATGCTTGATATATCAGCAAAGACTTTCACCTCAGCTCCTTGCCATTGGACCTTGCCCAATTTACTCAACACCATCATCACCAGCTCTTTCGTTCTAAATTCATGTAGGCACACCACCACATCACGCACTTTGTTTTCTCTCCGTGGTCCTAAGGGTCTGTGGGCTCTATCAACTGTAAGGCACACACCTTCCACCACCGTGCCTGCTGCCTTTAGGGCTGCCCCACAGAAATCGTCTGCCACAGAGATGTAATTTATTGTGCCCTCGCTTTCAAGTAAGCCCCTGATTCTAATGTTCGATCTTCTAGATCTGTTTTCTAAATCTACTTTTTGCCACAGCTCTTCTTGTACCTCATTCAGGGACTCCAAGCGCAAGTCATAGGGAGCACACCGGCCCTCTTGTTCCTCCACTCTGCTTTCCACCTCCTCAAGCCTAGCTCCCATCAAGGCCATATTAATTTTTATTTCCTGGAACCATCCATGCACCTCCGTTTTCAGCGCTCCAAATTCTTGCCTGGTTGAGTCAAACCACTCTTTCAGTTCTCCCCATAGGTCTTGAAATTCACTCGATGCGTCCTTAGCAGTTTCAACCTCCTCCGCACAGCTATGTTCGCTGCTGTTCGCCGCCATTTTCCCCGCGTGGCCTTTGGCGCCCGCAGCGCCTTTAAATGCAAAGGCTTTGAGGTCCGCTCCTGATTACCTTGCCGCCATCCGCTCCGACCCAGTTTCTCTAGCCTTATGCCTGTATCCTCCGGTCTCACAGGGGTTCTCCTTTTTACCTTTGTTTCTCTCCTGTGGGTACTTAATGTCGCATTATCACTGAAGCTCCGTTTTCAAGCGGCCATCACAGCGCTGATGTCACCGGAAAAACCCGCCTGCTGCAAACTTTTAAAGAAGTTTACCGTGCTGCTCCATGCCCCTTCTGTTTCTGTAAAGTTGTGCTCTGTGGTAGCCATAAGCCTGAGAAAGCATTTCCCTTTAAGAGACCAAAATCTCCGGTATTATAAGACTTGAATGGGAAATGTTTTCCCGGGCTTCTGGGAATGCCCTCCCGATAGAAGTAATGGGGGAAAACACAGTGACAGAATTCGAAATGGCATGGGACAGACACAGTGGATCCCTTTATAGCAGCAGGATAAAATCAAAATAAGCATAACTATCTCTTATATCTGAACAAACAGGGGTGACCACGGAGTGGTGGGTACACCCCTAAACAAAGGCATGGGGAGGGTGACCTGCACGGAGCGGCAAGTGCACCTACTCTTGCCGTCTTACTGGGCAGACTAGATGGACCATACTGGTCCTTATCTGCCATCATATACTATGTTACTATGTTACAAGCTCCCAAGTCCACTGAGGATTCCATCTGCTGCACACTGTTAACACCGGTCCACGCTAACAGCTATCATGCACTAAAGAGTAGTTACTCACCTGTAACAGGTGTTCTCCAGGAGCAGCAGGAATCAGTCCTCACATATGGGTGACATCGACGTCGATGGAGCCCCTGCGGAGCATTTCCCCAGCTTTCTATGAAAGCTTTTGGGAATACTGCACGCATGTGCGGTCCCCTTCCCGCCTAAAGGTGCCATCTTGCTCAGTCAAATGACATAGCTAAAAAACAGCACACAAAAATGTAAAAATGAACTATATACAACTGCAAATCCCAGGGGAGGAGGGACGGTTGTGAGGACTGATTCCTGCTGCTCCTGGAGAACACCTGTTACAGGTGAGTAACTACTCTTTCTCCAGGACCAAGCAGGAAGGCAGTCCTCACATATGGGTGACTCCCTAGCTCTGGGCTACTAGGGAACCCAGGCTGAACAAGAGAACTCCCTCTAGTCCCAGCATCAAAGAAAGGCTTTTCACTGAAAGATCCTCCACCGGTAGCCCAACGGAGGGCTGGAGGGCAGGAGTTGCCTAAACCTCAAAGAGATTCCGGAGTACTGCCTGGCCAAAAGCACTGTCCCTACGGGACTCCCTCTCCAGGCAGTAATGGGCCACAAACGTCTGGCTTGAGGACCAAGTTGCAGCCCTGCAGATGTCTGCCAACAGTACAGAGCGGAGATGAGCTACTGAGGCAGCCATTGCCCTGACATGATGGGCCGTGACCCAACCCTGCAAGGGAAGGTCAGCCGCCCTGTAAGCCCAGGTGATACAGTCAGCCACCCAAATGGACAAGGTACGCTTGGACACAGCTAACCCCAAATTATTAGGGTCAAAAGATATGAAGAGCTGAGTAGCCCTTCTATGCCCCTGCGTACGATCAAGGTAGAAGGATAAGGCCCTCCTACAGTCCAGGGTATGCAGGACTGCTTCAGCTTGGCTTGCATGAGGCCTAGGGAAGAATGTTGGAAGAACCACCTCCTGGTTGAGGTGGAAAGAGGAGACAACCTTTGGAAGGAACTTTGGATGAGTCCTAAGGACTACCCTGTTCCTATAGAAGTGAGTGTAAGGCTTGTCACAGACCAGGGCCTGAAGCTCACTTACTCACCTGGCCGAGGTTAGGGCTACCAAGAAGAGTGTCTTCCAGGATAGGAAGCGGAGAGGACAAGTAGCCATCGGCTCAAAAGGTGGGCGAGTCAGTTGCTGCAAGACCACATTCAATTCCCACTCAGGGGCTGGAGGACGGACAGGAGGCTTGAGCAAGAGCAAGCCTCTGAGAAACCTGGACACCAAGGGGTGAACCGACAGAGAGTGTCCTTCCACCAGTGAGTGGTGAGCTGCTAGAGCTGAGAGGTGGACCCGAACAGAATTGGACTTAAGGCCCTGATTGGATAAGTGCAGCAGGTACTGAAGCACCACTGGTACAGCACAGGAGAAAGGATCTTCTGTACGCAGCTGACATCACACAGAAAACCTCTTCCATTTCAGGGCATAGGTTTTTCTAGTGGACTGCTTCCTAGAGGCCAGGACAACCTCCTCAACTTCCTGAGGGAGGCCCCAGGGAGCCAAAACTGCCCTTGCAGCCTCCAGGCCATCAAATTGAGAGATTTGAGATTGGGGTGCAGAAAAGACCCCTGATCCTGAGAGAGAAGGTCGGGCTGCAACCCCAGAGGTAGTTGAGTGTCCACTGCCAGTTGAAGCAGAAGTGGGAACCAAGGCTGCCTCGGCCACCTGGGAGCTACCAGAAGGACCGAGGCCTTCTCCTGTAGAATCTTGAACAGGGTTCAGGCCACCAGAGGCGTGGGAGGAAACGCATACAGGAGGCCCTGGGACCAGGAAATCAGAAAAGCATCTGCTGCTAGCCGCAGAGAATGCGGTTGCCTGGAGCAGAACCTGGGCAGCTGTCTGTTCAGGGGACTGGCAAACAGATCTATGGATGGAAGTCCCCATCTCAGGAAAATCTTCTGAACCACCAAGGGATGGAGCTGCCATTCGTGGGGCTGCAGAATCCTGCTCAACCTGTCTGCCAGGTAATTTTCCTGGCCAGGAAGATAAACCGCCTTGAGAAAAATGTTGCACCTGAGCGTAAACAAGCAAAGGTCCTGTGCCTCCTGACAAAGGAGCCTGGACCCAGTGCCGCCCTGTTTGTTCACATAAAACATGGCTACCTGATTGTCTGTTTGTACTAAGACAGACTGGTGGGCCAGGGTTTGAGAGAAAGTCTTGAGGGCTAAGCGAATAGCCCGTAGTTCCAGTAGGTTGATTTGCTGCGTGGCCTCCCAGGGAGACCACAGGTCCTGGGTGCACTTGCCCAGACAGTGTGCTCCCCAGCCCTGCAGGGAGGCATCGGTGGTCAACACCACTGTGAACCCAGGTGTCTGAAAAGGCATCCCTTTCAGTAAGTTGGGGGGATGCAGCCACCAACGTAGGGAGTGCAGGAATGGTCTGGACACCCTTACTCTGTCTCTGAAGCTCCCTGTGGCCTGCGACCACTGAGTTCTGAGGTACCATTGCACAGGCCTCATATGAAGCCTGGCATTGGGAGTCACATGTACTGTCGAAGCCATGTGACCAAGAAGCCTCAGGCAGAGCCTGGCAGAGACCAGTGACCTGCTGAGAAACTGGTTTGCCAAGCTTATCAGTCTTTGGGCTCTGTCCTCTGGCAAGAAAGCCTTTGCCTGCAGAGGGTCTAGCCTTGCCCCTATGAACTCCAAGTTCTGGGAGGGGATCAAAGTGGACTTTGCGAAGTTTATGACAAACCCCAGGCGTTGGAGTAGAGAAATCGTTCGGAGGGTGGCTTGCCTGGCCTCCTGGCACGTCTGACCCCTGATGAGCCAGTCGTCCAGATAGGGGAAGACAAAGATACCCTGATTCCTTAAGTAGGCCGCCACCACTGCCAGGCATTTGGTAAAGACCCTGGGAGCGGAGGTGAGGCCGAAGGGCAGCACTCTGTACGGATAATGGTTTCCTCCCACAATGAACCTGAGGTACTTTCCGTGGTCTGGATGAATGAGGATGTGAGTGTACGCATCCTTTAGATCTAAAGAGCATAGCCAATCTCCCTGCTGGAGGTAGGGCAGAAGTGTTCCAAGAGTAAGCATCTTGAACTTCTTTTTCTCTAAGAACTTGTTGAGATTTCTGAGGTTGAGAATAGGCCTGAGGCCCCCTGTTCTCTTTGGTACGAGGAAGTACCTGGAGTAGAAACCGTGACCTTGTAGGTGGGGAGGCACAGGCTCCACCGCCTTGTCTCGCAACAGACCCTGAAGCTCCTGCAGGAGGAGGGCTGTATGGAGAGGAGGCCTTGGAGGCTCTCCTGGAAAGTAGGGAGGAGGCAACTGATGAAAATGAAGCATGTAGCCCTTGTGGACTATGCTTAAGACCCAATTGTCTCCTGTAATTGGTGGCCACCAGTGGGCAACCAGGGCTACTCGATCTCCTGTACAGGGATGGGACAGCAGAGACGGAGAGGCTATGCCTTGGGAGTCAAAACCCCCCACCCTGCTGAGTGGGAGCAGGAGCCGGAGGCTTAGGGGCCATCTGCCTATGGGGCCCATGTCCCTGCCCCTTGGCCTGCTGACCCTGTGGGGGAGCGGGAGAGGCCTGGTAAGGTGGGAACTGTTTGTAGGCAGCCACCTTCCTCAGGTAAAAGGACTTCTTACCCGAGCCCTTCTTTTTATGAGAAGGGGCAGAAGTCTTTCTAGACAGCCTTGTCCTCGTGAGGTGCTCGGTTTCGAGCTGTGCAGCCTTCTCGGCCATGGGCTTGCCAAAAAGGTTCTCACCTTGGCAAGGGACATCGACCAACTTGTCTTGCACCCATGGCTCGAGATCCGATGACTGCAGCCATGCCTGGCGTCGAGCCGCGATGCCGGCTGCCGCAACACGGGCCGAGGCCTCGAAGCCATCGTAGGCTGCTCGGGACATGAACTTAGAGCATTCCCGGATCCCCGAAGACAAGGACTTGAACCTCTGCAACGGTTCCCTGGAGAGACCAGCAGAGAACCCGGCAAGCTCCTTCGCCAGGTCCCGCAAGTTCATGCCCATGTACAGCTGGTAAGACTGGACACGGCAAGCAAGCATCGAGCCCTGGAAGCACTTTCTACCAAACGCATCCAGGTTCCGGGCATCCTGGCCAGGGGGCACCACGGAGTGCATCTTCTGGCTTTTCAGACGATGCATGGCCGATTCCACCACCATGGAATAGTGTGGTAGCTGCGTCTTCTGAAAACCAGGGCTCTTACGGAGTAGATAAATGGAATCGACCTGCTTGCTGAGAACCGGCGCCGAGGCCGGTGCCTCCCACATCCTGAAGAGGAGCCGTTCCAGCATCGGAGGAACTGGCACAGTAAAGGCCTCCTTCGGAGGAGAGTCATACTGGAGGGCCTTGAGCTCTTCGGCTCGAGGCTCCTCCTCGGGGTCCGCCGGGATCGCCAAAGCAGTGGCCATATCCCGAACGAACTCCGAGAACCGGGTATACTCCGGAGGGGATCTACTCCGGGGCTCAGACTGCAGTGAGTCCGATGGGACGCTCGAGTCTTGAAGGTATCGGGGGACGCCTCATCCTCCATCTCCCAGGCAGACTCGTCCGATGAGGAGTCGGGCTCCGACCACGCGGGGCCTGGCAGCACCCGCCCCGACGCCAAAGGCACCGGCGTCGACACCCTCGGTCCCGACCGGGAGGTCGAGGGTGACCGCGACCGAGGACGACCTCGAGCCTTCATGGTCTCGACTATCGGCTTGGTCTCCGGGGTCGACTTCGACGTCGATGTCCCGGTGGTCGGGGCAGATGCGCCAGCGAGGCTGGCCATCAGCACCCGCTGCTGATCCATGAAGGCAGACAGTCTGCACTCCAAGGCTGTCAGCCTGAGACCCAGCTCAGGAGACTCAGCAGCCACCGACTTGGGCCCCGGCGGCGCCGGGCCCGAGGTCGGCTTCCTGGGAGGAGAGTCCTCGAGGACAACAGGACTTACGTGTTCAGCAGACTCCAGCTCCACACGAGGCACTTTTGACGGCTTCTCCTGTTCCACGGGGCCCGGGACGGCGGTCCAAGACCTAGCCCTCGAGGAGCCAGGGACCTCCTCCGACGCCGCCCTCGCGAGCCGCTTCTTCCTCTTTTGCTCCCGCTTGGGGGACCCCCTGTCCGAGGAACCCCAACGATGCTCGGGGTCAGACTCCCGAGACGTCGAGGCCTCAGACGAGGTCCGGGCCCAGCTGGAGACTGAATCAGAGAAAAGCCTTTCCTTTTGGTGCTGACGACTTTGCAGTGCCTTAGTGGACATTTTGCAACACGGTCCACAGATCTTAGGATCATGATCAGGACCGAGGCACCGAAGGCAACAGTCGTATGTGTCGGTGAGAGACATTAGTTTCTTGCACCGATCACACTTCTTAAAACCACTGGAAGCCATCGGGGAAAAAAGAGCCCCCGCGAGGTCAAAGGACCGGCCTTCCAGGGAAAAAAAAAAAAAGGGCGCGAATGCCAGCCACGAAGGGCAAAAACTGAAAAAATAAGATCGGGTTTGATACCGGTGTACCGAACCCGGTGAGAAGGGGAACCGGCGTCGAACCGGAGAAAAAAACGCGAAGAAATCACAGGGATAACAAGAAAAAATCAAACTGTTTTATGGGTGAACTAGGACAGACGTCTGACGGGCTCCACGGAAAAAGAGAGACTGGGCAAGATGACACCTTTAGGCGGGAAGGGGACCGCGCATGCGTGCAGTATTCCCAAAGGCTTTCATAGAAAGCTGGGGAAATGCTCCGCAGGGGCTCCATCAACGTCGATGTCACCCATATGTGAGGACTGCCTTCCTGCTTGGTCCTGGAGAAAAAACAGTCATCATGCTAAAGATCTCACACAGCTTAGCATGTGATGCTGTGGGGACATGACAGATTTATGAGCAGAAATTGGGGCTGTATTCCTTAACAACTTTCAAATTAGATTTTTCTCAACAATCTGCTAATATAACTAGAGTATAATTATACTCAAAATAACATTAACACATTTATGAATTGTCTTTATAATATTTTATAAATGGCCTTAAGTTTTCTGTCCCCTTTGTGTTAACTAAAAATAAAACATTCTGATATGGTATACTTTTGTAAAAATCTTTTTTAATACATTTGTATGGATTACATTAAACAGGAAATTATGAACAACTTACTAATTTTTTTCCCTTTTTTTATTCAGTTTGTCTACCTCTGGAACAAAAGGTGAAACATTTTATTGGGTTGGAAAGTATCCATTGCAAGAAAATAATAAAACAATCCAATATATATAATAGATTCTATAAAACTTTAAATTACAAAGTGTTTCAGTCATTTAAGGTCATATGAATTCTAATAAGTGCCTTTGACTAGAGTCTAAAGAGAATTCTTTCTGTGTGAATTTACACACAAACAGAAATCAGAAAGTCTGGTATGCAAAATTATTATATTTTTTCTGTTTTTAGCATATAATAATTAGGGCTTCCAGTATTTGGTTATAATCAAACCCCCCTGATAAAACACCCATGAAGGGGATTTGGGTTTTTTTTTGGTAATGGCTTCTTCATCAACAATCCCCATCACCAGGCAGCTTCCATTGCAGCTGCGTGACTACATCAGAGCTGAAAGCTGCAGCAGACAGAATCCTCAGTGGAAGTAGGAGCTTGTAACATAGTATATGATGGCAGATAAAGACCAGTATGGTCCATCTAGTCTGCCCAGCAAGGCGGCAGGAGTAGATGCACTTGCCACTCCGTGCAGGTCACCCCTCCCAATGCCTTTGTTTAGGGGTGTACCCACCACTCCATGTAGGTCACCCCTATTTGTTCAGATATAAGAGATAGTTATGTTTATTGTGATTTTATGCTGTTGCTATAAAGGGATCCACTGTGTCTGTGCCATGCCATTTTGAATTCCGGCACTGTATTTGCCCGCACCACTTCTATCGGGAGGGCATTCCAAGCATCCATCACCCTTTCAGTGAAAAAGTATTTCCTGACATTGCCTTTCAGTTCACCTCCTTGCAGCTTCATGTTATGCCCTCTAGTTTTACAGCTTCCTCGTCTTTGGAAGAGGTTTGGTTTGTCCATTAATACTCATTAAGTATTTAAAGGTCTGAATCATATTTCCCCTGTCCCTCCTCTCCTTCAGAGTGTACATATTTAGGTCTTCAAGTCTCTTCTCTTAAGTCTTCTGACGCAGGCTCCAAATCATTTTGGTCGCCTTCCTCTGAACTGCTTTAAGCTTCTTTATATCCTTTGCGAGATACAGTCTCCAAAACGGAACACAATATTCCAAGTGAGGCCTCACCAGCAACTTCTACAGTGGCATTAGTACCTCTTCCTTTCTGCTGGTAATTCCTCTCTGTATACCACCCAGCATCCTTCTGGCTTTAGCCACCACCTTGTCACACTGTTTCACCACCTTGAGATTGTCAGAAACAATCACACCGAGGTCTTTCTCTTGGTCCGTGCACACCAATCTTTCGCCCCCTATTGTACACAATTCCCTTGGATTTCTGCTTCGGAAGTGCATGACACTGCACCTTCTTCACATTAAATCTTTGAACTGTGAAGCATTAGACCATCCTTCCAGCTTTTCTAGATCTTTCCTCATGTTCCCCACTCCCTCAGGGGAGTCTACTCTGTTCAAAATTTTGGTGTCATCTGCAGAAAGACAGACTTTTCCATTCAGCCCTTTGGCAATATCACTTACGAATATATTGAACAGTACCGATCCCAAGACCAAACACTGGGGCACACCGCTCATCACCTTCCTTTCATCCGAGTGAGTTCCTTTTAACGTCACCTTCTGTCGTCTGTCAGTCAACCAATTTCTGATCCAGTTCACCATCTTGAGACCCATCCCCAAGCTGTCGAGTTTATTGATAAGCCTCCTATGCGGAACAGCATATCAAAGGCTCTGCTGAAATCTAGGTAGATCACATCCATCGCATGCCCTTGATCTAGTTCTCTGGTCATCCATTCAAAGTACTTAATCAGATTTGTTTGGCAAGATCACCCTTTGGTAAAACCATGTTGTCTCGGATCATGCAACATGTTGATTTTGAGGAAGTCCACTATGTGCTCTTTCAGGAGCGCCTCCATTACTTTTCCTGCCACCGAGATAAGGCTTACTGGCCTGTAGTTTGTCACTTCTTCCCCTATTATCACTTTTGTGGAGAGGTACCACATCAGTCGTTTTCCAGTCCTGTGGAACTTCTCCTGTCTCCAAGGATCTATTAAAAACATCCTTTAAAGGTCCTGCAAGAACCTCTCTGAGCTCTTTCAGTATTCTGGGGCATATCCCATCTGGTCCCATAGACTTGTCCACTTTCAGTTTTCCAAGCTGTTCTAACATATCATCTTTACTGGATGGTGTGGTATCTACTCCATTCCCATTTGTATATTTGTCAATCATAGGTGGTCCTTCTCCAGGATTTTCTCTAGGAAAACATAGCAGAAATATTTGTTTAGCACTGTCGCTTTTTTCAATGTCACTTTCCATAAATTCATTCCCAGTACTTTTGAGTCCTGCAATTCCACCTCTGTTTTTCCTCCTTTCCCGAATATACCTGAAAAAAAGTTTTGTCGCCACACTTCTTCAGCCATCTTTTCTTCTGCCTTTGATTTTGCTATCCTTATTTCTCTTTTTGTCTCTTTTCGTTTGATCTTGTATCTTTTCTGTGTTCCTCTGTTTGCGAGCTTCTGAATTTTGTGAAAGCTGTGTTTTTTGTCTTTATTTGTGCAGCCACTTCCTTGGAGAACCAAATAGGTTTCCTTTTCATCTTGTTTTTATTTACTTTCTTTATGTATATATCTGTTGCACCTTTTATTGCTTTCTTTAGTTTAGCCCATTGCAATTCCACTTCCCTAAACCCCTCCCACTCTATCAGTTCCTCCTTCAGGTACTTGGCCATTTTACTGAAGTCAGTGTTTTTGAAGTCTAAGACTTTGAGTTTGCTGTGATTGGATTCTACTTTGGCTTTTATCTCAAACCACACCGTGTGATGATCGCTGCTGCTCACATGGGCATGCTATCTCCATTGGTGAGCACCAAATCCAGCACGGAGCTCTCCCTGGTCAGTTCCATCACCATTTGTTTAAGTAACGCATCTTGGAAGGCATCCACAATGTTTTTACTTCTTTCCAGATTTGCAGAAGGAACATTCCAATCCACATTGGGTAGATTAAAGTCACCCAATATGATCACTTCCCCCTTCATGGCTATCTTTGCAATATCAGCAATCAATTTGCTATCCATTTTTTCGGTTTGAATTGGAGGCCTGTAGACCACACCAGTATGGATGACAGTGCCATCTCCTCTTTCCAACACAATCCAGAGAGCTGCTTCTTTTCCCCATGTCCCCTGCATTTCAGCAGCTTTCATATTGCTTTTGACATACAGGGCTACTTATCCTCCTTTTCTACCCTCTCTATCTCTTCTAAATAGATTATAGCCAACTATGGCTATATCCCATTCATGCGACTCATTAAACCACATTTCTGTAATGATCACAATGTCCAAGTCCATTTCCACCATTAGGGCTTCCAGATTGGGAACTTTGTAGGCTAGGTTTTGAGCATTTGTACTCATTGCTTTTCAGCATTTGTTGAATGGTTTGCCTGCCTTTTGCATGGGTTTTGTTCTACATGCCCCTTCCCACTTGCCATTGATGTGTTGTTCAAAAGTATGGCTGTTTCCAATGTTGTTTTGCTTTTGCTGGGAGTGACGTACTGAACTTGTCCTTCTCCATCCGTCACCCCCTTTCCCTAGTTTAAATGCCTGTCTACATACTGCCTGAATTTTTCACTTAGGATCCATTTGTCTGTGAAGAGATGTAGTCCATCAGTACAGTATAGTCTCTTGTTGATCCATATGCTTCCCCAGTCATCTATATATCTAAATCCTTCTGGTCTGCACCAGGTTTGGAGCCATGTTGTTGATGCGATGCAGCCTTTCTGCCCCCTTACCATGAACAGGTAGAACTTATGAGAATGCTATAGTGTTAGCAATGGGCTTGAGTTTCTCTCCCAGAGTCTGGTAGTGCATTTGAACTGCAGAGGCACTCTTTCTAGCCAGGTCATTTGTACCCAAGTGGATGACCACATCAGTTTTGGAGTGCTCACTTTCTGCACTAACTATACCAAGAATCTAGTTTGTATTCTTGTTGGCTGAAGAGCCTGGGAAGCATTTGACCATCCTTTCTCCTTTGAGCTGTGTTCCCAAGTTGGTGCCTCTGATGATGGAATCTCCAAGGAGTAGTAGTAGTTTTCTGCTTAGTAATTTTTTTCTTCCTATTTGGTACATTATCAGTAGATTTGGCATTAAGTCTATCATTTAAGGGCACTTCAGTTTCGATTGATTGGGCACCCTCATTATCCAAGGCAGAGAAGGCATTATGCAGGAATGTCACTTGATATATAGGGTGCGCTACAGGTCGCAACCTATCAGAGCCCACTGTGATCCATTTGCTCCTGGGCTGTTTGATTCTTTGTGGAAGCAGTGGTGGATTTTGTTCAGTTTCTAACCTAGAGGAAATGCGTTTAATTGCAGCTAATTCTTCTTGCCATTCTCTACTGCTGTTTTTGTATGCCACTAGAAAGAATTTGAAACACGAGAACAGGCTCATCCCATTCTTGGGTTTTAAACCCTTGCCAGCACAGGCTGCAGAGAGAATCAGCAGAGAACAGTTGTGAGAAAAAGCACAAGCTCCTTCCACTGTGTGCAGATAGGGTGGCTGATGCAGGGGTCTGGAGTGGGGCTGTTGCTGAGTCTTGGAAAAGCAAGGAGGACCATTGATGATGTTGCTTGGAGAAGGGAGGGACACTGATGCTATTATTGGGACTCGAAAAAGGGGTGGTGGATATTGATGTTGTTGCTGAGGCTTGGAGAAGGAGAGAATGCTGAGGCTGAGGCTTGGAGAAGGGGAGAAACTGATGTCATTTACTGAGGCTTTGAGAATGGGGGGATGCTAATGCTGTTGCTGGGGCTAGAAGAAAGAGCTGACATTAGAAAATTATTTTGTGACATTAAAAGAAATTCATCTGGAATCCACCTAAAAAGCCACTAAAAATGTTTTCACACTGCACCTACACTGACAAACCTCTATTTTTCTGACCTTGGGAAGCACTTAATTGCCTCTGAATGAACCTCTAAAATCCCAAACATTAAACATCTAAGACTGGAAGCCCTAATAATAATATTCTTAGTCACAGACTATTATTAATTTGTGCTCTTCTGTTTTCTATTAGCTCTTTTATGCACTTTTTATTTTAATAACTTTGATCCCAGCTGATGCCGAAATTTTGCCATGCTGGGTTTTGTCTTTAGGGGCATGTTTAGTAAAGATTAATGCAGGTTACCAAAGTTAACATTCATCAAGTGCTGCTGTGCCTGTTTATATCTATGCGTGCAACAGAACTTAGTATACGTAAATGCTTGTTAATGCACGTCAACCTTTATTAAGCATGCCCCTTAGGGATTCTGGGGTCATGTTTACTTAAAAGCATGCCGGTAGCATGCGTTTGGGCCATGAACCTAGTGCAGAGGCCTGCGCCAACTTCAGGGGGCATGTGCTTCCATCCCCTTACAGTTAGCGTGTTGCAAATGCATGGCATCACATTATCTGGCATGCAAGTGCACTTAACGCCACCCACTGAAGTTCAAATAGTCTCCAACCAAGAGATCTACAGCTTGGTAGTTAATGCACATTAAGGCAGACTCAGTCCCAGAGAGCATAAACCTTGTAGAACAGACTTAATTTGGTGGATGGATTCCTTACCACAGTATAAATACATTCTTAAATACCTCCACAAATGTGTTAAACACTAGTATGCTAGCCTCTACCCCACCCCTTTGCATTACTTCATTTAATTTCTTTGACTGGGTGACTAGCGAGTTGGACAGAGGGAGAGCCCTAGATGTGGTGTATTTAGATTTCAGTAAAGCCTTTGACACCGTTCCTCACAGGCGACTTATAAACTGAGCACCCTAGGGATGGACCCTAAAGTTACTGCTTGGGTTAGAAATTGGTTGAGTGGAAGGAGACAAAGTATACAGGTAAAAGGAGCTCACTCTGAGGAGAAGGACGTTACCAGTGGTGTGCCCCAGGGATCTTTGTTAGTGACACAGCAGAAGGGCTGTCGGGTAAGGTTTGCCTCTTTGCGGATGATACCAAAATCTGCAATAGACACCCAGGAAGGTGTAGATAACATGAGGAGGGATCTAGCTAAGCTTGAAGAATGGTCTAGAATTTTTCAGCTGGAATTTAATGTTAAAAAATGTAAGGTCATGCATTTGGGCTGCAGCAATCCAAAGGAGCAATATAGTATAGGGGGCGAATTACTTTTGTCCACTAAAGAAGAGCGGGACCTAGGCGTGGTTGTGTCAGATGATCTTAAAGTAGCTAAACAGGTAGAAAAGGTGACAGCAAAAATTAGAAGGATGCTTGGGTGCATACGGAGAGGAATGGCTAGCAGAAAAAAGGAGGTGATAGTGCCTCTGTAGAAGTCTTTGGTGCGACCTCATTTGGAATAAAGCGTGCAATTTTGGAGACTGCACCTTCAAAAGGATATAAACAGGATGGAGTCAGTACAGAGGGTGGCTACTAAAATGGTTAGTGGTCGTCATTATAAAGCATAGGAGGACAGACGTAAGGATCTTAATATATACACCTTAGAGGAAAGGCGGGATAGAGGCGATATGATTGAGATGTTTAAATACCTCCATGGCATAAATGCACAGTGGGAGAACCTCCTTCGATTGAAAGCAAGTTCTGCTACAAGGGGACATGGGATGAGGGTGAAAGAGGATAGATTCAGGAGTGATATGTGGAAATATTTCTTTATGGAAAGAGTGATGGATCTGTGGAATAGTCTCCCAGTGGAGGTGGTAGAGATGAGGACAGTATCTGAATTCAAAAAAGCATGGGACAAACACAGAGGATCTCTAAAGGAATAAAGGGGACTGTTGTAGTTGTTGAAATGTGTAAACAGGGGCGCTGGTCGTGAATGGCCACAGTCTTAGCAGAGGCAAAAATATTATGACTTGCAAAGGATTATGGGGAATGTAGTTCACTTATACCAGAATCAGCCGTTCACAAAATAATGAGTTGTGATGCATGAATGTAAGCAAAGAAAAAATGGATTTTATTCATGGGGTTAATTCTCCCACACAGATTTACTTGGTAACACAAAAAGGACACTTGCTTTCAGTATTGCATTCAGGAAAACAAAACATGAAATAAGGTAACTGAACTTCTTAAGCAAAAATCAAATAAGACCTTGATGGGAAACAGAAAAGGTCTTTTTGATGGCTCATGCTAATAACTTTCTTAGCATTGCTCCAAAAGCAAAAACAAAACCCAAAAGTAACAAAAACTGTTCTTTATCAAGGATAACTTTCTTCTATTTACACACACAAAAAGAAAAGTTTTCTTTCAGAGCTCACGTGCACTTGTGCCTGGCTCAATTATCACTAATTAGCCAGCTGCAAACCCCTTTGCTGGTTCACTTTCTCTACGTGGCTCAATCCTACCCAAAAGCTTTCTTGCAGACTTTTCTGGGTAGATAAAAGAACAAATTACAGTTCCTTTTGGTGGTTTTTGTATTAGTGAGAAAGAATTTTACCACAGCAGCCTAGACAGAGAGCAATCCATGTATTCATTCTGATCATTTAATATATCTCCTTCTTCCTCAAATATCATGGAATCAATATCAGGGTCTGGCTCAGAGGAATTCCTTACTTGATCATTCTCAGGATAATATTTATTTCCCTGCTGTCTTCCTGGAGAAGAGCTAGGGCATAGATCAAAGTTCATACCTGAGCTTCCTTTGCTGTTAGGCTTCCTCTCCAGGTATCCTGGCCAGTAAGTAGTCCAGCTTTTATGTCCAGCCTTCCAATCAAGATCCCTGGACACTGGGTCTCTCTTCACATACCTTCTTGCACCGGTCTTAGGGCCCCTTCCACATGCAGCCGTCTCCTTCAAAGGTGCCGTCTGGGAATTCCTGGCTCTATAACCCCATTCCTCTGGCTTTCTCCAGTCCACTGGAGTATGCTTGCCTCTGAAATGACTCCCAACACACATACTGCTGTGGGCTCCTTCTTTAGACCTCCAAGGTGTCTTTCTCTTCTTCTTTCCACGTTGCTGCTGCTTCTGTCTCTCCTTGCTCTCTCTGTCCTTGATCTCCTCATGATTCTGTCTGTTCTGTGCAGAATATGTTTTACTTTTAACGTGCTTAGAGGGACACTCCACCCTAGCACAGCCCAGCTGTGCTGAATCAAGCCCTGCCCTTGGAGATGAGTGATTGGGGATTACCTCATAACTCTCCTGATTGAACACACGTTTCCCCACTTCAGCCCTTCTAGAGGCTGTTTGAAACCTGGTGCATTCTGGGATTGGTAGTCTTTTATGAAAACATTCTGTTTTAGTATTTCTACCAGCAAAGACAGGTTGCTTGTTCAAAGCCAATTCACCTCTTTTATAGCTCCCTCCTGAACTATGATAAGCTTCCTTATCACAAATGGAAGGACAGACTAGATAGGCCATGTGGTCGTTTTGCTGTCGTTATTTTTCTATGTTTCTATCCCCTCATCCCTCCACCCCTCCCTGGTATAATCCACTTCCATGATCCCATCCTCTCATTCCAGCAAACAGGAATAACTGAGCTGTGCTTCTTAACTGCTGCTGCTGCTTCCTCCTCCTCTATTGCTTTTCCTCTACAGACAAGTACAGCATATCTCCATGAGACAATGTAGGTTACGTGGTTCCAACTGCAGAAGAAGCTGGCAAAGGAAAAAGCAGCAGATAGGAAATACCGCTTGAAAACTCCTCCTGAAAGCTGCATGATTATGCACAGGATATCAGGAAGACAGACAGACCTCTGCAGATGACACTAGCCTGTTCCTATCTTCTTTTGGTCAGCACCTGACTTACCAGGTCAAAAATGCCTTTTTTCTCTTTGTTTTACTAATGGCATTGTAAATTGCCCTGGTATCTTGTTTGAAGGGTAGTATAGAAAGTTTAATAAAGCGTTAGATTTGCCCATAAAAATCTACCTCAGAAATGTCCGAATTAGCACCCCTTACGGCCCCAAACCACAAAAACATATGGGCCCTAGGAATCCAAACATGGAAGCCACAGTTGGCAGCTCTAGGGCACTGTTCTGAAAGTTTGGGCATAAAGCTTGAAGGCCTGTAAGTTAGTCAGTTCCTTCAAGAAAGGACCTTCTGAGACCTACTATAGCATACTGTGACCATTAGTGTGAATAGACTAGAACAAGCAAATACTTAGGCATTCATGCTGACACTGTCCCCTCTCTAACCTTCTAAACAGGAACGTCGCCACTACATTGGTTATGACCATGTGGGCATCCCATACTACCTCCATACTGATGGAATGGTAGTGGCTTGCAGGTTTGGTACATCTCTTCCCTGTTCCCAAGACACAAGTGTCAAAATGGGTGCAGCCTATCGCACCTTACATGCTGGGCACTCCAGCCACATCGTAAAAGATTGCCTTCTCTACTAACTATTCCTATCTATCACTGGGAAGAAGGTATAGGTCCAGACTTCCCAAAGCATGGCTCTCAGAAACTCATAGAAGCACTTAGAGAATGTAATTTGTGACATCACAGCTACAATGGACAAAGTACTTTGGAAGGAATCAAACGTTAATAGGTAGAGTGCCCCCAATAGCTTAACAATCTTCAGGATGGCCTGAGAATGGCTGGTGAGTGATTACAAGTCTTCGTTCAGGACCTCACTTGAGATTCATGATAACTTGCAAGTTCTGCACTTCATTCTCAAGCAAACCCAATAGGGTAGCCTTAGAACTAATATGCTCTTGTCTCTGTATATTTGCCCTATATCAGCTCTGTGCTAGCATCAGCAGCTCTCCATGCCTAACATGAACATCCGGGAGTGGCTTAGGTTTCTGACATTATGTCAGCTGATTTGCAATAAGCAGCATTTATTGCCAAAACATCCTGAAACCCTTGAATATTATTTGAAATTGCAGATTTTTTGTAGCACTGGCTGTGCCAGCGGGTTGTTTCAGTCTTTGCATCACATTTTCGTTAGAAACAAGTGTAAAGATGAAGCCTGCAGTAATTTAACTACAATTCAAAAATGTGTACACAAGGTAGACAGAAAACAATGACTGGTATGTAGTTATACCAGACTATCCTTTCAGTAAAGATAGGGTAAGAAGAGGAGGAATGGCACTATATGTAAAAACTAATATTAGATACAGAACTGTAGGGCTTAAGAGGGAAGGAGGAGTCACTCTGCGTTAATATGGAAAGAGGGAATGGAAAATCTTTTTACATTGGTGTGATATACAAACTCTTTCTCTTAGACAGGAAAAACATAGTGATTTCATTGAAGACATTCACAATATTGCTATGAAAAGGGAAGTTTCTAAACCGTTTTGCCATTAAGTCTGGCTGCTTGATCAATTCATTTTTGCAGTTTACCAGGTCTTGGTGGAATGGTGCTTGGTGTTGTTAAGTGCCGTCAAGTAGGTGTTGATTCATGGCGACCCTCTGGATAGTTGTCCTAAATGGTGTTCAGTCTTCAATCAGACAAGCTCATTGTTGACAGAGTGGCGCCCCTAGCTGCTGTTATTGTATCGATCCATCTCATTGCTGGCCTTCCTCTTTTGCATTAACCTTCTACCTTACCAAGCATGATGTCTTTCTCTAATGATCTCTCTCTTCACATGATGTGTCCAAAGTATGAAAGTCAAAGTCTTGTCCTCTGAGCTTCTAAAGAAAGCTTAGGTTTGATCTCCTCTAGTACTGACTGGTTTGTTCTTTGGGCAGTATTGGTCGCCAGCACCATAATTCAAAAGCATCAATTTTCTTCCTATATTTTTCACTGTCCAACATTCGCATCCATATGACATTATTGAAAATACTATGGCTTGAACAAGTCGTAAGGAGAGACACATCTCTGCTCTTAAGAATCTTGTCTAAGCCCTTCATAGTCATTATGCAAAGAGCAATGCATCAGGGGATTTCTTGACTGCTTGTTGTTTCTTTATTGATAGTTGATCCAAGTAGGTTAAAGTTGTTCACTATTTCAATTTCTTCTACTTCAGTGATGAACTTATTGATTTTGCCAGTTGTCAGGATCTTTGTCTCCTTTACCTTAAGGTGCAGACCCATTATAAGACTATGTTCCTTGATCTTGAGAAGTAAATGTTTCAGATCATCTTCACATTCAGCCAGTAATGTGGTATCATCAGCACAGCAAAGGTTGTTGATGAGTCTTTCAACAATCTTTACACCTCGGTTCTCTTCATACAGTTCTGCTTCTCTGATGATGTGTTCTGCATATAAATTAAACAGGTAGGGGGAAAGTATGAAGCTTTGTCATACACCTTTCCTGATTTTAAAGCTTTCTATTTTTCCTTGTTCCATTCAAACTGTTGTTTCTTAATCAATGTAAAGGTTCTGCAAGAAAACTATAAGGTGGAGGGGCAGCCCAGCTGACTTCCAAATACACACAAGAGTATGATGTCACAAAGCAGTATACCAGTCAATGGATTCATTTAATCCTGTTGGTTGCCTTGAATTTAAAATGAAAATCCACCTCTGTTCCATTCTGGCTAAACGCTGTTCCATTCATCCCTGAGAAGAATCTTGAATGCCATCCAAAACAAACCAGCGTAAATGTTGCCACTGATGAATGAAGGCGAGACAATGTTGCACTATAGGCACTGTTAAAACCTGATTATGTAAATGCGATTTATGATCTGTCAAATGAACTTTAATAGAACTCACAGTGCATCCAACATAGGTCAGAGAACATGGGCAGATAATTAAATAAACTACACATGTGGACTGGCAATTGGTTGCAAGTTTCAACGGGAAAGTAACTTTAGAAAGCGGATGAATCCATTCTGTTAAGGTCAATGAGGTGGCACACATAGAACAACTTCCACAAGGGCTATGACTCACTCCTTTTCCTTGGGGGGTATCTGATGATGAAAAATCAGAATGGACCAATATATCCCTTAGGTTTTGGCCCATATGAAAGCTATACAAGGGCCATTATGAAAAATCTCATGCAACTGTAAAACATGCCTATGAGTATATATATATAACTTCGCGCTAAAATTTGTGCCTGATCCGTGAACTGTAATACGCAAACTTGTTTCTCCATCATGTTAGGTGCTTGTTTTTGTAACAATAAAGATCTGTTGGCATATTTAGCTCTCAAAAAGGCCTGTCGTACTACCTCCTACGGATATGCCCTCTGTAGTAAGAGCTTTAGCTTGTATGTTTCAGTGATAGTAAGTACCGATCATCTTATTACATCACTTTATAGGAAGAGTATAGATCGTAATAAGTTATTACACTTTGATTCTCATCATCCCTATAAGTTGAAACACATTCTTCCAATTGGCCAATTTTTGCATTTACATTGAGTATGTTCAGAGGAGAAAGATTTTTACAAAGAAGCTAAATGCAGCTCATTTACTTCTTAATCTAGGCAGATGAATTGCAGATGTCTACATTTAGATGACATTTCATCAAAAAATATAAACTCCTAAGTTCAACTGAAAAGCTTTATAAATTTAGGCCTTAAATTTTAGGAGCCTTATTTAGGGACTGATCTTTTTTATTTTTAAATTGACTCCCATTGGGCTGGGCAGCTTTGGGGGCTGCTCCTGGCCCTCATCCTCGGAGTCCCATCAAGGGCTGCAGTGCCAGTGCTTGCAGGTCTTACCCACAGTACCGATATCACCCCCCGATGAGGACTTGGTCGAAGTCTATTCCTTCCAGGGATGGTTCTCCATAGATGGTCGCCAATCTGATACTCCACAACCTCGGGGATTCGATGGAGCTTGGCGGCCACCCAGGTCTGAATCCTTCACAGCTGTCCCCAAGGGAGCCGATTCCGAAGCAGATGACAGAGCTAAGGCCAAGAACTTGGGGCCACAGTCTCCTTCTGCCTTTCATGATTCTTACGCCCCTTGCTCGTCATCTGAAGACAGAGTGGGCAAGAGGAGGTGTCGTGACTGTCCCTGAGGCACTGAAGTCAGCAATTGTGGCGGTCCGTGATGTACAAGGTACTGTTACAATTGGTGCACATCTTAAAACACTAATTGAGGACATAGCGGGAAAGACTGATTAGAAGAGCACGAGAGAAAACAGCAAGAATTCACCGCAAGAAAGGCCAACTTTTTTCAGGGTGCAGATGGTACATCCAGTGGGCTCCACGGAAAAATGAAGACTGAGGAAAATTGGCTCTCTTGGGTGGGAAGGTGACCACGCATGCATGATTGATCTCCCAAAGGCTTTCTTTGAAAGCTGGGGAGAGATTACTACCCGGGCTCTGTCGGTGCTGACATCACCAATATGTGAAGACTGACTCCCTGTTTGTTTCCAGAGAAAATATTTTTTTAGTCAAAGCATAATCAAACTCTAGAATTCTTTACTGGAGGATGTAGTGAAGGCTGTTAGTGTAGCTGAGTTTAAAAAAGGTTTGGACAAGTTCGTGGAGAAAAGGTCCATAAACCATTATTAAAGAGGACCTGGGAAATCCACTGCTTGCCCCAAGACAAGCATTGTGGAACCTGTGCTCTGTTTTGGGAACCTGCCAGGTAATTGTGACATGGATTGGCCACTGTTGGAAACAGGATACTGGGCCTGATGGACCTTGGTCTGACCCAGTATGGCATTTCTTATATGTTCTTACATGTTCATTTTCTTTGGAAAACATATGCAGAAAATATAAATAGGTAAAACATATAAGGGAAAAGCTCTAAACATATTTCACATAGCAAAACAATTTTCAAAATACTGAATACTATTCTTTTGGGGTAGATGCCAAGGTTGTTAGGGCAGATCTGCTGTAAACCCCATGACTGGTACATGTGTTAGTGGACTTCTGAGTTTGGTGGTCACTCCTCCATATTAGAATTGTTTCTGCTCAGATGATCCACTATAATATTCAAGAACCATAAAAGATGAATGACTGACATTCTCATCAGGTCACCTTTAGATATGCAAGATTTGTCATAGCTTGCTTCTCATACTTCCTGGTAATTCATTATGACACAGCGGTTCAGATACTGAGCCCTCAAATTTCCACATTAGGAACCACCACCCAGGAAAAAGATTTAGGCGTCATTGTGGATAACATGTTGAAACCCTCCACCCAGTATACAGTGGCGGCCAAGCAAGCAAATAGAATGCTAGGAATCATAAGGAAAGGAATGAAGAATAAAACAAAGGATATTATAATGCTTTTGTATTGTTCCATGGTGGGATTGCACACTTTGAATATTGTGTGCAATTCTGGTCACCATATCTTAAAAAAGGATATAGCAGAATTAGAAAAGGTACAGAGAAGAGCCACCAAAATGGTAAAGGGGATGGAAGGATAACCTTTAGATGAGACACATAAAAGGTTAGGGCTCTTCAACCTGGAAAAGAGATAGCTGAGGGGAGATATGAAAGAGGTCTATAAATTAATGAATGGAGTAGAATGGGTAAACGTAGATCGGTTGTTTACTTCATCAAGAAGTAGAAATACTAGGGGACACACAATGAAGCTACAATGCAACCCGTTTAAGAATAATAAGAGAAAATATTTTTTTCACTCACCATGAAATCCAACTTCAGAATTCATTACCAGAGGATGTAGTAAAAGTTGTTAGTGTAACTGGGTTTAAAAAAAGTTTGGACAAGTTCCTGGAGGAAAGGTCCATAAACAATTATTAAAGAGGACTCGGGAAATCCACTGCTTACCCAGGACAAGCATTGAGGAACCTATGTACCTTTTTGAGAACCTGACATGTACTTGTGACCGGGATTGGCCACTGTTGGAAACAGGATACTGGGCTTGATAGACCTTGGTATGACCTAATAATATGGCAGTTCTTATGTTCATATGCATGAGACTTTGATTCAAAAAATCTATTTGTTCAAAAGCTTCCAAATAGGTAGTTGTGTTAGTCTGTAGAAGCAAAAATTACAGAGGCACTGGTGCACCTTATAGGCTGATTTATTTAAGCATGAGCCTTTGAAGACAAGAGTCTAATGAAATAGTGTCCTTGTTCTCAATGGCTCAAGCCTCAGTACAAGATGCTATCCGTTGCTTTGCTATATTTGTTCAAAGTTTGGCTTTACTTACTGACAACAGAAAGTATATCTATAATGAACACATTTGATTTGGTTTGATGCATATAAATGCTTCTATCCAAGTTGATTACCATAATAAAATGGAAGTATAATGATATATATATACCAAAAAATTATAACAGAACTCCCACTTCCCCCCACAAATCAACTCCCTACCACCATTCCAGCTGAACAAAAAAAAAGGTAACGTTTACTTAATGGTTAATGTCCTCTCATTGAGTCCTGCGAGGCCAGTCCACACAAGTGAGTTGTGACCCCTACCAGCAGAAGTGAAGCCAGAGAAAAAATCTTAAGGTTTCTTATGACCTCATCGTATAGCCATATCTGAGGAAGCTAGGGGGCATACTACCACTAATATTCGTACCCAAGCTATGGTCAAGACCTCTGACTGTACACAACCTCAATTAGGGTAAAAAAGACCAATAGTCCAATAAACACAATTATATACAGAATACCCTTTGGAAGAAGGTCTGCCAAGAGGGATATAGCCTGCAAGGCCAAACCACAGAAGACAGCTGATCATAACGGACCACAGCAGATCATCATTAGACTGGGTCTTGGACTGGTCTATCAGAACTCAAGGAAAGGACATTATCTGGTAAGTAAAATGTCACCTTCCATATCTTACTGCTAGACTAGTCAAGGCAAGTGGAACGTACTAAAGCTATACCTCCATTGGGTGGGAAGAAGACACAAAGGACTTCAAGATCTCTGCACCAAAGGCTATGTCCGCCTGAGTGTGGAAATCTAAGCAGTAATGCTTGACAAAATTGGAAAGTGATGACTATGCTGCCACCTGACAAATGTTGATGGGAGTGACTGAGCTACGCACTGCCCAGGACGAAGCCTGAGCCCCTGTAGAATGCACATGCAAACCCTCCAGAACTGGCTGGTTCAATAACAGATAGCCTCAGCCTATCACCTCCTTTATTCAGAGGCCCAAGGTAGACTCTGTGGCCGGCTCACCCTTATGTGGATCTGTAAAAAGGACAAAAAGTCTGTCCAACTTTTAGAAGGAGTTAGTGACATTTAGGTTACAAATAAGCATCCTCCTTATGTCCACTAGGCAAAGGTTCTTATCCTTCCCCTGACACTGTTCCTTCGGGAATGAAGGCAAACAGAACACCTGACTGACGTTGAAAGACAACACCAGTTTGGGCAAGAAGGAAGAAACAGGCCATTTATTATATGGCCTCTTCATAAGAACATAAGATATGCCATACTGGGTCAGACCAAGGTCCATCAAGCCCAGTATCTGTTTCCAACAGTGGCCAATCTAGGTCATACGTACCTAGCAGTATCCCCAAGAGACACATGTTCCACAATGCTTGTATTGGGTCAAGCATTGATATCCTGGGTCCCTTTTTAATAATGGTTTATGGACCTTTCCTCCAGGAACTTCTCCAAACCTTTTTTAAACCCAGCTACACTAACAGCCCTTACTACATACTCCGGTAACAAATTCCAGAGTTTGATTACACATTGAGTGAAAAAATATTTTCTCTTATTTGTCTTAAATAGTTTACCCTGTAGCTTCATAGCATGTCCCCTAGTCTTTCTGAAAATGACAGATAGGAATCTCAGCATGACAAAGCCTGCAACTCTGAGATACGTCTTGCCGAGTAGACCGCAACCAAGAAGTCAGCCTTGAGAGACAAATCCTTGAACGGAGCACTCTTCAAGTGCTGAACTGACTCAGCCATCAAGGCCCAAAGAACGAAACTGAAATCCCAAGAAGCAACAACCAATTGCAGATGAGGGCGCAAGTGTTTAACTCCCCACAGGAAATGGGCTACACCTGGGAGTGGGGCCACTGAGCGCCCCACCACTAGCCCTCTGAAACAAGACGAGAGCGCCACTGAGCCCTCAGTGAACTTAGGGAGAGGCCCTTGTCAAATCTAGCCTGAAGGGAGCAGAGCCAGCAAGTCCGCAGCACTAGGGCTGATTTGATGTTTATGACGCTGGTGCTCAAAAAGGCACCAAACACACACATAGGCAATACAAACGGAGCCTCTTTTCACTTTTGGAAGCATGGAAAGAACAGAAGATTAGCCCTTATGTGCTAAGCATCACTTCTCAAGAGACAAGTCATAAGCAAGCAGGGAGCCAGATTATCTGACAGGGCTAGCCCCTGCCTCAAGAGCCCCCAAGTTGATGGGAGGTATAGGGGGGGCCCTGCTGGATGCACAACAGAGCCCCATACCATGTTCTCTTTGGTCAATCTGGTGCCACCATCACTACTAGACTCTGTGCCTCCTCATGTAGAGCCCTGATGGCGCTCTATACAAGGAGGCACACGCCCTATAAGAGGCCACAGAGGCAACATACAGAAGAATCTGCCTTGGTCTAGGTTGAACTAGAGCATCCATGCCCTTGGAGCTGCCTCTTTGTGGTGCTTGAAGAAGTGCTGCACCCTGGTATTGGCCTGGGTCACCATCAGATCTATCTTGGTGACCCCATCTGTTCAGGATGCTCCAGAACACCACTTGGCTCAATTCCCACTCTCCAGGATCAAGAGATGGCAACAGAGATGGTCTGCTTCTAGTTTGTCTACTCCCACATTATACTGCACTAAGAAGGCCAAGAGATGCTGCTTCACCCAGGAGAACAGGAGGGTAACTTCCCAGGCAACCCCAGAACTCTGTTGACATAGGCTATCACCGAGGTATTGTCTGAGAAGATTTGACCTGCCTTTTCTTGGACTAAACTCCAGAGATGCTAGGGAGCCAAGCAAATTGCTTTTACCTCCAGCCAGTTGATGATCCAAGTTGCCTCTCACTTATTCCAGCCCCTCGTGGTGGGCTTCCAGATGAATAAGCTGGCATCCATCATCAGGAGAAACTACTGGCGATCATCCAAGGAAAGGCCATTTAGCAGATGACAGGGCTGCTGCCACTGTTGTGTTATCCTTTAGCAGATGACTGGGCTGATTGCCAATATTGTGCTGCCCTTTAGTAGATGACTGAGCTGATTTCCACCATTGTGAGAAGAGGAAGCCTGATCTTGAAGTCTTGGGACAGCAAGGACCTTTGCAGTGGTCTCATGTGTGCTCACGCCTAGTGGACCATCTCATTCATCACCACCATCGACCTCTAGAAGCTGAAGAAGTTACATTCCTTGGAAGCCTGCTGCTTTCAAAAAAAAAAACCATCAGTGGAGACAGAAGTTTCTCCTCTCTTTTCTTGGGCAGAGAGACTCTTCCTGAACCAGTACTGAACCATGTCTCAACTAGGTAGGCTATAGGTAGCTCGTTATAGTTGATCACCCTGCCCAGACTCTCCAGAAACCACACCACTCAGGCTAACGCCTGAAGTGCCTCTGAATGCAATCTGGCCCATATAAGCCAGCCATCCATGTAAGAATAAACACAAATCCTTTCGTGTCGCAAAGCAGTGGCAGCCACAAACATTATCTTGGTGAATGCCCTCTGTGCAGTGGAGAGAATGAAGGGTAGAGCAGCTAACTGAAAGTGTGAGCTGCGAAAAGAGACATGCAGGAAGGACTGCTGATGCTCATAAATGGGGATGTGGAAATAGGCTTCGGCCAAGACCAGATGCGAAAAACTCCTCTCGATGGACTGCTCAGAGGACTGACCTCAACATCTCCATGTGGAAGTGAAAGGTCTTTAGATGAACACCGATGTTCTTGAGATCTAAGACTGAGTGTAAGGACCCGTCTTTTCTCAGCACCCCAAAGTAAATGGAATACTGGCTCTTGCCCCTTTCAGCAAATGGTACCAGCACAACAGCCTGAAGGCTGAGTATTCTTTTCAGGGTGGTTTGAACAGCAGCCTCCTTGGCCGCAAACATACATGGAGACATCACAAAGGCATCTGTGATGGAATTCTTGCATTCTAACACACAGCTGTCCTGAATGATGTTGAGCACCCACCATTTTGAGGGCATATGTGCCCATTCCTGGAAGAAGTGAGACACCTCAGAATAGACTCCTAAACTGTCATTGTGTCTGATGGGAGAACTCAGATCTGGAAATGGTGGAAGCACTGCAAGCCAGTGAGTCCCTCAGAAAGACTGAATCCAGCAACAAATCATTTCATTGGCTTCCCTTCCGTTTCCGTATCCAATACAAACTTCTACTTCTGGCTTATAAATGTATTTATTCTATTGCTCTTCACTACCTTTCCTCTCTCCCTACACCTCTCCTCATGAACTCTGCTCTTCCTCTGGCTTGCTTCTCTGTATGCCCTTCTCTTCAACAGTTAATTCCAGAGTTCAAACTTTTCACTTTGCTCCTCCTTATGCCCAGAACAGACTACCTGTATCTTTACATCAGGTTTCATCTCTCACCCTTTTCAAAAATTCATGCTAAAGGCTCACCTTTTTCAGGCCGCTTTTGGATCTTAATCCTTTGTAATCCTTCTGTCTCATTACCTTCCCCTACTATATCTTTGTTCTCATCTATTGTACTGTCTGTCTTGATTAGATTGTAAAATCAGATGAGCAGGAACAGTCTTTATATGTGTCTGTAAAGTGCTGCGTACACGTTGTAGCACTACATAAATGATTAATAATAGTAGTAATAGTCCTGGAAACCCTGGGAATCCTGGCAGCAGAAGTGAGGAGAACCTGACGTAGAGAAGGAGAGGCCATATTTATTTATTCATTTTTTGTTTAGCAAGGTTTATATTTATTTATTTAACCATTTTTTATACTGTTTTTCTACAATTCAAAACTGTTTACATGGAAATGAGTTGATACAGTGAACGAATTACAAGGAACATCAAAATCCATTTACAATGAACATGAAAACTAAATGTGAACAGGGAACAATGAACCTTTTGTATATATATCAATGCATTCAAATCAATACCATAGAAACATAGAAACATGATGACAGAAAAAGACTACAAGGCCCATCTAGTCTGTCCTTCCATAACAACTACAACAGTCCACTTTTTACCTTTAGAGATACTCTGTGTTGGTCCCATGCTTTTTTGAATTCAGTTACTGTCCTCTTCTCTACCACCTCCACTGGGAGACTATTCCATGGATCCACTACTCTTTCCGTAAAGAAATATTTCCGCATATCACTCCTGAATCTATCTCCCTTCACCCTCATCCCATGTCCCCTCGTAGCAGAACTTGCTTTCAATTGAAAGAGGCTCTCTCCCTGAACATTTATGCCACGGAGGTATTTAAACATCTCAATCATATCACCTCTATCCCGCCTTTCCTCTAAGGTGTACATATTAAGATCTTTAAGTCTGTCCTCATATGCTTTATAATGAAGCCCATTATCTTTATTTTTGTGCTTGATATACCGCTCAGGCACAAGCATCAGGGTAGTGTACAATTAAAACAGCCTGCAGTTGAAAAACAAAGAAAGAAAGGACTGCAAGTGTTCAGATAGGAAAGCGACAGACAAGGAGACAAAGAGAGAAAAAAGGATGCAAAGCTCCAGTCGTAAGAGGAAGAGGAGGGGGAGGGGCTGGCGGCAAGGGGGGGAGGCGGACTAGGGGACAGGGTGGTCCAATGGCTGGTGGAAGAGGTGAGTTTTAAGCATATTCTTAAATCAGGGGGAAGGACAGTTCCGTGCGAAGGGTGTGTGGAAGCGAATTCCAAAGGGCGGGGGGGGGGGGCAAGGAAGAAGACAGAGTGGTGGGCAAGCTCTAGGTGGGCCTGAGTGGGAGAGGGGAGGAACAGATGATTGCCATGGGTAGAGCAAAGGAAATGAGGGGAGGGCTGGAGACTAATAAGGTCAGCCAGGTACTGGGGGGTACTGGCATGGAGAACTCTGAGCAATAATGAGTACCTTGTGAACAAAGCTGAACTTAACCAGAAACCAATGGAGACCAATGAGCAGAGGGGTGACATGATCAGCTGAGGAGGAATGGCTGAGAAGACATGCAACTGTATTTTGTATAAATTGTAATTGGCGGAGCCGATGTTGAGGTAGGCCTGCCAGGACGGTGTTGCAATAGTCGAGCCTGGAAGTGACAAGGGACAAAACGAGGGTGACAAGAGAAGGTGTGGAGAGAAAGGGTCGGACGGTGCGAATTTGGTAGAGGGAGAGGAAGGAAAGGTGGATGAGCAGGGAAATATGGTGGTGAAAGGTAAGTGAGGAGTCTAGTGTGTCTCCAAGGTACCAGAGAGTGGAAACAAGAGGGATTGGGGCAGAGGAGAGAAAGGGGAAAACAGTGGGTGAGGGAGCACCAAATGAGAACCAGAGGGCAGTGGACTTAGAGGGATTAATGTGGAGGAAATTGCTACCAAGCCAAGAGGCAACTCGGGTAAGGCAAGTGTTAAGATCTGTGAGATCGGGGGCAAGGGAACTGGTATGGTGTAAGAGGAGGATATCATCGGCATAACAATACCCAGAGATTCCGGACTGCTGGATGATCAAAGCAAGCAGTGTGAGAAAAATATTGAAGAGAAGGGGGCGAGGACCGAACCCTGGGGAATGCCACAGTTGAGGGGGGAAGGGGAGGAAGTGGCAGAACCAGTCCAGATGGCAAAGGTATGGGATGAAAGAAAGGAACGGAACTAGAGGTGAACGGTGCTGTGGATCCCAAGGTCAAAGAGACGAGTGAGGAGATTGCGGTGGTTGACTATATAAAAAGCAGAGGATAGGTCCAAGGAGACCATGAGGGAAAGTTCACCTCGGCCATGGGATTGGTGTACTTCATTCAGGAATGAGAGAAGAATTGTTTCGGTACTGTGACCGGTATGGAAGCCGGACTGATGGGGGTGAAGGGAAAGGGTGGAATCGAGGTGAGAGGAAAGTTGTGAAATGACGAGTTTCTCCAGGACTTTGGAGAGAAAGGGGAGGTTAGAAATGGGATGCCAACTGGCCGAGGCGGAGGGGTTGAGGCAAGGTTTCTTCAGCAAGGGTCAAATGAGGGCATGTTTCCAAGCAGTTGGAAAAAGGCCGGAAGACTAGTATTGAATGTATGAAGAATGTCGGGTTGCAGTGTAAGAGAGGGATCCAAGAGCCAGGTGGAAGAGAGAGGGTCGAGTGGGAACATAGTCTTGCAAGAGCAGGTGATGGCCTTGGTGAGTTCAGTCAGTGTGATGGGACAACAAGTGTGCCAGGTGTAGGGGAAGATGTGGGAGGAAAAGGAGGAAGGGAGAGGGGGAGGAAAGGGGAAGGGAGAGAGTAGGTTGGTAAAGAGGGGAAGGAGGAGTGGAGAGATTGGATTTTCACGGAGAAAAAGGAGGCAAGGTGGGCTGGGTCAGGAGCACTGGGCGGGGGGGAGAGTGGAGGATACAAGAGATGTAGTAGGTGCTGAGAGGGTGTGCAGGACCCGGTAGAGCTGTCTGGAGGAGATGGAAGAAGAGGTGATGAGATCTGGCTATAGTAATCATGGAATGATAAAGGTGCTGACAAATAACAGAAGGAAGCCAAGGAATCAGGAGTAGGGTGCTTATGCCAGGCCCGTTCTGCACGGTGGAGATGTGCATATTGAAGGTAAAGGCCAAGGTGATACCAGGGGTGATGAGAGGAGGAACATGACAGCGGAGTGAAATGAAGGGGAACTAATTGGTCCAAGGTGGCAGAAAAAGTGGAGAACCTGATGTCCACTTGCTTATTTAGTGAGAGGACAGAGAAGTTAGAAGGAAAAAGAGAATTAGCTAAGGGGAACTGTTGTAGAGTATGTGGGGTGATATGGCGCTTGAGTCTTCGGGGGAGGGGGAAGAATCATAGCTGTTGGATGAAGGCTGCGGGAAAGGGAGGGAGAGGGAAGGGAGGGAGAGGGAGAGGTGGTCAGACCAGGGGAGCGAGAGAGGGGAGATACAGGAAGGGACAAAGGGGGAGGCAGTTGGGGTGAGGATAAACATTGCTACAAGGAATGAATCGCTTTGCTACATTCATATACTGTAACTGAAGCTTGTTTGCCAAATGCAAAGGAGTGGCAACATAAATGCTTTAGTGAACCCAACAGAGAATCTTAAATGTATCCCTGGCTTCTATAGGTAGCCAGCGTAATATGCAACCTCCAAAAGGGCCTTCTCCATATTTGCTCCTTTAAACTGGAATGCCCTTCCCCATGAAATCCGAGGCATCAAAAATCTAGCCCCATTCAGAAAAGCCTTGAAACACCACCTATTTACAAAATTCTACCTGGAGACAATCCGAGGTGAACACTCAATTGACAAACTACCTCCCAGCCGCCCTAACACCCTAACGCAAACAGATAATGGTTAGCCTACTCATAAGTCCCACCGCTAACCATCACACGTGTACTATCCTTCCACGAACACACAAGTATCAGCTAGATGAGTTAGAGAAGTGTACATAGTATAAAGTTAGCTTATATATAGTTTCCCCGGTTTTTCTCCATGTTTAATATCCTGTTTCACTGTAAACTCAATGTTGCCTGTATGCATTGTAGTATGTTTTGTTCGATGTACACCGCACTGATTATAATAGCGCGGTATAGAAGAAATGTTAAATAAAATAAATAAATAAAATAAATAAATAATATGGGGGTAATGTGGAGAACATATTCCTCCTTATCATGTTTGAAAGCTGATACGATTTACTAATCTTTCTATAAATTTCCCAATAGCCATTAATTTTACTGTTTTGCTGTAATACAGCATACAGTGTCTTGCAAAACTATTTGTCGCCTCGGTTTTGGTCCTGTTTTGTTTCATAATGTACAACCTGGAATGAAAATGAAGGTTCATTTGGATGTTAGGTAATGGACCTAACAATATAAACCAAATTGGTGAAGTGGAATGTCAAAAAATACCTTGTATAACTTTAAATAAGGGTCAAAACTTAAGTTGAGAGTGCATATGTATCCATCCCTATTGCTATGAAAGCCCTAAATAAGATCTGGTCCAACCAATTAACCGCAAAACTCATTCATTAGGGTCCCCTTGTGTGCAATCTGTGTCACATGATGGCTGCATAAATATACCTGTTCTGAAAGGCCCGTGACTCTGCAACACCACTAAGCAAGCAACATGAAGACCAAAGAGCACTCCAAATAGGTCAGAGACAAAGTTGTGGAGACGTATGGATCAGGGTTGGGTTATAAAAAAAACATATCCCAAATTCTGATTATCCCACTGAACAACATTAAATCCATGATAACAAATTGGAAAGAATATGGCATCACTACAAACCAGACCAGAGAAGGCCACATCCCAAAACTATCAAGGAGGGCATTAATCCGAGATGCTACAAAGACACCAAAGATAACACTGAAGGAGCTGCATAGATTCTCCGCAGCCCCGATTTGGCGTCCCACAGCACAAGGGAAGGGAATGCAGGATTCTCCTGCCCCTGTGCTGCAGCAAGCCAATCAGAGCATGCACTACCTGTCCAGGATACAGCAAACAAATTTAAAGCAACTCTGCAAAGGTGCTTCTCGCAGCCCCGTTTTGGCTTCCCACAGCACAAGGGAAGGGAACGCAGGATGCGCCCACCCTTGTGCTGCAGCAAGCCGATCGGAGCGTGCACCACCTCTCCAGGACACAGCAAACAGATTTAAAGCAACTCTGCAAAGGCGTGCTCACGCCTGGTGGGCCCATGCCTGAGGGCCTCGCCAGAAGGCCCTTTGGCATGGCCCTTAGGCATGGACCACAAGTGAGGACCGAATAAACTCTCAGCGAGGACCAGACCATCTTCAGAACATACAACCAACCGGCTCCAAAGAGATTAGAAAAAATCAACACAGCAACAAGAACAACAACAAACCGAAGACACCTGATGAGATAAAGGTACTGCCGTACTCATGCCTCCTTTCTAATCACAACATACTGGTTAGCTGCATATACATCTCCACAGCCCTACATAGCAAACAATGCTTGTACAATATACAATCCAAAACTCCCCACATCTGAAGCAAACGACACTATGTGCATCCAAACCTCACCCCTCAAGAAGACTCACACACATCCCACTAGTACCAGGATACTCCTCATCCCCAACACACACAAGCACGCCATATCGCCCTTATAAACGTCCGTTCAGTGAGGAATAAAATCCCCCTATTCCAAGATCTCATTACATCTCATCAGAATGATATCCTCTGTATAACAGAGACATGGCTAGCAGAAACAGACACAGTACTCATGAACCAGCTGACACCCAATGGATATAGCCTATACAATTGCTCCCGGACTCACTCTAGGGGAGGAAGTGTACCCATAATAGTGAAAACCAACCTCCACCTCTGAAGCTATGCAAAAGAAAACACAGAAGAAGCAGACATTCTCAACATTACCAACAAACACCTTTCAATCTGCCTAATATACAGAGCACATACAGCAAACTCAGACCTATCAGATACTCTCAGACAAATATCTGACAGCAACAACACTACGAAAGAGCATATAATTCTTGGGGACTTCAACCTCCCATCCATACAGGAGAAGCATGCCAATGCATTCCTTGCAGCAATGGAAGCAATGGAACAGATGCAAATCATCAATGCCCCGGCACACGAGAAAGGAAACACCCTTGATCTCATTTTCCTTAAATCTCAAAACGCCTCCACTAACAAGAACCTGAAGATCACATCTGTCCTATGGTTGGACCACCATCTCATCATCTTCATCTGCTCCTATCAACCCACAATCATCAGAGAAGATGCACAACAGACAAAAAGATTCAAACTATTTAACAGACTTCCTCAACCAAGTCCTCCCAAGAATACAAACAGATCAAGCCGACCCTGAAGCTCTAACCACTATTTGGAATAGCGTAATAACCACCGCAGCACGGGCAGCAACAACACTCAAAGGAAACAAAGTAAGATCAGCTAAAACACAATGGTTCACACCTACCCTTCAGAAATTGAAAACACAGCTTTGTAGAACAGATAGGAAGTGGAGAAAAACAAACAGCGAAACAGACAGGACAAGATACATGGACGCTCTAAACCACTATTGCACTGAGACAGCCAACACAAGAAGAGCCTTATCATTCAAAGCTGATAAACACAACAATCAATAGACCACGCAAACTCTTTGACATCGTCAAACAGCTAACAAAAACCCCAAACCACTTGCACCAACTCCCAAACATACCACCGCAACAGCATGCAGCACAATATAAACAGCTCCAACAGATACCCAACCCACTGACAATAACCATAAGAGGCGACAACAATGCCTGCCCTCGCACCGACTGGGGTACATTTGAGACAATCTCCAAAGAAAGGATCGAAACCACCGTATTGAGTCTTAACACAACCACCTCCCTTCTTGATCCTTGCTCGGTGAATTGGATAAAAAAGGCAAAAACAGAACTAAGCCCGGCACTCACCAGCATGGTAAACGAATCCCTTAAATAAGGTATGATGCCCACCAGCCTCAAGATGTCCATTATCCACCTGACACTCAAGAAGCCAGAACTCGACCCAATGGATCCTGCCTCTTACAGACCAGTAGCAAGCCTCCCTTTCACCGCAAAACTCTTCGAGAAGATAGTTCAACAACAACTGCAAGACCATTGGGACATAAACAACACCCTCAACCCACAACAGCATGGCTTCCACCCATCTCATGGGGTTGAAACCCTGATGATCTCATTAATAAGAACCCTAACCAAAGAAATACAGACCAAGCATACTGGATTAACCCTGATCTTTCTGGACATACCTGCAGCATTTGATACCATCTCACACAGCATTCTCCTACACAGACTACAAGAAATCAGCATACAAGAGAAAAGTTCTAAAATGGTTCAAGTCCTACCTAACAGACAGATATCAACTAATTCACACCCATACCACCACTCCCCCCACCCAATTTCAACAAGCCCAAGGAATACCACAGGGCTCTGCACTCTTGGGTATGCTCTTCAACATTTATCTTCAACCCCTCTGCTCTATAATAAGGTCCCACAATGTCAACGTCCACATATACACAGATTACATTATGCTCTACGAACCCATCACAACCACAAATCCAACAAATCTGTAGTTAACAAACTGCTCCAATGATGTTGCCAAATGGCTCCACGAAAACAATCTCACAATAAACCTCAAAAAGGCAGAAGCATTATTTGTTACAAAGGACCACACCTTCACCCCTCCAACATACTTCATCCTGGGAACAGCCCAAATAAAAGTCCAATCTCACATAAAATACCTAGGGATCATTCTTGATCAAACACTATCTCTCAAACAACAGATTTCAAAAACAGCAAGGACAATATTTTTCAAAGTCAAGATATTACAGCGCCTCAGACCACTTATAGATCCACAGGACTTCAGATCAGTCATGCAAGCAATGACACTCTCCCAACTAGACTATTGTAATGCCATATACCAAGGACTCACAACCTCCAACCTCAACCCGCTATGGACAGCCCACAATATAACAGTAAGGATCATCCAAAAAGGGAAGAAATATGACCATATCACCCCCATCCTGAGAGATCTCCATATCTTCCTTCTAGAAGCATGGATCAAGTATAAAACACTGGTTCTGATTCATAAAGTGCTTCATCAGCAACAAGCCACACATGTGAGTACCCTATTACCACAACTAAACTCCAGAAGACTGACAGGACAGGCCACAAGCGATTTACTGACCATACCACATGAAAGGACTAAGTCTAACCCACAAGCCTGTAACCGCACATTTGACTTATACGCCCCCACATTATGGAACTCCCTTCCAGCCAATCTCCAGAGCAACAAGGAACTTTCCTCATTTAGGAAACAACTTAAAACCCATGCAAAAAGAGCAGCATTCAATGAAACATGCCCACGCTGTTCAAGAAACAAGCTGAGACTGAGACAGACTAAAGATCGGAATGTCTGCTCTTCTGAAATGTATATATGTTTGACCTCCCCCAGTGATGGTAACCCCCTCCCCATGTAAATATGTTCTAACCTGTTCTAATGTATCCCCCATTTTTGTAAACCACTTTGACCCACTGAAAAGTGGTATATAAGCACAGCTAAATAATAAATAGATCCACAGTGGAGATGGGAGCATACCACCACTTTAGGCCACACACTCCACAGAATGGGGCTTTATGGAAGTGTGGCCCAAAAAACAAACATTGCTTAAAAGAGAGAAAAAAAAAGGAACAAATGTTTAGGGTTCACACAATAGCATGTGGCAGACCCCCTCCCCCCCCCCCCCAAAAAAAAAAAAAACATGGAAGAAGGTTCTCTGGTCAAATGTGAAAAAAAGAACAATTGACCTTTTGGACCATCGTGGGATTCACCCATGTGTGACATTAACCCAACACCCCACAAACAACATTCTGACAGTGAAACATGGTGGTGGCAGCATCATGCTGTGGGGATGGTTCTCATCAGCAGGGTCAGACAAACAGGTCAGGATTGAAGGAACAAAGGCTGGCACGAAATGCAGGGCATTTTTTGTGAAAAACCTGTTTTAGTCTGCCAGAGATTTGTGACTGGGACAGAGGTTCCCCTTCAGCAAGACAATGACTGTAAACATACTGCTAAAGCAGGTTTAAAGGGAAACATATAAATGTTTTGGAATGGCCTAGTCAAAGCCCAGACCTCACTCCAATTGAGAATCAATGGCATGGATTCGGAGTAGCCTAGTGGTTAGAACACTGGCTTGGTAACCAAGCAACCAAGGTTCGATTCCTACTAGCACTCCTTGTGGCCCTGGGCAAGCCACTTAACCCTCCATTGCCTTGGAAGAAAGGCCTGGCAATCTACTTCTGGTCACACTGCCAAGAAAACCCAGGGGCTTCTGGATCACCAGGAGTCAGCATTGACTCGAAGGCACACATTGCATTTTGCATGGATTGAAGATTGATGTACCCCAATGCAACCCATGTAACTTGAGGGAGTTGGAACAGTTTGGCCTTGAAGAATGGTTGAAAATCCCAGTGGCTAGTTGTGCTAGGCTAATAGAGACATACCCCACAAGACTTGCAGCTGTAATTGCATCAAAATATGGCTCAACAACTCATTGACTTGGGGGGGAGGGTGAATACATATGCACACTCCTCTTTTTTTTTAATTGCTTTTTTTAAATTACTGTGTGTGACGAAATAAAGGATACCTTGCACTTTCAAAGTCATAGGCATGTTTTGTACTACACATGGTGCTATCCCCCAAACCTCCATTTTAATTCCAGGTTGTAATGCGACAAAACCAGACAAGCCCCGAGGGAATTAATACTTTCACTAGGCACTGTACATCTCTTGCTGCCTGAGTTATCATCAGGATTCTCTTTTCAGAGAGGAAGTCTCTTGCTGGAAATATATTGAATATGGAATCCAAAAATTGGATCTATTGGGATGGATACAATTTGCTTTATCCCAGTTTATGGCCCGAATCTTGACTTTTTATGACCTGAATAATGTGCTGCACACGTCTAGTTGATCAGCCCTCTGAATTGGCATTCACTGTTCAATTGTTAAGGCTGTTTATGACATCTATTCCTTCTTTTCTTAATACTACTGACAGGAGAACAAAAAGTACATGAACACCTTTGGGGCTGATGCTAGATGACTGGTAACACTCAATGTAATGTTAAATTTCATATGAAAAACCTTTGCTGGTTTGCATTGAAGGGAATATTCAGAAATATGTCTTTTAGATCTATTAAATGTTTTTAAGTTTCTTGGTTCCACACATATTATTAATTACATATTATTCATCCTGAAGCAAAAGACCCTCCTAAACCTGGTTACTGTTCACAAATCCAATATTGCTCTGTTACAGTCAGATGCTTTTTGGACAAGGAAAAATATGTAATAAATTTAAGCCTCCTCTACTATTAGTATATATTTCAAACGAAAGTGGAGCTCAAGAATGATCTATTTCTTCCTCCGAAGTACACTCTTCTTCATCAGAGTCCAATAGGGATAGAGCAAAATATATCCCAGTCATGTATATTCCTAAAGCGTCTGTAGTATCAAGTTCCCAAAGTAACCTTATGGTGTGTTTGGGTGTTAAAGAATCTATTATATTACTTATTCTGGCTTAAATTCTTTGGTGATATATGAAATTATTTCTGCATGCTTTGTGTTTTCAGCATCTATTTGATTGCCAGATATTTTTCTGGGAATTTGCCCAGTATTTTCTGTTTGAATAGCCAAGTTTTTTTGCATCTTAATCTTATGAATATTTATTAGAAAGAGAAATAGAAACACTAGATATCACAGCACCCCATCTTTCATATATGACTGAAATGCAAGCTTTAATTTTCTTTTTTGTTTAACCTTTCAGAATCTTCAGAACTGATGCCAGCTGATGGAGACAGCTTAGACGAAATAACTGATGCAGGTAATCTTGTTTTATTTTATTTCCTTTACAGAAAGAGCTTTGTAGGGAAAGCATGAATTTCAGCCTGAATGAATCAGAAGTGGGCCCTAGAAAACAAAAGTTCAGCTGTAAAGTAAAAGTTGAGAGCACAAATTCAAATGACTAATGAACACTTGTCTTAGTACTGCATTTATAGCAGACTAAAATGCGTCAGCTTGAGAGATGGAAAAGGATTCAAGCTGATTCAGCTCTGAGCAGTGGGGAACAGAATGTGGACTCAATTGAAATGCTGACAAATCTTCTTAGAGCAGTTGTCGTCATATCTTTATATCAACATAGTGACAAAAACTGAATGAGAATCTCAGGAAGGAAGTGTTTGTAGTCCTGTTTCTGCTCGGTCAAAAAATGTCCTACTTAAACGACAGGCCAAAATATGACAATATTCAGTACTCTGGCTCAAGTAAACATAGGAAGATTTATTTCTTTTTTTTTTTTTATTGCTTTATTTTCATTTTCCAAACAGAACAAAACAGACATAACTAGAAACACCAATAATCAACTAAATCCCCCCCACCCCCACTCTCCCCAGCCTTCTCCTACAGGGCCGGGATCAACAACTTTTACATTACAAAATAAAATAAAATAAAACAGAGCCTAGGTTCTTGACATTAATTCAGTTTAGCAGACTTAACAAAATCATTTAATAATTGCCATTTAAGACATTGCTTCCCAGACGGGAGCTGAGCTTTACCAAAGAACTGCTCATATTGGCTCGCCAAGCAAACCCGATTCCACCACTCATGGACACTAAGAAGAGCGGTAGATTTCCAGTTACTGATAACCATACAAATTGCTATTCCCACCATAAAGTCTAACAAAAAGGCACCTTCCTTGGGCAAAGAAGGAATATCTGCTGCAGAGCGCAAGCCGATAATTTGCCAAGAGAGAGGCTCCCGGAACTTCAGGATAATTTGTATTTGCTTCCAAACCGAGGCCCAATAGGTCCACACCCCTTGGCACTCATATACTAATTCTTTGGAAACAAGGAAAAAGTCAATACGGGACTGCGACGTGTGTGGAGCAGAGAAAAAGGAAAACTCCAGCTCCTGTGGATGTTGTAATCGCCATATATCCACTAATGCTAGCTCCTGGGCCATTGATGCTAGGAAAATTTGTCCCTTAGATCTCTTAGTGGAGCGAGGAGGTTGCCGATCAATTAACGGGTCTAGAACTTGATTAAAGTCCCCACCTATAATGATCGGCTTCCCACTGTCTCCATGCAATTCTTTCGCAACAGCGGTAAAAAAGTCTAAATTATCAGTAGTGGGAGCATATAAGCACATAATAACCACCTCAAGCCCCCCCAGTTGCAGGTGAACCTTAGTCCAGCGCCCATCAGCATCAGAACAATGAGAGAGCACATTGATCTTAAGAGATTTCCTGACCAGTATAGCCACCCCGTTATGTTTCTTGATGGCTGGGGAATACGCAAGGACCTCAAAGGGCCGCATACTCAGCTTCAATGACTCCTTCATATTTAAATGTGTCTCTTGCAACATCAATATATCGGCCCTTTCTCGACGGGCATAGTCTAAGATTTTCCTTCTCTTTACCGGGCTATTTATACCTTGAACATTGAAAGAGACGATTTTACAAGGAGTCATTGAAGTCGATAGTTAAACTGACCCATATGGCCTGAGCAAGATACTGAATGCATAACAGAAGAAAAAGCATGAATATGAGATGGTTTATCCATTGATGGCTTGAAAAGTGAAGGCTCCTAGCTAAACTTTTAAAATCAGCTAGCAAACAAACAATTACAGACCCTGTAGGAGAGGCTAAACCCTGAACAGTTACCGGTGAGCGCAAGCCGGCAGGGCTGGCCCAGGAGACTCGGAGAGAGGGCGGGCCCTTGCCGCTAACGGCCCCGACCACGAAAACACAAGTTGGAAATAGAGCCCATCCCCTGACATCTAAAGAAGTCTTCTCTACTCTTTAACAGGGATGATACCAACGATGATACCAACGAGGGGCCCTCTGCAACTCAAAAGCAGAGATGCGGAGTCTCTAGACCCTGATATTATAAGTCTCTGTCCAAGCGACCCCCGCAAGGAGTCTCAGCGCATCTGTGCAGCTTCCATTTCCTCTAAATACCGAGAGCGCGCATCGGGTTCTTCAAAGGTGCGTGTCTGATTATGGAGAGTGACACGCATTCTTGCAGGATAAAGAAGGCCGTAGCGTGCTTGCAGCTGTTGCAGCCGAGGCCGGTATTCCAGAAATCTCTTGCGCCTGTTAACAGTAGGTTTAGCAAGATCTGGGAAAAAGGAGAGTTTACGCCCTTCATATTCTATCGGCGCGCGCGCACGCGCTAACTCCAGGATCTGCGCAGCTTGTTGATATCGAAGCGTGCGGAAGATAATAGGCCTAGGTCTGGAGCTCTGCGGCAGACTGTGGGATGGAACGCGGTGAGCACGGTCTATTTCAAAGTCTTTCTCAAAAGAGCAGTGTAGGACCTCAGGGATCATCTTGTAAAGAAAGGCCCGCATATCTTTGCCTTCTGCCCCTTCAGACAGACCCACCACTCGAATGTTGTTACGCCGCGCCCGATTGTTGCCATCCTCCACCTCGCGCTGCAGCGCTCTTAATTGTTTCTCCAGCTTGTCGAATTTCCCCAGTCGTGTCTCGTGAGCGGATATCAGCGCCTCCGATTTGTCCTGTCTCATCGATAGGCCTTCGAATTTACTATGCAGCCCTGCATGTTATTCTTTTAATGAGCTCTGTGACGCACCATTCGCCTTCACTAGCTCCTTGACACCCCGTATTTCAGTTAGAAGCTCCAGATGTGCATCGGGCCCCTCACGTGCAGCCGCCATTTTATGTGGGGAGACGGGCTCCGTTTTAGTTCTTTTGGCGCTGCTAGTCGATGCGTTAGCGTAGTCCAGCCGTTGCGGCTTAGGGCCCGCCATCAGGAAGGTACCGTGCTAAATTTCAGGAGTCCTGCGGGACTATAAAGGTACTTTTATCCGGATTCTTGTCGAAATCTCCCCGGAGCCACCGCGCTAAGCGTCCACTCTGCTCGGCATCAGGCTCCGCCCCCCAGGAAGATTTATTTCTAAATGTTTTGTGATATACTGTGGTCATACATCTTAAACCACTAAACATCTGCCTTTAACAATTTGTTTTTCTGTGTCATTGCTGGGACAGGGATAGAGAAGAAGGGGCGATCATGAATGGTTATGTTATTATAGAACACAAACATGACTTTAAGAAGCTAATCTATATATTAATTTATTGGCTGTGTAGCACTGGGATGCAGTTAACAGCGGGGTACTCCACAATAGACCAATCTCTCTTTCTCTGAAACCAATAGGCTAAGTGCTACTTTCTTTGAGGGAAATGAGGTGAGGGATTATTTATTATTGGACTGGGGGTTGACACTACTACCCAGTTTATTATGAAGTTGGGAAACCAAAACTGGTAAGATCTGGCTGCTATATAGTCTAGGAGACAGGGAGCAGAAATCTTTCAATCCTCTACTAAATAGATACTTAACATCTCGTAAAATTGTATTTACAGTAAGACTATATGGGAAAAAACAGACATTTACATGCTACAGTAGATCATGCAAGTCAAATGACAAAACAGCAAAGATGAAAGCTTTTGGAAGAACGCAAACTTTGTTTTTTTACAATCAAGCAGAAAAGTCTCTGCCAGGGCACAAAATGCACCTGTTGCACATAAAAGTGAGACAACAGCAGCAAGTGACAGGTCACTGTAAATGAGACAACAACAATGTCAAACAGTGAATCTTAGAGAAGAATGAGGCATGCAAACTGCTTCTGTCAAAAAGAATGCTGCTTTACATACTATTCCTAAATGCTCTTGTTTATCAAGCTCCTTTTCTCCAGATTACAAATCTTAATATGCTTTTTACTGCTGAAAGTTCTGTAGTAGTGGCCACATTTCTCCCGAGAGGACATTATTTACATTAACCAAGTTACGATAAGTGCTGATAAACTGGATGCTGTATCACCTACAGTGGCAGTGATTGGACTTACAATTATTAGATTTATTAAATAGAATTTCAAATGTACAAACATCAAGGAAAACATTCCATGTAACATAAAAATAAGGGGAAAGGAAGTTCTCTTAAAGAAAATGTCTTTTGACCCATATTTTTCATGCACCAGTTAACTAGAAAATTACAGAACCTGAAGTGTTCAGATAAAATGTATCAAGGGGGATTAGAACAACACACAGCTATATCCCCCTCCTTTCCCTTCCCTCCCAACCTTCCCCAAGAACTTCAGAATGTTCCTAGCATGCAAAATGAAGAATTCTCAAAAATTTGAAAGATGAGAGAAGAATTATTGTCTCTCCGACTGTTACATAGCTAACTTCTTTTAAAGGCACATTTTAAGTTTTGCTGGAGTTGACCTACTTCCCAGTATCAGATCAGTTTGTGGGACTGCGACTTAACCCCTATAACATAATTACATGCTAAACTCTTCTTTGACATATGGAAGCCTGACTAAGAGGATTATAAGACATACCGAGCATGGCTTTTATACATTTTCTGACAACTGAACATTGCAATATCCCTAAGCCGGTCTTTGCTCACTAGGAGCCCACATCCAAAATTTCAATTATCTTATTTGTGTTTATTAAGGGAGCATCATAATAAGCGTGGCTACTACTTTCTTAATTTATACTTATTTCTTCTATTAATATTATTGAATGCTTATCTCCAGAACCCAATTACTAACTAAACCTTAGCAGAAGGATAATGTTACACTGCTACAAATGCAACAGAGTGGAATAGCCAAGATGACTTATTTGGATACCTGAAACAATGTGATTAATAGCATGAAGCAGCTCTTTACCTAGCAAAGAAGGCATGCCATGAATGTGCTGAAAGGCACAAGGCTGTAAATTGAACAATTTAATCATTCCAAAAGTCATGTAATAGCTGGGTACAGCACAGTCTTAACGCATCAGGAACATTTGCTTAGTGCAACAGGCTGAGAACCAAAGAAATCAGGATTCAAATCAGACTTCATCCACTGACACTCTTTTCGAAACTTTGCAAAGTCACTTGCTTTTCAGTGCTTCGAGTATTGGCTTACAGGTCAATATTTAGACCTGGTGGCCAGTGGCTTTTTTTCAGGCATGGTGTTTGAGGAAAACAAACAAACAAACAAAAAAAAAGTCAGCAGTGCAGACTATATGTGTAGACTGCTAACTGCTGCCACTATACAGAACATTTTCTGGATGATGAATTTTTTTTTTGTGGTCTGGGACTGTTCCACAGTTTCAGCAGTTTTTTGAATGGATCAATTAACTGAAACCTAATATTCAATTTGTCCCAACTTTTCATCATTATTCTTAATTTTTTGGACCTTACAGTATATAAACATGGTAATACATTACACACCACTTTGTACAGGAAACTGGTTCAAAGAAATACATTGCTTCAATATTGGAGTCATTATCCTAGTTCATTATGTCGTGGGCTCCCAATGGGGCAGTTCTTAAGGATTCGTCAACTGTATACTACAAATAGGGGAGTTTCATAAACATGTCGTGAGCTTTCCTAGCGATTGTTGGCTCAAGGTTATCCAGCGAACCTCGTTCATAACGCTTATAGGACAGCTCAATTTAACCATCCTGAATGGTGGCAGCTGCCACCTTGTATTGATTTAAAGGATAATTCCCCCCCCCCCCTCCCCCCTCATTGTAGGGATTTTACCTTACATGCACAACACGGATCAAGTTGCTAGAATAATAAAAAATCATTGCCATGTTTTGGGAGTCCATACTTGTTTTCAAAGACCCATTATGAATGCACATCAACGTGGACGTAATATAGCGGATTTTGTAGTACGTCCAATGGGGTTTGATGGCTCTTATGGTTCATTATCTGATCATCTGACCATTTCTAATGGACATTAAGCATGTGGAGGCTGAGAGTTTTGCTCTTTGACAATCTCAGGTCAAGAATAGACTGATCCTGTTTCTGGTATAGTATATAGGGTTCATCACAGCTTGTCCTCCTTAGTGGTATACATGATTATTTGTCCGTGTTCATTAAAGTACGTGAGAAGGACATCTCGACCTATGAAAACACAACTGCAGGAACATCAGTCCCGATTAAACACCAAAGTGTTATCAGCACCAATAGTGTCCCATTGTGTTGCTCAAAATCATTCCTTTCAAGATTTGAAATGGAGAATTATAGATGGGTCCATTTGAATTTACGGAGGGGAGGAGGGAGACAGGATGGCGTGATTACAAAGTTATGAACAACGATGGATCTTTAAATTGCAAACAGTCATGCCTCTTGGCCTCAATCTTGAGATTGATTGGTGGAGTCTGTTATAATTTGCTCATCAGATTTTGTTTTTTTACCTCTGATTGGTTGATTTTCAATCTTGGGACATCATTAATTAATTCCCCTGACAGGCAACATGGTATCAAATTTAGGTTTCCAATTCGCCTGAAGAAGTGCCATGAAGAGTGGCGGCCTGAAACATGGCGCTATGTAGCGGTGTGATTTAGTGATTTATTGAAGAAGCGCATAGACAATGATTATTTTGCTCATGTGCCCATTGGACGAAAGCAGCGATGATTTGAAATGGCTTTGAAGAAGAGTCAAGTTCGCCTTATCACAGTGTGCTGCGTTCTGGGTTAAGGACTTCAACAATTGTGTTGTCATTGTTTACGCTGATACATAAGGTATCCCCGAGGGGGTTACATAGTGTGATTCCCCTTGGGTTTTTATTTACTATTTTGAATGGTTTTGAGCTGTGTATTTGGCTCATAATAAAGAATAAAAGGGAGTGTTTGCTACAGGAGGGTTATTCTCTCATGGCAAATGGTCCGACAAAATTATGTACTGTAGGTATTTTCAGTACACAGTTTTTCAGGTCGAAAAAAAAGGGAATTGTTAAAGGTTTTTTTGGTTTTTTTGTAGTTTTGACTATACAGAACGCGGCAGTATTCAGCTACTATCAGTATAGCTGGCCAGCTTAATTTAAGACCACTTTTTTGCTGTCCTAAATTAAACAGCTTATCTATGTTGATATGTAGATAACGACTATCATCACTATCTCCATAGTAAGGTACAGTGCCCTTGCTCTGCCCTAGCGCTACCTGGATAGTACCAGGGCGATCTGTAAGAATTTCCAGAGGCATTATCCACACAGTACTGCTGAACATTCATGAATAAGGCACATATATGTTAAGCTACCCTTGATAAGATATAAGTGTATTTGAATATTCAGTTCTTAAACTAAGTTCTTTGTGGCAGGAACTTATTCCACCTGAATTCACATAATTACTTTAGGTGCCTTGAGCATCACTTGGAAAGATAGGCTACAAAACCAACGCAATGTGTGCCTTCAAGTCAATACTGACTCTTGGCGACCCAGCAAATTCCTGGGTTTTCTTGGCAGTGTGACTGGAGATAGATTGCCAGGCCTTTCTTCTGAGGCAAAGGATGGTTAAGTGACTTGGCCAAATGTACAATAAGTGCTCGTGGGAATCAAACCCTGGTTTCTTGGTTACCAAGCCAGTACTATAACCATTAGGCTACTCCTCCACAAACCCAAACATTATTATCATCACACAGTTAGAATAGAGCTTACAAAAAATAGAATATGATGGCAGATAAGGACTGTATACAGTCCATCTAAACTACCCAAGTTGCCTCCTTCTGTAATGGCAAAAACCAACAGTTGGTCTCTAGATTTTCTTTAACTTCTTTTTGAGCTGACCTGCCTCCAGCTTCTGTGATTGCCCAACACCATCATGATCTTCTTAGCTCTATCACATCCACTGAGAAGCTATTTCCTGAATCTACCATCTTTTCCATGAAATACATATTTTTTCAATGTTAATCCTAAATTTAGCCCCTTTGGATCACATATAACTTCTTGTACTATAGATTCCCTTGCAATGAAAAATATACGATTCTTGTGCATTATTTATATAGCTCTGAGATATACAAATGTCTTAAATTCCTTCTATTTCTTTCTTCTAAAATGTATATAAATTTTTACATCTCATTACAAGATTTAGCATAATTTTAATATTCTTTCTCTGAACCACTTTATTCTTTCCATATTCGTTTGGAGGTACATCCTCCAGAATTGGACTTAATATGCTGCATTAAATCAAATTCAGAATCTTCATGAAGACAATATCACCTCTTTCTAATAGTTAAGAATTTAGGTTCTCTTACTAGACAAGATATTGACCTCTGTATCTGAAACAACCATATTTATTTAGTCTCACACCATATTATCTTGCATCCCTACCACAGCACTTCACCAAAGAAGAAACCCAAATCTGAGTTTCCTGAACCAAAGTAATGAGTCACATATAGTTTTTATTAAAGGGAAATAATCTAAGCCAAAGAACTGATATTAAATATTATGAGCAAAAGCATGAAAGATTTCAAATTTATTTTCTGTTACTCTAGTATTATTAATTTACTAATTAAACGTGCACCTTTCCTTTCTGATGAAATAGTGATAAACAGAGCAATTGTTCCCTCAACTAATGGGCTAGTATGTCAAGAAAACTCTGAAGAGATTATAGATAAATTCCTAGTCCTGACAAAGAAAAAAGTCAAACTAAGCAAAGAAACTAAATCAATTGTTATCAACAATACATATTTGTTTTATACCATAAAATACTTTATACCATGAAATACAGGGAGAAAGCCTTCTTAGCATCAAAACTTAATATATAATGGAAGCAGGTTAAACAGGAGAAAGAAATATTTCTTTCAGAATTCAATTTCTGGCAACTTCTGCTTTAACCATAAAGAAGATAATGAGCCAGATGTACCAACATTTTTTCCACAGAGACAAAATACAAACACATTACTACTCTATATTTAATCCAATGTACTTCTGTCAGCTTTCAGTATGAGGCTGAACAAACATTTGGGACCTCTAGGGAAATGTTAACCTGATTTGACACAGCAGAAGAAAGAACTAGAAATATAGCTTGTATAGGGAAAACGCTAAAATCTCTTTTAACTTACCCATTTTAAGTAAATAAAAGGAAAAAAGGAAAGCATGAGAAAAATTGAATACCTTAATCTCTGGCCAACAGGCTTTCAGTACAGCCTGTGTTCGGAAAAACACAAGCAGCTTACTGTCCTCATCGGTAAGATGAAAAGCTTGTTCCATAATTTGCAGCACATCGATGCGGCATTTCACTGGAAGCGAGTCATCACCACAGAAGGGTCTTAACCATTCTAGTAGGTCATCAGCAGAAACCAGTTTTTCCCTGTAATTCAAGGCAGTAAAGATTTAATTAATTAAAATGCAAAATATAATTAAATTAGCAGTGATGGTAAACCTAGGGGCATGTTTACTAAAATGCATTAAGGTTCAGCAGTTATTGCACTTTGAATGCAAAAATCAACATATGGTACAAAGGAAAAGTCATGCACTACCGTTTTTGGGAGGTGTACAGCAGATACCACACTGATTCATATACTAACATGAAACAGCCATAGTTGTACTTATCATGGATGCACTTAAAGCCATCTACTGAGGTGGTGTTAAATACACCCGCATAAACGGCAACATTGCCGATGAACATGCATTAGTAACCCCTGTGCAGTCAATGCCTTTGCTCCGCCCCTACTATGCCCATTTCCCTCCTTATCTCAAACTAAGTATATAGATAGTTCAGAATTAACCACGTGCTGTCTGTTTTGGGTGCATGCTGTTAGCGCAGCCCGGCACATGTTTAATAAATATCCTCCTTAGATTTAATGACTTGTCTTTCAAAATCCAAGCTCAAGTTACAACCAGGTTCAACAATTAGGCTCTAACCACAAAGGACTCGCGATACAAGGCTGCACTTGAGGCAATAGATGGTGAAGTGACTTGCATAAGGTTACTAGGAATATCAGTGGGGGAGAGGGGATTTGAATCCTGGCTTATCTAACAATGAGACTACTCCTCCATATCCTAAACAATAACTATAAATTTAATAACCATTTCTTAGATCACATAATATGCCAAACTATCCCTGTCACTGCAGATCTTACCTGATCTCAAACTGCCTCTCTCCTTTGCCCTTACTACCTCCTTTGTATCTGTCCCAAGCATGCCTGGATTCTGTTATCATTTTTGTTGCTAATAGCAATGTTGGCACTGTCTGGCAAAAAGATCTATATGAGCTGAGATCAAAAAGTACTGAAACATAGAATAAGACAAGAAATATAAAACTGACAGTTGCACTCAGTCTCCTTCAAAGTAGTCCCCTTCCAATGAAACACACTTTTCCAGCATTCCTGTCACTGTTGGAAATAATTTTGAAATGCCTCTTTCGTTATGCTGTGAAGCGGCTGTATCGAATTTTGCTTAATGATCTCAAAGTCATCGAATTTCCTACAACTCCTAGGGGAGGAGGGCAGATTGTGAAGACTGATTCTTGCTGTTCCCAGAGATTACCATTTACAGGTGGGTAGCTATGCTCTCTCTAGGGACAAGCAGGAATGCAATCTTCACATATGGGACTCACTAGCTCCCAGATACCAGAATGGTATGGAAGGAAAACAGTGGTTCCTGAGGCCAAAACGTTGTAGTCGAAGAGTCTGGAAGAGCTTTGGGCCATTGGACTTGGTTCCAGGAGATGATACTCCCCCACTTATAGTCTGGCCTCTTGTAGAAGTCTGGGACAGAGGGAAAGAGTTGAATTTAAGTCCAAAAGAGGTGCTGGAGTACAGCTTGTCCAAAGACAGTGCCTCGACGGGAGTCTTTGTCCAGATAATAGTGTGCAGCAAAAGTATGAATGGAGGACCAGGTATCTGCTCGACAAATCTCCTCAATGGATACTGAACAGAGATTGGCAACAGAGGCTGCCATAGCTCACACATTATCAGCAGTGACATGACCCTCCAAAGAGAGTCCTGCCTGTGCATAAGCAAAATAAATGCAATCTGCTATCCATCTGGATAGAGCAAGTTTTGTCACAGGTAGACCTAAGGAAATAAAGTTTCTAGATGAAATAAATGACTGCTTCTTGGAGCAGTTGGTTCATGAACCAACAAGAGGGGAACCCATTTTGGACCTAGTCCTTAGTGGAACATGAGATCTCGTGCAAGAGATAAGGGTGTTGGGGTCACTTGGCAATAGTGGTCATAGCACGATCGCGTCTGAGTTAATAAAATGGAGGAAGGACGGCAAGGAAATCTAACAGCACTACCTTTTAACTTTCAAAAGGGAGACTGATAAAATGAAGAAAACAGGAAAAAACTAAAAGGAGCAGCTGCAAAGGTTAAAGATTTACATCAAGTATGGGTGGTGTTTAAAAGTACTAGCTTGGAAGCCCAGACCAGCTGTATTTCACGCTTTAAGAAAAGTGGAAGGAAGTCCAAAAAACTGACAGCATGGTTTAAAAGTGAGGTCAGAGAAGATGTTGAAGCCAAAAAAACATCTTTCAAGAAATGGAAAAAGGAGCCAAATGATGAAAACTGGAAACAACATAAGCACTGGCAAGTTAGATACAAGGCACTGATGGGCAGGCAAAGAGAGAATTTGAAAAAAACCTTGGTGTGGAAGCAAAAATACATAATGAAAACTTTTTCAAGTACATTCTTAGCAAAAAGCATGTGAGAGAGTCAGTTGGACCATTGGATGATAGATGGGTAAAAGAGGCACTAAGAGGGAACAAGGCCATAGCAGAGAGACTGAATGAATTCTTTGCTTCGGTCTTTACTGAGGAAGATGTAGGGACGTTACCCATAACTGAAATGAGATTTAAAGCTGATGCAGCAGAACAACTGAAAGAAGTATCGATAAACCGGGAAGATGTATTACAACTATTTGATAAACTGAAGAGTAGCAAATCACCTAAACCAGATAACATACATCCAAGGGTGTTGAAAGATCTGAAATATGAGATTGCAGACCTACTATTACTAATCTGTGCACTCTCATTAAAATCATCAGTAATACCTGAAGATTGGAGGATGGCCAATGTAACGCCAATTTTTAAAAAGGGTTCCAGGAGTGATCCAGGAAACTATACACCAGTGAGCCTGACGTCAGTACCGCAAAAAATATTAGAAACCATTATTAAGAACAAGAACAATATTTCTGAACATGTAGATAGTCATGGTTTAATGGGAGACATGCTTTAGCCAGGGCAGGTCTTGTCTTATTAATCTGTTATAATTTTTTGAAGGTGTAAATAAACAGGTAGACAAAGGTGGGTGGGTCGATGTAGTGTATCTGGAGTTTCAGAAAGCCTTTGACAAGGTCCCTCATGAGAGACTCTTGGTGAAATTAAAAAGTCATGGTATAGGAGGCAATGTACTATTGTTGATCAGGACCAGGTTAAAAGACAGAAAGCATAGGGTAGGGATAAATGGCAATTTTTCCCAATGGAGAAAGGTGAATAGTGGAGTACCCCAGAGATCTGTGCTGGGTCCGCTGCATTTTAACATATTCATAAATAACCTGGAAATGGGAATAATGAGTGAGATAATAAAATCTACAGATGACACAAAATTATTCAAAGTTGTTAAAACCTAAGAGGACTGTGAAAAATTGTAAGAGGACCTTAATAAATTGGAAGACTGGACGTTCAAATAACAGATGAAATTTAACGTGGACAAGTGCAAAGTTATGCACCTAGGAAACAACAACCCAAACTATGGTTACACGATGCAAGGTTCCACATTGGGAACCACCATCCAGGGAAAGGATTTACGCGTCATCGTGGATAACACATTGAAACCCTCTGCCCAGTGTGCAGTGGCAGTCAAGAAGCAAACAGAATGCTAGGAATCATAAGGAAAGGAATGGAGAATAAAAGAAAGGATATTATAATGCCTCTATCATTCCATGGTGTGACCACATCTTGAATATTGTGTGCAATTTGGGGCACGTATCTTGAAAAAGATATAACGGTACAGAGAAGAGCCACCAAAATGGTAAAGGGAATGGAAAGATACTCCTATGAGGAGAGGCTAAAAAGGTTAGGGCTCTTCAACCTGGAAAAGAGATGGCTGAGGGGAGATATGATAGACAACTATGAATTATGACTGGAGTGGAACAGGTAAACGTAGATCAATTGTTTATGGCATCAAAATGTAGAAAGACTAGAGGACATGCAATTAAGCTACAGTGTAACTCATATAAGACTAATAAGAGAAAATATTTTTTCACTCAATGCATAACCAAACTCTGGAATTTGTTACTGGAGAATGTAGTAAAAGCTGTTAGTGTATACTACTATATAAGTATTTTAAGAAGGTTTTGTTAATTGAGGATGCTGAAGCTATAAAATGTCCTTCTGTTTATTATGTTCCTGTGCTGCCTTCCACGGAGATCTCCTCACCTAACAATGATAGAGAGAATCCCCCCTGCAGAGCAAGGTGGCAAGAGTAGGTGCAGCTGCCGCTCCATGCAGGTCACCCCTCCCCATGTCTTTGTTTAGGGGTGAACCCACCGCTCTGTGTAGGGCACCCCTGTTTGTTGAGAAATTAGATAGTTATGGTTATTTAGATTTTATCCTATTGCTATAGAGGGATCACTGTGTCTGTCCTATGCCATTTTGAATTCTGTAACTGTATTTGCCCCCACCACTTCCATCGGGAGTGCATTCCAGTATCCACCACCCTTTCTGTGAAAAAGAATTTCCTGACATTACCTTTAAATTTACCCCCTTGCAGCTTCATGTTATGCCTTCTAGTTTTACAGCTTCCCCGTCTTTGGAAGAGATTTGTTTGTTCATTAATACTCTTTAAGCATTTAAAGGTCTGAATCATATCTCCCCTAACCCCCCTCTCCTCCAGAGTATACATATTTAGGTCTTCAAGCCTCTTCTAATAAGGCTTCTGACGCAGGCTCCAAATCATTTTGGTCGCCTTCCTCTGAACCGTTTCAAGTCTTTTTACATCCTAGAAACATAGAAACATGATGACAGAAAAAGACCACATGGCCTATCTAGTCTGTCCTTCCATAACAACAACTACAACAGTCCACTTTTTACCTTTAGAGATCCTCTGTGTTGGTCCCATGCTTTTTTGAATTCAGTTACTGTCCTCATCTCTATCACCTCCACTGGGAGACTATTCCATGGATCCACTACTCTTTCTGTAAAGAAATATTTCTGCATATCACTCCTGAATCTATCTCCCTTCACCCTCATCCCATGTCCCCTCGTAGCAGAACTTGCTTTCAATTGAAAGAGGCTCTCTCCCTGAACATTAATGCCACGGAGGTATTTAAACATCTCAATCATATCACCTCTATCCCGTCTTTCCTCTAAGGTGTACATATTAAGATCCTTAAATCTATCCTCATATGCTTAATAATGAAGCCCACTAATCATTTTAGTAGCCACCCTCTGCACCGACTCCATCCTATTCACATCCTTTTGAAGGTGCGGTCTCCAGAATTGCACACTATACGCCAAATGAGGTCGCACCAAAGACTTATACAGAGGCATTATCGCCTCCTTTTTTCTGCTAGCCATTCCTCTCCGTATGCACCCAAGCATCCTTCTAGCTTTTGCCGTTGCCTTTTCTACCTGTTTAGCTACTTTAAGATCATCAGACACAACCACGCCTAGGTCCCGCTCTTCCTTAGTGGACAAAAGTACTTCACCTCCTATACTGTATTGCTCCCTTGGATTGCTGCAGCCCAAATGCATGACCTTACATTTTTTAACATTAAATCCCAGCTGCCAAATTCTAGACCATTCTTCAAGCTTAGCTAGATCCCTCCTCATGTTATCTACACCTTCCTGGGTGTCTACTCTATTGCAGATTTTGGTATCATCTGCAAAGAGGCAAACCTTACCCGACAGCCCTTCCGCTATATCACTAACAAAGATGTTAAAAAGAATCGGACCAAGGACAGATCCATGGGGCACACCACTGGTAACATCCTTCTCCTCAGAGTGAGCTCCATTTACTTGTACTCTTTGTCGCCTCCCACCCAACCAATTTCTAACCCAAGCAGTAACTTTAGGGTCCATCCCTAGGGTGCTCAGTTTATTTATAAGTCGCCTGTGAGGAACAGTGTCAAAGGCTTTACTGAAATCTAAATACACCACATCTGGAGCTCTCCCTAGGTCCAACTCCCTGGTCACCCAGTCAAAGAAATCAATCAGATTTGTCTGACAAGACCTGCCTCTGGTGAATCCATGCTGCCTCGGATCCTGAAATCCGCTGGACTCCAGAAACCTCAATATTTTCTCTTTCAGCAGCGTTTCCAATAATTTACTCACCACTGAAGTTAAACTAACCGGCCTGTAGTTTTCAACCACATCCTTACTTCCGCTTTTGTGTAAAGGCACCACATGAGCCTCTCTCCAGTCCTTTGGCACCACTCCCGACTCCAACGAGGCATTGAAAAGGTCAGTCAGTGGAGTTGCTAGAACGTCCCCAAGTTCCCTCAGTATTCTAGAGTGTATCCCATCCGGTCCCATCGCTTTGTCAACTTTAAGTTGAGCTAGTTTCTCACGAACACAGTCTTCTGAAAATTGTTCAAGATGTCCCTCGCTTCTGTTCTTATTTGTGGGTGTTTTCTGAGGTCCTGCTCCTTGTTCTTCATCTGTGAACACAGAACAAAAATATTTGTTAAGCAATTCCGCTTTATCCTTATCAGCTTCTACATATTCCCCCCCTGCACCCTTGGAGTCTGACAATACCACTTTTGCCCTTCCTCTTCTCACTAATATATCTGAAAAATGTCTTATCCCCCCATTTTATTGCATTGGCTATTTCCTCCTCCTTTTGAATCTTTGCCTTCTTGACTACTTTGCTAGCTTCTCTACGTTTTTCCAAATACAGATGCCTGTCTTCCTCTCTCTGTGATCTCTTGTATTTCATGAAGGCCTCCCTCTTTTTCTTCACTTTTTCAGCTACTTCCTTCGAAAACCATAGCGGTCTCCTTTTCCTTTTGCCTTTATTTACCATTTTAACAAAAAGGTTGGTTGCCCTTAAAATACCCCCTTTCAGTTTTGCCCACTGTTTTTCTACATCCCCCAGCTGTTCCCATCCCACTAACGACTCCCTGAGATATTGGCCCATCTTTGCAAAGTTAGTCTTCCTAAAGTCTAAGATCCTCACCTTGGAATGGATTCTAACAGCCCTAGTCCTAATACTGAACCACACCATCTGGTGATCACTGGATGCAAAATGATCTCCCACTACAACATCAGAAACACTTTCACCATTGGTAAGCACCAAGTCCAGTATGGCCCCTTCACGTGTGGGGTCTGTTACCAATTGCCTGAATAGTTCTCCCTGTAGAGAATCCAGGATCTCCTTATTTCTAGATGATAGTACAGCAGGAATGTGCCAATCAACATCTGGCATATTGAAATCTCCTAGCAGTAGCACTTCCCCTTTCCTAGCAATGCTGCGTATGTCTTTAATTAACTCTCTGTCCACCTCTTCCTCATTTGAGGGAGGTCTGTATATCACACCAATGCAAACAGATTTCTCTTTCCCTCTTTCTAGTTTAACCCACAATGCCTCCTCTCTCCCTTTTAAGCTCTGTAATTCCAAAGCTTTAATAGTAGTTTTTACATATAGTGCCACTCCTCCTCCCCTTCTTCCTACCCTGTCCTTTCTGAATAAAGTATAGCCAGGTATAGTTACATCCCAGTCATGGTTTTCTGTGAAGCATGTTTCTGTAACTGCCACTAAATCCAAGTCAGCCACTCCCACCAAAGCTTCAACTTCAGGGATCTTATTTCCCATGCTACGGGCATTAATACACACTGCTTTCCATATGTTACCCCTGTTACCCATTTCCATAAAGGTATTTAATGTATCACCTACCTGGGGGCTTTCACTTACCTGGGGGCTTTCTTCACCCATCCCCAATCAATCTAGTTTAAAGCCCCCTTCAGTAGATTAGCCAGTCTACTACCAAAGATGCGTTGACCTTTCTTGGACAGATGGATGCCATCTCTGCTCTGCAACCCTTGGAACAGCATCCCATGGTCTAGGAAACCAAAACGCTCTCGATGACACCATCCACGCAGACATGCATTCATCTCCAGGATGCGAGCCTCTCTGCCTGGGCCTTTACCCTCAACAGGGAGGATTGAAGAGAACACCACCTGTGCACCTAATTGCTTCACCCTCTGTCCCAGAGCCATGAAGTCACTTTTGATACGTTCCGAGGTATACCTGGCATTATCATTTGTTCCAACATGGATTAGCAACATTGGGTAACAGTCAGTGGGCTTGATGAGTCTCGGCAAACTCTCTGTAACATCTTGGATTTTGGCACCAGGCAGACAGCATACCTCTCTGGACATCAAGTCTGCGAGATATGGTCTTCAAAACTGAATACAGTATTCCAAGTGAGGCCCCGCCAGTGACTTATATATTGGCATTAGTACCTCTTCCTTTCTGCTGGCAATTCCTCTTTGTATGCAACCCAACATCCTCCTGGCTTTTGCCACTGCCTTGTCACATTTTTTTGCCACCTTGAGATCCTGAGAAATAATCACACCAAGGTCCTTCTCCTGGTCTGTGCACACCAACCTCTTGCTCCCTATCGCGTACATTTTCCTTGGATTTCTGCTTCCCAAGTGCATGACACTGCACTTTTCGCATTAAATCGCATTAAATCTTAATTGCCAAACAACAGCCAGCTCACTCAACAGCCTTCATTCATAGCTAGCCTCCAGCATGCTAGCTATGAATGAAGGCTGTTGAGTGAGCTGGCTGTTGTTTGGCTAGCGTTTGAAGTCTCTTTGTTTCAGGAGTTGAACCCCCTTGAGACAGCAGTAGCAAAACGCTTATGTAAGATGTCTTGAGAAGGCGTCGGGGCATTCAATTTCCTCTCGATTCACGGACCTGGTGATATAAGTGCAGCTCTAATGCATATTGTGACTAAAGTCTGTATAATGTTTATTGAAATGTTTGTTTGAATATGGTCCAGTGAATTGGGATTGATTGATGAACGAGTGTCAGCCATTGATGTTATGAGTACTCCTGATTGTGTTTTATCAGTGAGTTTCTGCTGAGGCTTTCACTCGTTTGCTAAGATTTAAATGTTGCATATTGTTAAATTTGATGAAGTCTCTTTCTAATTGTATGGAGTATCATTTTTGAGGCTTTGATATTGGCTTTATAATCTTGTGATTTACATGATACCAAACATCACGTGATTAAATAAAGTACAGGTGTGCTGCAGCCATGCTAAACCCGACACATGTAGAGCACATAACTAGGTCACTCATGCTTAATAGCATCATGGTGCGACGTATTGTTATATAGCTACACAGCAAGTACAGTTCCTAATCCACAGTACTTTTTGATCACACCTCATAGTTTGTGGGCCCTTTCCTCTAGGAAAGGGTTCAGAAACCTCTGTTGTCACATTTAACAAAAAAGAGGAAAATGGAAGGCCAAGTGGCAAAAAACAAAAGCAAAGAGAAATGGAATTTATGATAACTATAAATGAAATTTGAAGTCAAAGGTAAAATAGTAGTAATTATACTGGCGTATGCTAGATGCATCATATATAGAAGTGTATTAATTCAGCTCTACTTGTTTTGTTCCTTTTTGCTCTAGAAGCTGATGCAGAAAGTGACAGCATCACTCTGCTCTACAAAAACGGATTTCTAAAAATTATATTTAAGCTTTTTATCAATCAAGTATACTAAATAAACTTTATTGATAGAAAACAGATGGTGACCATTTATTTTACAAACAAATCCCAATAACCATTTAAAACCATAAAACTATTTACATTAAGTAGATAATCAGTTTAGAGCTCCCCGATTGCTTTACAAGTTCTTAATTGAATCTATCAATCAGTATTCTGCTGTTCCCCAATGATATGTATTTTTTTTTAAAAGATGATTCACAAGGAAACAGATTTACAACTAAAATGCTTATATCTGTCTTAGCAAAACAAACATAATGGTAAAGTAAAGCAGCACGTTCCAATTTAGCATGTCTGGTCACGTCAGAAATAACAGTTGACAGTTACAACTGCAGTCAATAAGGACTTAAATGGTATTTATTTCTTCACCCACTCCTCACAGAATATGCCACCTGTTTCAAAACTTGTGCTAAATAAAATTTTATACCATTAAATGATACGCATTTCTTATAAATTGAACCAAAGGATGAGGATGATATACAGGGCTGAATTAAGGCATAAGCAAACTAGCACAGGCTTAGTGACCAAACATTTAAGGGCCCCTTACAGATGTACTCAGGTCTCAGAAGACAAGGGATCGCCAACTCTGGATTTTTGCATTAACGTCCAGAAGTCAGACTGAAATGTCTGAAAATGTCCAGAGTTTGGACCTCTATCTGCACCTCTCCATTCCTCCTCCCTATATGACTTATCCTGCCCTGCCTGCTTCCACTGCCACTAACAGCCAATCAGTTGACACCGCCCAACCTCCTGCACAAAGGGCCAGGAAAGGAGCCAGAGAAGACCCAAGTAATGGGAAGGCAGTCGGGGCAGGAGCATTGGACGGTAGCTCTAGGTAAAGGAAGGGAGGGGGTCAGTTGGGGAAGTTCCTGTGTTGTACAGTAAGACATATCCATGAGGTGGGGCTGAACTTGCAGACAGCAAGTGGAGACAGTGAGTGTCCTGGAAGGGAGGTGCTGGAGAAGAAGATGTGAGCTGGAAAGTGCGAGGTTCTGCTGCAGGTTTAGAAAAGAAGCTGGGCAACATCTGTAAGAAATTTACAAGATGATGATCAGAGTTGATTGGGTGGGGGCACTCACAGAATGAACACATGAGCAGCAGATAACAGACCACTACCAGAAGAATGCGTGTGTGTGTCGGAAGAATGAAATAGTGCAGGTGTTTATGCATGTGTCTCAAGAGCGAGGAAGAATGTACAGTACATGTATGTGTGGGTTTTTTTGTCTTTCTCTTGTGGGGACGTCACATACTGTAAATAGAGTTTCTCTTTGAATATTTGGGCTCAAGTGGAGAAGTACACTGGTACAAATGTACCCGTGTACATATTAAGTGGAGGGAGGTTTTCAGTCCTGAGTATATTCCTTTCAAAACTGTCTGCCTTTATCCTCTCAGGGACAGCAAAGAAACCTAAATATTTTCTATTGTCTCTTCGATTTGTAAAGTCTTTTTGACACTTAAATCTTTCTAGATTTATGCCTTTGACATAGCGTCTGTTAATATTACTCTCTGAGGCAGTCTAGTCTTGGCATCTCTGATATGTAATGGCAGCAAGGGAGGGTGAAAACAATTTACCCCAATTCCATGGATCTCAGCCCATTGCTTTAATCACTACTCAAAAGTATATGCTTGTAGAGTCCCCAGACTCACTCAGGCTGTTACTGCTTTCACACAGAGAACTAAGGCCTGCAGTTTCTCCATGCTACTTCTGGAAAGATAAACTGTAGGTGGGAGACCATGAATGAAGATCTCTGGGGAAGGGGGCAGGGAAATAGTGCATGTGACTCTCAAGAGAGAGGTTTTAGAAAAGAAATGAATGGGGGTCCATAATAGACGCCCACAAATCTATGTTTGCATAGGGCCCAATATATTGTTAATCAGGCCCTTACAATGTACCAACCTTCAAAAAATTTGATTAGCAGCTGTCTTGGGTGAAATTTTGCCATGGATGCAAATTTATTTATTTATTTATTTATTTTTTATTTATTTAGCAATTCTTATATACCGCACTATTTGTTATCAGTGCGGTTTACATTTAACAAAGAGATTTCAGATCAGAGAAGACTGATTGAAATTACATTATAACAAGGGATAAAATTTGGAGAACATGGGAAACTATTTACATATTGACATGTAACAGAATGGTTGAGGAGTACAAGGAACTATATACATAAAGATATGGCATAATCGTTGTTACTTGATCTGAAAGTACGTAGGTTGCTTTAGGACTGACAAGTGAGTGCGTGGGATTTGAGCGTTATGTTGTGTGGGAGTCTTTAGTAGGGGAAAGGGGTTGGTTTCTTTCCAATGAGCACTTGACTTATATGAATCTTCAACAAAAGATGTGACATGTTTTTGTCCATTATGATGATTGTGAACTTTGCATGTGTCCAGCTGTGGCAATGCTTAAAAAATCCCCCTTCCAAAACACACCTCTTCTTGCAGTGGCCTGCTCCATTTTTTCCCAGCCTTGTACCTCAAATGTTAATAACCGTGTCACTCCTTAGCAGGTGCTTAGCCTCTTTCTGGAAGCCCCATTCTCCATATTTAAAACCACAAATGCCCCCAGGACCTAACCTTTTGGCCTTCCTTAGGTTTTGGGAGTTCTAGATGTCAGGTGATGTTATTTTTCAAGATGCGCTTCCAAGGTAGGAGCAAATGTGGATCACACTTGCCCCCTATCAGAATAAATGTTTTGGGGCAATACTTGGGATGGGGAGAGGACGGTGACGGAGGAGAATATATCCTTAGTTTTAAGTAAAGAAGGTATAGTTTCAACAGGACAGAGTTTAGTTAGAGACCCAGGTTTTGGGTTTTTTTTTTACATTAGATCTCTGGTGTGGGACAAAAGGGATCTGTGGCACGCTACTGGCCACCATGGGTTTAAGGCCTGGGAGGGATGGGGCCTCTGACAATGTTACCATCGAAAGCCTGCTCTGCTGGGCAATTTAGAAAAATATAATTATACTTTACTGAGGGATAATTATCTCTTCTCAATAAATGGACCTGTAAAGATGTATTAGTACACCTGCTTTTGTGCAATTTGAGCTGCTTTGCATAATTTTGCATTGTAGTAGCTCCTTGTTTGAATTACACTAATTTCAAACGCAGTCACCTACTTGTGAAAGTTTACCAAAAATGGAAATATGGTCACAAAAGGGGTTTCATACGTTAAATCATGCAAAGTAGCTGCCATTTTGTGATTGTATGCAGCAATCAATATATTTGTGTTTTTTAATTCACAAAGCTTTTTCTGCAGCGTTTCACAGTTTAATACATCGGCCTCCTCATCTTTATAGCACAATGAGCTATGAACCAAGGAAGCCAGGGTTCAAATTCTGTTTTTGCCCTAACACGCCTAGTGACCATGACAAGTCAGTTTATCTTGTCTTGCCTCAGACACCCACAATGATTGTAAGCTGTTTTGGTAGGGCATACTGTATGTGAATGCTTATCACCATTGAACGGTGCTGTAGCCCCAGTAATGCTATAAAAATGATTATTATTATGAAGCTATAGCACTAGCAGAAGGAAAGGTTCACATTTTGTGAAATAAAGATCTCCAAAAACCATAAGCCCTACTAATCACTGATCAATGGTGCCTTTTTCATCAGTAAAAACCGTATCGACTTCCATGTACTGCAAGCATTTGTTCTTGCGATATGATGAATGCTGCCACTGTTGTACTAAAATTAAGGACAATCTATTTTATTATTCCCACTTCTCGCTTAGAACAAGCATTCATGCTCAATATATAATCACTAGCATGAATCATAAAATACCATGAGTGATTTTTCAAAAGAGCTATAGTTGAGTCATAATTCACGTGTATACAATTTGTTTTGCATCTTCTTTTACAGCGAATGCATATATTTAAGAGGCAACAAATTAATGTCCCAACACACTCAAATTTTGTGACATGAGCAGTTTGAAGTATTTTGAATTCTGGTTTGTAGCTTTAAAAAATCTAAACTCCAAGCTATACATGATTAAAAAACTTTACATGGAGTGACCCATGATATTACTACTCCAGATGTAGCTTCAACTAGTTAAAATCTCTGTTAGAGGCAAAAACAGAGGAATAATGAAAATTTAGAAAACCAGTAGAGCTCCTAATGAAATGAATATGAATTATTTAAAATACTGCAACAGATGATGAACAGCAGATATATTAGAACACAGCAAGTAAATAATATATTGTATCTAACATAACAAGATCAGTTATTTAAATTATTTATAGCCTCTTCTCCGAGAGTGCATAATGGCTGTTAAGAACTTGTAAGGCTCATCTGGTCTGTACAACTTATATCCCTTTCTGATACCAAAGACCACTGTTCATTTTTATTTTCCTTTCATGTTTTAGCAACTACATAACTCCTGTTCTTAGTCAATAATTTCTTCTGTGTTGTTTATTTTAATATTATTTATATGCTATAAAAAGAAATAGCAAAAATGAAGACAGAAAAAGGCCACAAAGTCTATCCAATCTATCTATCCAAACTAACAACTCGGTCTCTACAACCCCTGTAGGCAGCGGAATGGGATGGACCACAGGGGCCTTGATTTAACTAACTTTTTGCACTAAACAAGATCAGCAAATTGGGGGAGGGGGGAGTAAAATCAGAGTTTGATTTATTTGACCCCACACACCATAAACAAATTCTGCTGCCACTTGCAATCCCTTCTTCTCGCTTAGAGATCCTCAGTGCTCATCGCAAGCTTTCTTGAATTCCGATACTATCCTCATCTCTATCACCTCCACTGGGAGGCTATTCCATGTGTCCACTAGCCTACCTGTAAAAAAATGTTTCCTTAGATGATTCCCAAGTCTGCCCCCTTTCACCCTCATCATATGAACCCTTGTCCTAAAGCCTTCTTTCCACTGAATAAGGCCGACTCCTTCAAGGTATTTAAATGTCTACCTCAGATGGCATAAGACCTTTATGGCCATGTTGTTTTATTGTCAACCGCTTAGACTCTTAGATTTGCAGTATATAAGTTTAGCTAAATAAATAAATAAATAACACACAATAAACAACACATACATCAAAAGTAAATACAGTATAAGAAAACAAAAAATATTAAAATAAAAACCAGACTGCAAGTCATCAACTACCACTTACACCTCAATACTACATGACACAGAATGCAAAGTTAAAACGGTACTCCTTTATCAATTTTCTAAGTACCAACAGATCATCAATCAGAGGCAATTCTTTGGGCATTGAGCTCCACAGAGTTAAACCAGCACAAGAAAAAACACACAAACAGGTTTCAGGTCTTACGAAAAGTTCTCAAAGTAAAAATGAATAACAGAGTTTGACCTGCTAAGTATAAGACACGCTTGGGACAATATGTAGATAGAATGCCTGTAAATATATAGGAGAAAATCCTCTCAATGGTTTAAGTATCACTGTCAATATTTTGAACTTCACTTGGGAAAAGAGAGGCAACCAAAGGAATTTAATTTGAAAAAGGGATACATGTTTACTTATAAGTACCCCAAAAATCAATCTGGCAGTAGTGTAACCGAGGGAGCACGGACTGCAGCTCCTCCGAACAGTCACCACCAATCCTTCCTTTTCCTTCACTCCCTCCCCCCCCCCAACCTTTACCCCTCTCCCCTTATGGGAAGACAAAGTCAGACGCCACTCGCTAAATTGGTCCACCAACTGGTCGCAGCTTTATTGAACATTAACACTTGAAACATCAACTTGATTCACATACAAAATTATAACAGCAGAATAATGCATCACCAGCCATATTACTAGCAAGGCGATGGCACCTCCGCTTTTGTATTCTTCTCGCCCCCCCTTAGCCCCCGACTTCGCCATGCCATTAGCAAAAGCCCAGCCAGGGAGTTGTCCGGGTCAGAGGTACCCAACCCCCGGCCCAAGCTTATCCTCAACGTCCGGACCGCGGAAACCTCCGGGATCCCGCCGACCCCTCCCCCCCCCAACTGCGACACCCCTACCTATCTCCCACCCTGATCACAACGCAACACAAGGGTGGGTGGGTGGGTGGGACACCGGCACATGGCTCCGCACCCGCTCTGTCCCGGCCATTGCAGCCAACTCAAGGTCCCGCCTCTCCCTTTTACCCCTTCATTGGCTCCCTCCCCCCGGCTCCCGCCGTGCAGAGAGCCAATGAATTTAAATGTCGCACCCCCCGGACCTTCCCTCCCCCCCCCCACAACCTTCCTGGCCGCCTCATGTCGCTCTTGCCGCGCCGCCCGGTTACAGGCAGCCGGCGTGGACACAGCCCCACGGCCTTCACTAACCGAGGGAGTGCGGACTGCAGCTCCTCCGAACAGTCACCACCAATCCTTCCTTTTCCTTCACTCCCTCCCCCCCCCAACCTTTACCCCTCTCCCCTTATGGGAAGACAAAGTCAAACGCCACTCGCTAAATTGGTCCACCAACTGGTCGCAGCTTTATTGAACATTAACACTTGAAACATCAACTTGATTCACATACAAAATTATAACAGCAGAATAATGCATCACCAGCCATATTACTAGCAAGGCGATGGCGCCTCCGCTTTTGTATTCTTCTCGCCCCCCCTTAGCCCCCGACTTCGCCATGCCATTAGCAAAAGCCCAGCCAGGGAGTTGTCCGGGTCGGGGGTACCCAACCCCCGGCCCAAGCTTATCCTCAGCGTCCGGACCCTGGAAACCTCTGGGATCCCACCACCGGCGCAGAACATCCCCCATGTTACTGCGCCGCCCCCTTAGACCCAAGCTGCGACCAGCGGGCATCCCTCAAAGCTACCCACTCTACTGCTTCCTGCCAGTCGTTCAATAATAGATCTAAAACCACTGGGGATAAATGTACCCCATCCCTTCCATACAACCCCGAGCAGCTGACCTCCACCCATGAATGCAGAATCTAATACCCTCCATGCTTGCACACCCAACGGCCGATTTGTCGGTTTATCTTAGCCAGGCCACGCGACCATTGCCGCTGGTCTCGACAAATCGGCTGTGGAATAATGTCCGACCACATGACTATGACCCCCGGGAATAAGCGCAACACTTCCCCCAAGTCTCTTTGGACCGCTCTGATCAGCTGCTTGCAGGTCCATGCTGACAAGTCATTGCCCCCCAAATGCAGTAATATCAAGCCAGGTGCACTTTGCAGGCGCGCATGGTGCCGAAGCAAAGGGAGCAACTGCGTCCAACGTAGACCACGCTCACCCAGCCATGTGACGGTCACCACCGCGGGATCCAGTCCCAGATTCTCCCCAACCGGCCGCACAGCTGCACGCCGACTCGCCCAAAACGTGAACGAGTGGCCGACCAGCCAACAGCTATGTGGAATCCGCCTTTGGTCTGCAATAGAAAAAACAGAATTAGACGCCTGCTGCACCTGACCTCCACCCCATTTACAAACCAACATAGCCCAAAAACGCCTTAGACCGCCATCTCCCAATGCGCTGCACATCCTGACCAGACAAACCGGCTGCCGCGGCACTCGTTGCTGCTCCTATGCGGAAGGAATGAGCCGCAAAGCGCAACGGCTCCTCTCCAATCTGATGCAGCACCATCCGCAAAACGGCCGTCACCTGAAATCTTGTCACTCATTTGGCATCAGCGTGTAGGAACAGCTTGCCCCCAACCGCCGGGCGGCATACCAGGTAGGTCCGCAACGCCGCCACCGGACAAGTTGGCCCTCCTGAAATCTCCCGCAACACCACCCAAAGCCCTCGCCTCAGCTGATCTGTCTTAGACCTGGCCAATAAGACTCGCAGGCTCGTGCCCTCCAGCTGGACATGCTGGAATAAGAGCCCCCCAGAACCCCCTGCTCCCCCCGATGCAGCCACCAACTCCCCCACCCGGAAGGCCCCAAAAAATGCCAGGCAGAACATAGCCTTAAACAATACCGCTTCGTAACCGGATGATGCCACCTCCGGGAGCCCCGCACACATTCGCACCAGCAAATCATGCGTGATCGGCCACCAACGGTCACACTGTCTCGGCTCCACTCTCTCCCAACCTTGCATCATCTTCCGGGTTAGGAAACGTCCTCCCGCTGGGGACCGACCCACCGCCTTTGCGAAAAACATGAAACCCGCCAAATGCGACCACACCGCAGCCTTGGATAAACCTCTCAGCTTTGCCTCTACTACATACAGTGCCAGCATCCAATCCGACACCGATTCCAGTTGCCACCCCTGCTCTGCACAAAATTCCTCAATCTTACCACATCCCCGCTGATAAGCCACCCAGGTGGCATGCGCCACTGAGCTCCGCAACAAATTCAACATTCCTGTAGGCCAATGTGCCACAATCTCTCTGGGACCGGCCATCCCGATGCGTCTGCTCCAGGCGCCAGCTTCCGAAACTGATCCCACTGCAAATGAGAAAGAGCGTCAGCCACCTCATTGGTGTATCCTGGAATGTGCCTAGCTCTGATCAATACATTCAAACGTAAACAGGACAACACCACCTCCCGCATGAGCTCCGCTACCTGACTGCACCTTGGCGTATAATGGTTGATAACAAAACAAACAGCACAAACCCCGTCAACCATCTAAACTTAGCAACATACTAGCTGTTCTGTATGTTTCACTAGTAACCGGGTCTCAGAAAAAACTAAAGGCACGTAATCTCGGGCACAAAGCCTCTTAACAGTGCCTGTTTTTTACATCAATGACCCTTTAAATTTATATATTTTTTGAAACAAGTTTTTGATGATTTTTTATGAAAAAGTCCGATAAACAGATGTTCTTAATGATGATACAAATTATCAAAGAAGAAAAAATCCAACTTAGCTGTTTTTAAACATTAGCCAGGTGATCAAAAATAAGGCAATTCCAACGCCTCCATCCAGGCTGCCCAAGCGTTTCACTATAGACGTTTCCTCAGGGAATTGTCATTACCGGCTAGAAAATAAAAACGTGAAATTAATATCATGAAGCCAGTTGCAACATCTCAATCTTGCTCTGGAAAGAACAAAAATGGAACTTCACGTTAAGCTCAGTATCTCCATCAGGTCTGAATGTACGATTGGATTTGTCACTTTGTTTATGACAGACTGTTTCTTTGATGCTTATGGCTTGTACTACATAGGTATCTATATATTTTTTCCATTGGACAATGACAATCAGTTCAAGTCACATGATTATCTCTTTAAAAATGGCGATTAGGGTCAATCTCGCATGCGCGGCGTTTTTGTGCACTGAAGCTTGAGAGAAACATATTCAGAATATGTGCACTTATTACGCTGGTTATGCGGTTAATAAAGGTTTGGTTTTACCTATGTTTTTTAAGATTGAGATGTTGCAACTGGCTTCATGATATTAATTTCACGTTTTTATTTTCTAGCCGGTAATGACAATTCCCTGAGGAAACGTCTATAGTGAAACGCTTGGGCAGCCTGGATGGAGGCGTTGGAATTGCCTTATTTTTGATCACCTGGCTAATGTTTAAAAACAGCTAAGTTGGATTTTTTCTTCTTTGATAATTTGTATCATCATTAAGAACATCTGTTTATCGGACTTTTTCATAAAAAATCATCAAAAACTTGTTTCAAAAAATATATAAATTTAAAGGGTCATTGATGTAAAAAACAGGCACTGTTAAGAGGCTTTGTGCCCGAGATTACGTGCCTTTAGTTTTTTCTGAGACCCGGTTACTAGTGAAACATACAGAACAGCTAGTATGTTGCTAAGTTTAGATGGTTGACGGGGTTTGTGCTGTTTGTTTTCTATACCCGTTCTACAAATTTCAGACTAATAGTTTGTTGTATAATGGTTGATGACACTCACTACCGGTGCATTATCACACCACCACAACACCCTCCTATTACACAAGCGCTCGGGCCACAAAGCCAAGGCCACCAAACTGGGAAATAACTCGAGAAACGCCACATTTTTTTTACTAAACCCGCCTCATGCCACACTTGCGGCCATTTCTCGGCACACCAGGCGCCAGCAAAATAAATGCCCAGACCAATGCCACCCGCTGCGTCTGTGTACAATTGCAAGTCGTCCGAAGACCGCTCTTCCTCCATCATGACCGCAGTGCCATTAAAGTCCTTCAAGAATATGTCCCATATCCTTAAATCCGCCCTCACCACTCCCGATATCCTGAAGCGATGATGCAGTTTTCGTAAACCCGCCGTGGCTCTCGCCAAATGCCTCATGAACACCCTGCCCATCGGGATGACCCGACACACAAAATTCAACGCACCCAGCAGTGACTGCGCCTCCTTCAAGGTCAACTTATTAGACGCCCTTGCATTGGCCACTAACACCCGCAACTTGACCACCTTCTCGCGCGGCAGCCGAACCACCATTTCCATTGAGTCCAGCTCCACCCCTAAAAAGGTCAAGCGCCTCGTCGGCCCCTCCGATTTCTCTTCTGCTAGTGGCACGCCCAGCTCTACCGCCAAGCCCCGAAACCCTGTCACTAGGTTCTGGCAATCCTCCGACTGCGCGGTTCCCACAAACAAAAAATCATCCAAATAATGGACCACATTCGAACAACCAACCTGTTTCACCAGCGCCCAGTGCAAAAATGTACTAAATTTCTCGAAGTACGCACAGGACACCGAACAACCCATAGGCATGCATTTGTCAAAATAAAAGCTATCCTCAAACTGAAAACCCAACAACGGAAAACTATCCGGGTGGACTGGCAGTAGCCTAAAAGCTGACTCAATGTCCACCTTCGCCATCAAGGCCCCCTTACCTGCACGCCTAACCAAGTCCACTGCCCGGTCAAAGGACGCATAACGCACCGCACACTTATCCCGCGGAATCAGATCGTTGACCGACCCGCCCTCAGGAAACGACAGGTTAAGAATGAGTCGAAACTTCCCCACTTCTTTTTTAGGAATAATCCCTAGCGGGGACACCACTAAATTTGGGAAAGGCCTCTCGGAGAAAGGTCCGGCTACTCGACCCAGCTCCAATTCCACTAACAATTTCTCCCGTACAATGTTCGCCAATTGCCGCACAGACGGCGCATTGCGCGAAACCCTGCCTACCACCGCGCCCACGATCGGAATAACAAAGCCCTCACGAAACCCCTTCTCCAAAATTACCCTGTCCCCCCGCTTTGGATAGCCTAACAACCTAGCCTGCAACTCCTTAACCTTAATCGGGGTAGGGGCTAGACTGCCTATCTCTGCCTTACTTTGGCCTGGGCCCACCGGGTGGGGCGGGGACTGTTTTGCCGCACTTGGCTGCCGAATGCCCTCCTCCACAACTGGAGCATGCGTGCTGAAATTTAGAGTCTGGAAAGGGGCACGATGCCTTGTTAAATCTCCAACACACATCCCCAGTCCCTGTTCCCCCCACTCTCTGCTGCAAACCGGCTCCCGCAGCCCGAAAGGAACGACCCATGCCCCCTTGGCTCGCCCCTCCCCCTTTTCCGCCCGCCAGACCCCCTACCCCTCCTTTAGCTGACATTTGAGTTAGCCATAGGTTAATGTCTTCTGCGCCCCACGACAAGAATCGGTTCTCCTCCATCTTATCTCGAAATCTCTCGTCGTAGTTCAACCACGACCAGCCTTCATGCGTTTGCGCTGCCTCCAGAATCGCGTCCGCATAAGCCAGCAACATCCCGTAATGCTCCGGATGATAATGTCCCCAGATGCTCGCTAAACGCAGAAAAGCTCATGTCCAATTCACCACGTTGCGGGACACCTTCCTCACCCTACCGGCCTTCTCATCTTCTTTCCTCTTCCTCCTACTATCCCCCGAACGCCTCCTTCCCTCCAGCAACAGGAAGATGTCGATATACCGACGTTTCCGTATCTTACTATGCAATTTCTTCGGGACTCCCTCCCATAATTCCACATAAGCTGCCAAGTAAGGGGCTCCCCGCTGCTGGCCGGGCCCCTCGAAACCACCCCTGGACGACAATTCCGCGTCTCCCTCGCTCGAAGTGGAGGAGGACGACCAGCTTGACGATGACGACGAGGTATCCGACCCATGCCGCCCTCTCCTGCCGCGCTTCCGCTTCCGATGGCCCTTGCCTTTCTTGCCCGATGATGCCATTTTCCGCGCTGGAGCCCCACCCCGGTCCGCAGCCGACTCACCTTCAGCACCGACCATTGGACCCTCCGCCGCTGTTCCCGCTGCTATCATGCCGCTGTCTGCTGTGGGCCACTGCTGCTCCTCTGGCCGCTCATCTGCCCTCTCTGCTCCCCCCGCCAGCTGGCCGCTCTCCGCTGAAGCCATCTCCTCCGGTCCGCACAGTATATGGACTCCTGCCAGGCATCTGTGGAGACAAAAAAGGAAAAACAGGGGGAGGGGCCACCGCAGGCCACGCGGACTGCCACGCCCCAAGCCACAGCCCCCGAGGAGCCCTGACCACCCCTAGCCCATGCTCCCAAGCCCCTGCGCTCCCTGCTGGCCATGCAGCCCGTTGCTCCCTCCATCCAGCAAAAGGCGTGTGAGAACCCAGCCTCTCTACACTGCCCAAGGCCTGCCCCATGCGGCCCCTGCAAGTGCTCCCGCTTAAACCTTGTGGTAGCCCGTCCCCCCCATGCACCTCCCACCCCATCCATCCCTACTTCTGTACCCCTAAAGCCTCCTCTCCTCACACCTCTCGTCTCCCCCCTGTTATTTGTCCTCCCGCACGACCCACAGCGAGGCCCCCCTCTCTTCTCCCCCCTTGAGGTTGCTGGACTACCCCTCCCAGCCCCCAAAGTGGAACGCGCTCCCCTGGCCCTTCCACGATCTCTTCCGGGTCTGCTATCCCTCCCCCGCTCCTCCAGACCCTCCCTTTCCAAACTGTTCCCAGCATTCCGAGGCCCAGAACCCAAAGCCCCCCTTCCTGGCAGCGCGGTCCACTGCCTTGAGTCCGCGGATCTGCAGCCTTCCTGCCCTCGCTCACTGCTGCCGACCACGTGGAAGGAATCAGGCACGGGCTCCTACCTGCCTGCCCGCGCGAATCCGCAGCCTTTTTGGACCCCGCTCGCTGCCGCTGACCACGTGCCGTCCACCGGTCCGACGCGCTGCTTCCGACCAAGCCGCCAACCGCGCTCGCTCCCACTCAGCACTCCCCATCCGTCAACAAAGCTGGAATCGCCGCTGTGAACTCTCCCGGCAGGCGCCCGACACACGGCTCCGCACACGCTCTGTCCCGGCCACTGCAGCCAACTCAAGGTCCCGCCTCTCCCTTTTACCCCTTCATTGGCTCTCTCCCCCCGGCTCCCGCTGTGCAGAAGCCAATGAATTTAAATGTTGCACCCCCCAGACCTTCCCTCCCCCCCAACCTTCCTGGCCGCCTCGCGTCGCTCTTGCCACGCCGCCCGGTTACAGGCAGCCGGGCGTGGACGCGGCCCCGCGGCCTTCACTTCCAAATAAGCTACAATGATATCAAATAACATCCCAAAAGACTTAGTAGAGGAAATTGCAATAAACCAAATATAATGACAACACTGTTGTAGCACAATACAAAAATCCTGAATGTAAGACAAGACTTTAACCTACATAACAAGGGCAATTTACAAAAAGCCTCCTCCACCACATATTTAATTTGACACTTCAATAATGCAATAATTTTTGAAACAAATAATACTTCAAAACCAATTGGTAATTTTATATCATCAGCTTCTAAGAATTCTGGCACAGCCAAATCCAAGTAATCATTAATGTAACCCCTCTGCCTGTATGCAGCCCCTACAGCAGTCCTTTTTGCTGTATGGGAGACAGTGGACACACCAATACAAGAGTTTTACAGTCTTTCACTTTCTACTCTTGGAGCAGAAAGTTTATACTGGTCACTGAATGAGACAAGTATAAATTGGGAGGCCTTGGCACTTATACTCCATTCTTACCTCTTTCCTTTTTCAGAATAACTGAATCCAATCCAGATTTTGTGTTCTGAAATCAGAGTTACTTAAACTCTAGGATCACTGATAACAGCAGCAAAAATTATAACCATCTGAATATTAGGAATAGAACTACAGTTATGGTCAACATTATTGGCACCCTTGCAGTTCAACCCTTTAATGTCCAATATCTCCTAAACAAAAGTTATCAGTGAAATGGCTTTGGACAATATATGCACACATATTTGACACATAAAAAAATCAAATAAAACAAGAACGATTAAAAAAATAAATAGCATAAAACTGGGACATTGCCAGGACATGATTAATATACTCTATTAATAAAGACCACTGTTCATCCCACAAATAATATCAATAACAAAAAGAGATAAACCCCTTTGTGTCTCAGTTCTCCTATTTTTGTCGGAGATTTTACCATGAGCAGAACCATCCGCGCTCTTGTAGTAAATCCTCCTTTTATTCATTTTTAAGAAGCGAACCAAATTATCCTGAAAGATTCCCTTATCTATTCCATAATGTTCCACGACCAGCCCACAGGAAGGTGTTTTAAAGTTGGCATTATCCAACACCACTTATATTTCATTCATCCACCGCTAGTCTTTAGATGATGCCGACTTTAAAACACCTTCCTGTGGGCTGGTCGTGGAACATTATGGAATAGATAAGTGAATCTTTCAGGATAACTGTGGTATTATCCCTGTGATTTTAGATTAGAGGGAGGGTTCCCTTCTTAAAAACGAATAAAAGGAGAACTGAGACACAAAGGGGTTTATCTCTTTTTGTTATTGAGGACATGATTAATGGCTCCCTTATAAACAATTCAAATCATTTTGAACAGAAGAACCGCATTCCCACTGCAGTAAAATTAGACACATCTGTGATCAACTGTCAGTACTCACATGACTTGATGTATGATGGCTCTAATGTTTAAAATGGTCACATCCACTCCCTGTTCCATTTTCACAATGGTGAAGACAAGAGAGCTGCCTGAGACTGTCAGAAAAGCCATTATCACCAAACATTAAACTTCAAAGGGGTACAAGGTCATCTCCAAAGACCTTGGGATTCAAGGTTATTAAGAAGTTTTTGGCTCATGGAACTGTCAAGAACATCACAGGATATGGTGGGAAGAGGAAATTTTATCCAAGAAGTATTTGAAGGTTAGTGCAAACTGTTGGAAAAACACCACATACAACATTCAAAGGACTTAAGGCTGGCCTGGAACAATCTGGAGTGGTGTTTTCAACCTGCACTATACGCCATGCACTAAACAAAGGAGGACTTTATGGGCGAAGGCCACAAAGGACTCCACTGCTCAAAGCCAGATATAAAAAGGAACACCTGATCTTTGCCCAAACCACCTTGAGAAATCACAATCCTTCTGAGAAAATGTTCTGTGGACAGATGAAACCAAAGTTGAGCTCTTTAAGAATACAGACCAGTGATACATTTACAGGCGAAGAAATGATGTTTATAAGGGAAAAAAACACCCTTCCTACAGTTAAATATGGTAGAGGTTCAATCCAAAAGCACAAAATAATTTGTTAAAAAGGAACAAATAATTTGTTAAAAAGGAACAAATGCACTGTTTTAAACTGGCCAGCAATGAGTCCTGATCTCAGTCCAACAGAGAACCTACGAAAAGAGCTGAAATCTGCTATTAGTAAAAGGAATACTGGAAAGGTTCATGAGCTGGAACAAATCGCAGTTGAAGAGTGGGAGAAACCACCAGCAGACAGATGAATGAAACATATAGATTGCTACAAGAAATATTTGAGGCTGTCATCACTGCAAAGGGTTGTGCAACCAAATATTAATGAAGGGTGTCATTACTCCTTTCCAGGTCATATTTTGTTTTTCTCAGAAATTACTATGTTTAAGATGCACAGACATCTTTTTTTGTTGCATACCTTTGAACATACTATTAAAATATTATGATGGCATACAGTGGGAATATTTCCATTTCTCAAGATATTGTACACAATATACACTGTGTACCTTTGAGTCCATTCTAATTCCTGGTGACCCAGCAGCTCCTGGGTTTTGTGGGCAGTGTGACCAGAAGTAGATCGCTAGGCCTTTCTCAAGTTAAGTGACATATCCAAGGCCACAAGGAGTGTTAGTGGGAATCAAACCCTGGTCTCTTTGTTATAAAGCCAGTGCTCTAACCATTAGGCTACTCCTCCACTCCACTTGTATACAACATACCTAAAGTACAAGGGTGTCAATAATGTTGACCATACATCTATATTACAAGCAGTTATCTCCTCCTTCATATCCTCAAAATATGTAACAATGCATTACTTCTCTCTCCTTTTTACATAGTTATATTTTAACACTTCATTTTAAGTACCGCATATTGAATACTGTGTGCAATTCTGGTCACCATATCTTAAAAAGAATATAGCAGAATTAGAAAATATACAGAGAAGAGATACCAACATGGTAAAGTGGATGGAAGGATACTCTTAAGCAGAGAGACTTAAAAGATTAGGGTTCTTCAACCTGGAAAAGAGACGGACGAGGGGAGATATGATAGAGATATTTATAAATTAATGAATGGAGAGGACTGGGTAAATGTAGATTGATTGTTTATGCCATCAAAAAGTAGAAAGACTAAGGGACATGCAATGAAGCTACAAGGATAAACTGAAGAGTAGCAAAAAACCTGGACTGGATGGTATACATCCAAGGGTGTTGAAAGAACTTAAATATGAGATTGCAGAACTACTATTAGTAATTTGTGAACTATCATTAAAATCCATGATACCTGTAATACCTGAAGATTGGAGGATGGCCAATGTAATGTCAATTTTTAAAAAGGGTTCCAGGGGTGATCCGGGAAACTACAGACCAGTGAGCCAGATGTCAGCACCAGGAAAAATGGTGGAAACCATCATAAAGAACAAAATTACTAATGACTTAATGGGAGACAGCGAACATGGCTTTAGCCAAGGAAGATCTTGTCTTACTAATCTGATATGTTTTTTTGAAGGAGTGAATAAACAGGTAGACAAATGAGAGTCGGTTGATATAGTGTATCTGGACTTTCAGAAAACTTTGACAAGGTCTCTCATCAGAGACTTTTGGCAAAACTAAAAAGTCATGGGATAGGAGGCAGTGTAATATTGTGGATCAGGAACTGGTTAAAAGATAGAAAGCAGAGGGTAGGGCTAAATGGTCAATTTTCCCAATGAAGAAAGGTGAATACTGGAGTACCCCAGGGATCTGTGCTGGGTCTGCTGCTTTTTGACATATTCATAAATGACCTGGAAAAGGGAATAATGAGTGAGGTAATCAAATTTGCAGATGACACAAAACTATTTAAAGTTGTTAAAACCCATGAGGATTGTGGAAATTTGAAAGAGGATCTTGATAAATTGGAAGACTGGGCATCGAAATGGCAGATGAAATTTAATGTCGACAAGTGCAAAGTTATGCACCTAGGGAAGAACAACCCAAACTATGGTTACATGATGCAAGGTTCCACATTAGGAACCACCACCCAGGATTTAGGCGTCATTGTGGATAACATGTTAAAACCCTCCACCCAGTGTGCAGTGGCGGCCAAGAGAGCAAATAGAATGCTAGGTATCATAAGGAAAGGAAAGGAGAGTAGAATAAAACAAAGGATATTATAATGCCTCTGTATCGTTCCATGGTGTCACCGCACCTTGAATATGGTGTGCAACTCTGGTCGCCGAACCTTAAAAACGATATAGTTTTATTAAAAAAGGTACAGAGAAGAACCACCAAAATAGTAAAGGGGATGGAAGGATATCCCTATGAAGAGAGGCTAAAAAGGTTAGGGCTCTTCAACCTGGAAAAGAGATGGCTGAGGGGAGATATGATAGAGGTCTATAAATTAACGAATGGAATGGAACAGGTAAACGTAGATCAATTGTTTACATCATCAGATTGTAGAAAGAGTAGGAGGCATGCAATGAAGCTACAAGGTAGCCTATTTAAAATTAATAAGAGAAAATATTTTTTCACTCAACGTGTAATCAAACTCTGGAATTTGTTACCGGAGGATGTAGTAAAAGCTGTTAGAGTAGTTGGGTTTAAAAAAGGTTTGAGCAAGTTCCTAGAGAAAAGGTCCATAAACCATTGCTAAAAGCGACCCAGGATATCACTGCTTGACCCAATACAGGCATTGTGGGAAACTGCTAGGTACTTATGACCTAGACTGGCCACTGTTGGAAAGAGGATAATGGGCTTGATGGACCTTGGTCTGCCCAGTATGGCATATCTTATGTTCTTATGACCCTCAGAATAAGGGCATTCAGCAGTGCAATATAGCACTAATACATGCTCAACAGCAACACCATTGGTTCCACAAAATGTGCATTATGGGCAAGCATTAGTGTTGTTTTCACTGTTGAGTGCACTTATTCTGAGCTTATTACTGACAGTGATTTGTTTTGACATTTAGCTATAGAGAACCCTCTCTGAGTTTGACTGCCAATCACACTGGCACCTGGTGATGTTGCAGTCATCCATACGGTCCAGGTACTAGCCAGGCTTTCATGTCCCCCCTGAATTGCAGATGAGCATACCAGATCCCCCCAAGCACCCCTCAAACCACACACACACACACTTTCTGTCAGAGAAACATGATTCTGCCAAAAGGATGCCCTGAACCTATACAAAACATTTATGACAGCTTTTTAACATCTTTGTTAGTGATATAGCAGAAGGGCTGTCAGGTAAGGTTTGCCTCTTTGTGGATGATACCAAATCTGAAATAGAGTAGACACCCAGGAAGGTGTAGATAACATGAGGAGGGATCTAGCTAAGCTTGAAGAATGCTCTAGAATTTGGCAGCTGGGATTGAATGTTAAAAAATGTAAGGTCATGCATTTGGGCTGCAGCAATCCAAGGGAGCAATTTAGTATAGGGGTGAAGTACTTTTGTCCACTAAAGAACAGCGGGACCTAGGCATGGTTGTGTCTGATGATCTTAAAGTAGCTAAACAGGTACAAAAGGCGACGGCAAAAGTTAGAAGGATGTTTGGGTGCATACGGAGAGGAATGGCTAGCAGAAAAAAAGAGGTGATAATGCCTCTGTATAAGTCTTTGGTGCAACCTCATTTGGAGTATAGTGTGCAATTCTGGAGACCGCACCTTCAAAAGGATGTGAACAGAATGGAGTCTGTGCAGAGAATGGCTACTAAAATGGTTAGTGGTCTTCATTATAAAGCATATGAGGGCAGACTTAAGGATCTTAATATGTACACCTTAGAGGAAAGGCAGGATAGAGGTGATATGATTGAGATGTTTAAATACCTCCGTGGCATAAACGTTCAGGGAGAGAGCCTCTTTCAATTGAAAGCAAGTTCTGCTACGAGGGGACATGGGATGAGGGTGAAGGGAATAGATTCAGGAGCGATATGCGGAAATATTTCTTTACGGAAAGAGTGGTGGATCCGTGGAATAGTCTCCCAGTGGAGGTGGTGGAGATGAGGACAGTAACTGAATTCAAAAAAGCATGGGACAAACACAGAGGATCTCTAAAGGAAAAAAGGGGACTGTTGTAGTTGTTGATATGGAAGGACAGACCAGATAGGCCATGTGGTCTTTTTCTGTCGTCATATTTTTAAGTTTCTATGACATAACATGTCATAGGGGGGCTAGGGCTACCAATATGATCTCCGTTTTTCACCCAAAAAAGAATCCTTTCCCTGCTCACACCCATACTATCCCTGCATCAGCAGTCCCATTTTGCAGAACATTGGAATTGTTAGCGTCCCACAGACTGGCTCCTTTAGCACAAACAGTACATTAGCAATAAACACTATTGCTCTTCTTAATATTTCTGTAAGTGTATTTATTAATGTGTCTAGACCGTACAACATTCTCTCACTCTGTTCTCTGTACCTTAAAACTAAATCTTGTGTACTTCCAGACTGCAGTCACACCAGTTCAAAACATACTTATCACAACCATTCTTCAATATGGGATGCATTGCAGAGAAGAGCAGAATTGTTTCTAAGTCCTGGCCTTATTCCACGTTTTCAGCAGGAATTACATGGATGTTTCCAGGAAACACTTAATACGTACACAGGCCTTTCCTGAATACACTTTCTATATCTCCACGGCTGACCACCCCCCTACTGGGCATATTCTGAGATCTCTATGCTAGAGCCATGGACGTGCATGTCAGCAATGTTTCAGAATACAGGGATGTTTTTGGCACATAAAAGTCTCTGCTGCACATACAAACCCCTTAGTCATGTTCTGGAATGACCCCCCTATGTGCCTTAAGCAATCCAGATACAGCTTTGAAACAAGCAGCCATATTGGCAAAGGCCACTCCAATATCACTAATGATACAATATCCATATATATATGGTATTCTACAGTGTAAACCCATATATATGGTATTCTACAGCATACTTACAGAACAAATCACTTGGCGGTTACAAGTAAATAATAAACAGTACTGCAGGGGGGGCGGAGCCTGATGTCCAGCGGGATGGTCGCATAACGCTGAGGCTCCCGAGAGGCCTACTCAGAATCCTGAATTAACACCGTACATACTTGGAACTTCTACTCTGATCTTGCTGGGGCACATTGATGAGATGGCGGGGACCAAACCCACGCGCCTGGAATTTGGATCTCCAGCGGCTTCTCACGGCAAACGTTCCAAAACTGAACCCCCGTCCCCGCAGAAGGGGCTGGCCTTGCGCGAGGGCCCCGAAATGCAGCAGGAAATCCTCGCAGAGATTAAAGGGGTCAAAAACCTCGTGCAGTCAAACGGTGAAGCACTTCGAGCGCTGCGGGAAGATCTTGGTGTGCTGCAAAGCAAGCTAGAAGGACTTTCTTCGCGTCAGGACAAAATGGAGAGCATCTTGGACTCCCATGCGGCCCGGTTGTCCAAACTCGACAAAGTTGAACGTCAGGTGCGGGCTCTACAGAAAGAAGTGGAAGATGGCAATAATAGAGCGCGTCGCAACAACATACGACTCGTGGGCATACCGGAGGGAGCGGAATCGGGAGACATGAAAGAGTTTTTACGCAAAACCCTCCCTTCCCTGCTCCGAATCACCTTTACCAAGGATTTGGAGATCGATCGCGCTCACCGTGTACCCCCAAGCATAACGCTCAATAGGAAGACCCCGCGGCCTATCATCTTTCGACTTTTGAGATATCAACACGTGGAGCAAATTCTAAGTGCCTCTCGGGCAAAGGGCCATATGGAGTTTGAAAGCCACAAGATCTCCTTCTATCCTGACTTGGCTAAACCTACGGTCGACCGCCGAAAGCGCTTTCTGGAATTTCGGCCGAGGCTTCAACAACTACAAGCACGCTATGGTCTGATGTACCCGGCCAAGCTCCGAGTCACGCTTCACAATCAGACAAGAACATTTGAGGACCCTGATCTACTAGCGGAGTTTTTGGATTCCAAAGAAGCCGACTTGATGCGCTGACTTCCAGAATATTCCTGCAAGCATTCTCATATCCGCTGTATTTGCCATATTGGATCTGCCGCAGCCCAGCAAAGAGTCTGGCGAGGGCAGTTTGTTTGCCTTACTTTTGATGATATCTGTGACCCGACTCCATCTACCCACAGTAGCCTCGATGAATATCAGAGACAGTGTTAATTATGGACTCTGGTGTTTCTTCTCTCTTCTTCACGTCTTTCTATTTCCTCTCTAGGGCCTCCTCCCGCAGACATCTGGTCGCCATATTCTTTGGGGGTTTGCTTCTTCTCTAGGATACAATGTACATATTTTTCAATATGGGGTGTATTAGCCAGCATCTTCGGTGATTATGTCATTGTTGCACAGATTCTGATTATGTTGTATGTTTCCAAGCGCCTTACTTAAAATGTCCATTACTGATTCATGGCACCATGTAAGATTTTCTCATTGAATGTAAAATGAATCAATAATCCGATAAAACGGAAGACAATCCTAAGCTACCTAAGTCAAGAAGCCGCGGATCTGATTTTCTCCGAGAAACGCATTTAAATTCGAAGGAAACTCTTAAACTCAATATTAAACTTTACATGGTGACCGCCTATTCCCCAGCCGTTTCCAAGAAATGTGGGGTTGCCATACTGGTTAGTAAATCTTTGCATGCTACTATTATTGCGATTAGCTCAGATACAGAAGGTGGATGGTCCAGAGTTCACCTCAAGATGGGTGGCCTTGAAGTTGCATGTATATGCCTTTACGCTCCTAATGGGGATGACCCTGCCTCTTGCTACCATTGCTCAGGTTGCGCAGGCCTCTGCTGATACTTTATTGATAATTGGGGGGGATTTCAATCTAGTCCTTGATCCCCTGATTGACAAACAGCCGCCTGGGACACGTGGTCCCCCCAAGAGTCACACCACGCTTGCCTCCCTGATCAAGGATCTTGCCTTAGTTGATCTAAGGAGGTACTACACCCCAATGAGCTTGACTTTACCTTCTTCTCTTCCCCTCACAAATCCCAGTCTCGCATAGCATGGCCACTTTCCGAGCTCAACAGGCCTGGGAGCGCGAACCGCAAATCACTTTAACTCCTGTGCAATGGAGCGTTTTCTGGAGCAAAGTAGTGCGGGTTTCCCGGTCTGCCTCTGGTACCCAAACTCTCTTCTTTTTACACACAGATGCTTTTATACCCCAGAAAATAGCCAAATGGAACACAACTGCTGGGGACCAGTGTTGGTCTTGCCATACTGCTGTGGGAACCTTCGCTCATGTTATTTCTGAATGTCCTCAACTACAGGTTTATTGCGGGTGGGTTTGGGGTTGTATTCAATTTATCTTATACCTTCACGAGCCTCTCTCTTGGAAGATTGTGGGACTCCGCTTTATGGCGGAGGTCCCCTCTCTTCCTAAGAAGGGTCGCTTTCTCCTTGATTTCATGCTGGGTATAGCCATATGCTCAATCTTGAGGCATTGGAAGGATAGCTCTCGACTTACCGTCAATGAATGGAGGAACCTCGTCTGCTTATATAGTAAATATGAGCAGATACCTCGGAGAGCTATTCCCCATGCCCAAACTCACTCTCGCTTGTCTAAATCGCAGCTGCTTAATGATTATGTACAATCTGCTCATTGTTCCAACATGCCTGTATAGTGTGCACTCATCATGTTTTAGATCACCGCTCGGTTTTGTAACACAATAATGTAAGTATACGCCCGCTTCGGGAATGATTAGTTTTCTAGAGAAGAAGCAGGGGGGAGGGGGGTGGCAGGGGTTTACTTTGGTGTATGTATTATACTTTATGTATCTGTCTTTTAGTTGTATGTCTTCCTTTTCCTTTGTTGTTATAAAACGAAAATAAAGAATTTAAAAAAAAAAATAAACAGTACTGCAGACTCTAGAGGGAAGCCTGCCTGCACTGTAACCTAGTCAGAACAATTAACTTTTAATTGAACCCATTCAAAATTATCTTTTAAGTATAACGCAAACCATGAAATAACATTAGACCTGATTTCTAACTCATACAATCAATCAAAATTAAGTCATCTTGTGTTAAAGACAGCTGACATATCTAAAAATGTGCATTTTATATATTTAAACTATACCTAGGGCTTCTCCATTGCATCCAGGTCTAGATGCTGTATCTCTAAAAGGATATAGAAAGAATTAAGGCAGTTCTAGGAAGGACTATGAAAATGGGGAAGGATCTATATCACAACCCTGAGTTGAGACTTAAAGATCTAAGGGCCCTATTTACTAAGCATCTTTCCCATAGATTCTTAATAGAAGTGCTTTGATAAATAGGCTCCTAAATAGGTGAGAGAATATGATAAAAATTAATACTTCAAAGGTACAAATAATGCCCAAGAAATAGGTATTTTTTGGTGAAAAGAAACTTCTAGAACAAGCAGTCAGTCTCACTAATAACATTAGAAAAAAAATTCACAAAAAGGATGGTGAAGGCATCCTTTTGGAGATGATGAAGGTATTTATACATGTAAAAAAAAAATATACACACACACACACACAGTATAAGGAGCGATTCTAGAAAAGGGTGAGAGCATGTGGAAATATCAAGGGGATTTGTTCTAGATGAACATTCAAGCTTTACACATATTCCATTATTTTCAAATGCAATAAATGTATACATTGGCATTTATATACATCAGCACACATACCTGGTTCAAGTCATCCATTACTCTCAACTAACTTATAATTTAGACTGCAGTTTGGAGGAATGTTTGAAGAACAAATATTGCTTACCTCTCTAGAATTCAGCTCCTTATGAACATGCAAGCATACAAAGCCTGCCACTTACATGTATGGGTAGAAAAATCACCATTCTTTTTCTGCACATGTTCCTTTACAAAATGAGATTTTCTGTTGTGCATAGCACCATGTATGTGTTTCTTCATTGGAGCTTTATATATTTTATAATAAGAGATTCAGCACTTACCAAGCCTTTTATAAAGCGTAATAACTCACCTGTAACAGGTGTTCTCCAGGGACAGCAGGAATCAGTCCTCACTTGTGGGTGACGTCGGCACCAATGGAGCCTGCACGGAGCAACTCCCCAGTTTTCAAAGAAAGCCTTTGGGATTGCTGCCACGCATGTGTGGTCCTCTTCTCGCCCAAAGGTGCCATCTTGCTCAGTCAGGTCCAATAGCTAGAGCCCTACTATGCAGATGGCAAGGGAAGGATAAAAAAATTGCAACTCTTCAGGGGAAGTGGGAGGGTAGTGAGGACTTATTCCTGCTGTCCCTGGAGAATACCTGTTACAGATGAGTAACTATGTTTTCTCCAGAAACAAGCAGGAAGTCAGTCCTCACTTATGGGACTCCCCAGCTACAGGTTACTGAACTTGTAAGCTAAAAACACTCCCATGAGGCCGTGAGCAGAAGCCGATGTCCGAAGGAAGCCCGAGTCCTCGGGCCTTCGGGGCAAGCTCTCGGTAGCCACAGAAGAAGGGTCGGAGGGCAGGAGTTGCTTATATCCCGAACAGACTACGGAGTACAGCCTGGCCGAAGGTGTTGTCCCGGTGGAACTCCCTCTCCAGGCAGAAGTGCAAAGCCAGCAGATGTCCGTCAGAGGCACTGAGCGCACCGTGTGCGGTGACCCAATGATCCAGCAGGGTGCCCGCTTTTGCCTGGGCAAAGGAGAAGCAGTCCGCCACCCAGATGGAGAGGGTGCACTTGGTGACTTCCAGCCCCAGGCGGTTGGGATCGTAGGTGATGAAGAGCCGGTCAGACCTGGAATGACCTTGGGTGTGCTGCAGGTAGAAGGTGAGAGCCCTCTTGCAGTCGAGTGTATGCAGGACCTCCGATGCCCGGTCGGCGTGAAGTCTTGGGAAGAAAGTCGGCAGGACCTCCGATGCCCACTCGGCGTGAGGTCTTGGGAAGAAAGTCAGCAAGACCACCTCCTGATTGAGGTGGAAATCCGAGATGACCTTCGATTGGAACTTGGGGTGGGTGCGAAGGACCACCCTGTTCTTGTAAAACCTAGTGTAGGGGGCCTCAGCCATGAGGGCTTGAAGTTCGCTGACTCGCCACACCGAGGTCAGTGCCACCAGGAAAACCACCTTCCAGGAGAGGTGCCGAAGAGAGCATGTCGCCATCAGTTCGAAGGGTGGCCACATCAGCTGCATGAGTACAATGTTCAGGTTCCATTCCACCAGTGGAGGCTGAATGGGGGGTTTGGAAAGCAAAAGGCCCCACATGAAGTGGGAGACCAGAGGTTGGCCAGAGAGGGGTTTACCCTCGATGGGCAAGTGGTTGGCCGAGATGGCGCTCAGGTGAACCCTGACTGATTTGGACTTCAGCCCCATCTGCAAAAGGTGGAAAAGGTACTGGAGAACCCAACAGGTGGAGCAGGAGAAAGGGTCAATCTGGAGCTCAGAGCACAAGATCGAGAACCCTCGCCGGTGTAGGTCCGCCTAGTCGAGTCCTTCCTCAATGTGAGGAGGATGTCCTCGATCTCCACTGGGAGGTGCAGTGAGGCTAAAGAGACCCATTCATCCGCCAGGCTGTCAGGGATAGCAAGACCAGGTTCGGGTGAAGCACACATCCTTCCTCTTGCATCAGCAAACCTGGGGCACTGCACAGGGGGACTGGAGACTCCATCGAGAGACAGAGTAGAAGCGGGAACCAAGGCTGTCGGAGCCACGAAGCAGCCACGAGAATTACCAAGGCTCGGTTGCGCTGGATCTTGTGGAAGGTTCTCGTAAGGAGAGGAGTGGGAGGGAATGCATACAGAAGCCCAGAGGTCCAATTCAGGAGCAACGCATCTGGGGGGGGGGCCACCCTGCTTTGGTGCGGTATCGGCCCACAGAAATGGGGAAGCTGTGCGTTCACCAGGCTGGCGAACAGGTCTATGGACGGAGTCCCCCAGCGGCGTAACAGGTGTAGAGCCACCTCTGAACTCAGGTGCCACTTGTGTGGGCAAAGGAGCCTGCTGAGTCTGTGCGCAAGGAGGTTGTCCTGGCCTGGGAGGTAAACCGCTCTCAGTGTCATGCCCCTCCGCACGGCGAAGGAGCAGAGGAAGACTGCCTCCCAACAGAGGAGGTGGGAGCCCTGCCCCCCTCCTTGTTTATGTAGAACATCACGACTCTGTTGTCGGTCTGCACGAGCACAGGTGGTACTCAAAGACCGTCAGGACCAACCGGACCGCTCGAAGCTCAAGCAGGTTGATCTGCTCTGATTCCTCGGATGACCACTGCCCTTGTGTGCAAAGGTGGCCGCAGTGGGCTCCCCAGCCCAACAGCGAGGCGTCCATCATCAAGATGAGCTTGTGCTGTTGAGACTGGAAGAGCATGCCCCAAAGGAGGTTCTGGGGGTTCTACCACCAGACTAGGGACCCGACTAGGCTGTGAGACACCTAGACGGGGTCCCGAAGGCGGCCTGAGGCTTGGGTCCATTGCGCTCTGAGGCACCATTGTGGAACAACATGGAAGGTCGAGGCCATGTGCTCCAAGAGGCGCAGCATGGCTGGCGCCGAGACCCTGGGCCAGCCTTGAACTTGGCAGCCAGAGAGCGGAGTCGATCTATGCGTGCTGAAGGGAGAAAGGCAGTTGCAAATTCTGTGTTGATCAGAGCAACAATAAACTCCAAGGTCTGCACGGGTTCGAGGTGGGATCTGGAGTAGTTGACCAGGAAACTGAGGCACTTGAGGAGTGCCAAGAGGTGAGCCTCCTCCACCAATGTGCCCGAGATGAGCTAGTTGGGTAGGTAAGGGTAGATGGATATGCCCTGCAGCCATAGTTGGGCCGCGGTCGCTGACAGGCACTTGGTGAAGACTTATGGGGCAGATGTGAGCCTGAAGGGGAGCACTCTACACTGAAAGTGCGCTCTCTGCACCCTGAAACGCAGGTACTTCCTGTGCTTGCAGTGGATAGGGACATGGGCATAAGCGTCTCTGAGATCCAAGAAGCATAGCCAATTGCAATGCCGGAGGTAGGGCAGCAGAATGCCAAGAGATAGCATTTTGCACTTCTCCCACACCAAAAACTTGTTCAGATTCTTCAGATCGAGGATGGGGCGCAGGCCCCCCCATCCTCTTCGAAACGAGGAAGTACTGGGAGTAGAACCCCCGACCTCGAAGGTGCGGTGGAACTCTCTCGAATGCCTGTTGAGTGAGGAGGTTGTTCAGCTCTTGCTGCAAGCAAGCCTTGTGCGAGGGAAGCCAAGTATGCTCTGCTGGGGAGAAGGGAGGAGGGAGTCTGTTTAGACAAAGCCAATATCCGTCCCGGATCACCTGCAAAACCCAGGTGTCCGATGTAATAGCCGCCAATTCGGGGCTGAAAAGAGACAGGTGTCCTCCCATGGGTGGAAGCATCCTCGGGAGGCAAGAGGCTATGCTTTCAGTATCAAAACCCCAGGGCTGGCTGGGGTGGCACCGGTGGTTGCGTCTTGGGCCCCTTGGGTTTCCGGTGACCCTGAGCTCCCCCTTTGCCCTGAGTGCTGGTCGTCGGCACAGAGGTAGGCGGGTATGGTGGGTATCCTGATAGGGGAGGCCCTTTGCTCTGGAAGAAAGTTTTTTTGCTGTGCTGTTTCTTCCGTGGTTTTGCGAGAGAGACGGGTGAGGGTCACGAACTCCATCTCAATCTCAGCTGCCTTGTCCTCCATGGGCTTGCTGAACAGCTGCTCGTCGAGGCAGGGGACATCCAGGAGCTTCTCCTGGACCCACTGTTCCAGGTCTGATGACTGGAGCCATACCTGGCGTCGGGCTCCAATGCCGGCCGCTGCCACTTGGGCGGAAGACTCAAACCCGTCATATGCAGTGCAGGAAAGGTATTTCGAGCAGCCTGCGACTGACCTCAGGAGGGTCTGGAACCTGAGAAGGTGCTCCCCACCAAGGCACGCGTAAAAACCGCCAAGCTCTTTGGCGAGGTTGCGAAGAAACATACCCATATACAGTTGGTATGCCTGGATACGGCACGCCAGCATAGATCCCTGGTAAGCCATGTGCCCGAGGGCATCAAGGGCACGGGACTTCCTACCGGGCGGGACCGAAGAATGCAACTTCGGGCTCTTCTGTTTCCACATTGAAGATTCGACTACCATGGAGGTATGAGGAAGTTGGGTCTTCTAAAACCCGGGGCCGCGCTGGCATTGAGTCTTTTACTGACAATAGGGACCGAGGCGGGTGTTTCCCACATGTGGAGGAGCAGCCAGGATAGGAGGGATAGTACCAGAACCGTAAGAGACTCCCTGGGTGAGACTCATACTGCAAGATGCCAAGTTCCTCTGCTCTCGACTCCTCCTCGGCCTGCGTCGGCAGATTGAGGGCCCGAGCCATATCCCGCACAAACACCAGGAAAGAGGAGTCCTCGGGAGGCGACTGCCTTTTTGAGGTGGGCAGGGGGTGCATCAGAGGGGAGATCCCTATGGGCATGAGTTTCCGAGGAAGTGTCCCCATCCGATTCCCAGCCCGAGAAGTCCAAGGATTCGGAGTTGGGTTGATCCCCGCGCCCAGTGTCTGAGGCCCACTTGGAGCCGGAGGCACTGACCCTGGAAGACCTCGCCCCTGAGGAACGGGATGGCGGGGGAGACTGGTACCGAGGATCCTCACAAGACCCGCGGCTCTTGGGGGTTTCAAAGGCAGTTTTTGGGACCCCAGACAGGGTACCCTTGGTCTCGAGGCGTGAAACAGCCGTGCTGGGCAAAAGCATCTGCTCGGCAGCCAGGAAGGCAGAAACGCTGTGCTCTGGTGCCAGCATACAGGACTCTCACTCAGGAGTGGGTCAATGTGACATCGACGCCAGTGTTATCGGGTCTGGTGTGGAGGAGAGAGGGTCCTTGCCGGGACAACCCTCAGGAGACTGGGCACCATCGCCAGAGGCCTCCTTGTCCGACTCTTGGGAACGCCGAGGAATGCTAAGGGAATGAGCACGAGACCGCTGACACTTGTCTGTAGCCCCCGACAGGACTTTGAGGTTTTCTTCTACTTTCACTGCTCCACCTTGGGCGAACCTTGATTGGACTGACGCCGGGGGCACAGGGTCACTGCGGGGGACCCCGCAAGCAGTAGATCGGCAGAGCGAGGTGCTGCCTGAGACCCCAGGGCTGCCTTGCGGAAAATGTCATTGGACCTCTGCTTGCGGATTAGCAAGGCCTTAGCAGATATTTTTTTTCCAAAGAGAGCAGAGCTCTGGGTTATGGTCAGCCCCCAGACACTATAGACAACAGTTGTGAATGTCCGTGAGCGCCATATTTTTGGAGCATCTGTCACATTTCTTGAATCCGGTGGCCATGGGGGCAAAAAGGGCCCCTGCGAGGTCGAAAACCCTCGAGGTCAGTGGTTGGAGAAAAAAGGGTGCGAAAAGGGCCCGAAAGAGAAGATACTAAAAGAGTGAAAAAAAGGGAATCCCTAGCCCACCGCCAGAGCAGGGGCAAAGGGGAGGACAGAAGAGGACTGGTGCTACCGGAAAGAAGGCCAAAAGGCCGAAGACAAAAAAACTTTTTCCGAAGGATGAGGACGTGCGTCCGAAGAGCTCCGCAGAAAAAGGGAGACCGAGCAAGATGGCACCTTTTGGCGGGAAGAGGACCCCACATGTGTGGCAGCAATCCCAAAGGCTTTCTTTGAAATCTGGGGAATTGCACCGCGTGGGCTCCATCAGTGCCGACATCACCCATAAGTAAGGACTGACTTCCTGCTTGTTCCTGGAGAAAATCCTAATATTGTTTTAAATTGGTGGCCTCAGACATCGTTCCTCACCTAGAAAATCTATACAACGTTATTCTCAGTATTTAAGAAAAAGCCTCATGTCTTCTAAAAAAATCATTATTTTTTTCTATTTATTATGATTCTCTCTATATCCTTTTGCTACTTTGAGATCATCAGATATGAATACCCAGGGTCTTTTGGATCACATCAACATCTCACTCTCTTTACATACTGTGTTCCACTTGGTTTCCTGCTCCCCAAATATATTGCTTTAATTATTTTGCACTGAAGCATAACTGACTAGCACTTAAGCACTTCTTGAGCTTTCTTAGATCACTCATTTTGTTTTCTCCCTTAAGGATGTCCATTCCGTTGCATACTAAGTATCATCTGCTAAGAGATAACCCCACCCTGCGATATTCACCCACAAAAATGATATTACTAGTTCTCATTCACATAACACAAAACATATGCAGCAGGAATAAACACACTTAAGAAGAGACTCAGAGTGAAGACAAATAAGAGGCTTAAAGAAACAGATTATTTTTGCTATAAACATGCTGAAATAAACAATGCCATAATCATTGAGAGATAGGGTTTAATATTTAAAAATAAAAGGGTTTAATATTTAAAAGCAAACTCAAAAAAGGTGTCATTTTGGTACGACATGAATATAGCTACAGAGGGGGCATGATGCACCAACTCAGGCTTTGAATCCTGACCCCCTTATTCTCCTGTTTACCATCCCTGGGTGTTACAACCATTTCCTCTTAGTTACCCAGGTCCTTGTTTGTTGTGTTTGTCTTAAATAGGTGGTAAGCACTATTGAGCAGGGATTGTCTCTTATGTGTATCTGTACAGTGCTGCATATGCCTTGTAGTGCTATAGAAATATTAAGTAGTAGCAGCAGCAAGACTCATTTAGGCATATGTTGCACAAAAGTCAAAAGCATGAAATTGGAAGCTGGTGGTGGTGAAGGGCACAGACAAGAGGAGCTTGTCTAATGAACAGAGGTCAGAAGAAATGGGTAGAAGGAAATAACAGTGAAGAAGTAATGAGGAACTGCAGAGTAAATGTACCTACAGGTGAACAGCAAATTATATACAGAAATGAATCAGACGCCAAAGTAGAAATTCAGTTGACCAGTGTGGAGCCTACTTGCAAGATATACAATTTATTTATGAACCTCTTATAATGGTAGAGTATTAAAAGACTTGCTAAAATCAAAGTATACGAACATCCAGTGCTTTGTTCACATCTATTTCTCTAATCACCAAATAAAAGATTCATTCAGATTTGTTTTACATGATCTCCATCTAGAAAAGTCCTGCTGTCTGAACCTGCTGGCCTCCAGATACTTCACTATCTTTTCGCATTTATTAAAGATTTCATAAATAACTTACCACCAAGGTCAGACTCACTGACTTATAGTTATTAACCACGTTCTAATTTCTTTTATAAAAGGGTAGAACATTTATCCTTCTATGGCTCCCTGGCACCACTCTAATCTCCAAATATTGAATGAAATCAGTGGAGCTGCCAGAACCTCTTTCAGCTCTCTTAACATACTAGGTTGCATTCTATCCATCTTGTTGCCTTGCCCATTTTCAGTTTTGTCTGTGCCATGCAGATCCTCTCTGATATAAACAGTGTGATATTTACTGAATTACCATACCTATCCCCCTTTCATATTTTAGTGATCCTTCCCCAATTGATTCTTCAATAAACACTTATCAAAAGTATTTTGTCAATCTTTCTGCTTTTTCTTTGCCATCATTATCATATTCCTCCTTTTCTCCTTTCAATCCTTCCTCTGCATTTCTTCCTTTCACTGACATTCCTGAGAAAAACCTAACTTTAGCAGTCTATATGTGGGATAGATTTGCAATGGTTTCTCTTAGAGCAGTATGGATTCAGAAGCATGCAAAGGGAAACTGTCAAATGGATCCCTGAAATGGGGGACTACTGAAAGATATGCCAAGAACCCTTTACCTCTAGCTACCTAAAGCTTGTAAATTGCTTCCTGCAAGAGGGGTGTTTCCTTACTCAACTTGGTCAGGCCATATTAGCCTGTCTTTTGAAGAAAGTTTAAGACAGATAACTTCCAGTGCTCTAATTATCATCCTATGCCAAATATCCCGGTGATTGCTAAGATTATAGAAGCAGCTGTGGCACATCAGCTGCAGCAGTTCCTTTTGATTTCGACCTACTGGATAGAACTCAATTGGGCTTTTGTAGCCTACACAGTATAGAAATTGTCCTGACTGCACTAGTGAATGAGCTAATAACTATCATAGGTAATGGACAAGTATTTGTAATGCAATTACATCTATCTATAGCTTGCGATCTAGTGCATCACGATCTACTGCTTGCATGATTGAATGCTGTAGCTACAGGGATAACTGGTATGATATGGAGCTGGATTGAAAGTTTTCTAATAAATCAGTTGTTATGGGTCACTTAAGCTCTCTGGAGCACACTATGGGAACCCTAAGGGATACATTCATTACTAGTCGCATAAGAGACAACAATGCCATTATATTTCCTATGACATCAACATTATATGAGACTTATGACTATATGGGTGTATGTTTTCATGCATACAAAGTCGGATGCAATAGAGTGGGATGATAGTCAACCCAGAAAAGACAAAGATTTTATGGGTGGGAGACCAGCCTTTGATCAACCTTATTGCAGGCATTTCTATCCCTCCTAGCTGCGAAATAAAAATTCTTGTGGTTTTCATTGATTCCCTACTCACAAAGGAATCTTACTTAATAACTATGGTGAAGTAAATCTTTTACAGTCTGAGAATAAATTTGTCAGATGAGGGCATATTTGGAGGTGGGTCACCTTCAGTTGGTTGCACATGCTGTTATTTTGATCCTCATGAATTATTGCAATACAACCCTAATGCAGTGGCGTTCCCAGCCCCTTATTCAAAGTCACAGCTCCCTCTACCATCTAATATAGTGATGACATTCTAATCTATGCTTCATTCTCCATCAACGATCCAGACTTCTCCATAATAGGACAATGCCTGGAAGTGGTTATCAACTGGCTAAGCAACCACAACTTGCATATCAATCCTTATAAGACAGAGGTCCTTCACATAATTAGGAACTCCACATTCTCCCCATCATCCTCAATCAGCTTGGCCAACTTAACACTCCAAGTCAAAGATCAAGTAAAATACCTGGGCAATATACTAGACCAAAATTTTAACTTCCAAGCCCACATCAACCATACCACCAGGTTTGTGTATCATAAAATGAAAGGGGTTCAGAACCTTCGGCCCCTAATAGACCAGTCTGACTTCAGAAATGCCTGTCAGGCCCTCATCACTCCAATACTGGACTACGCTGATACCATTTACCAGGGTCTACCTAAAACCACTTTACTCCCTCTACAACTTGCACAAAATACAGCTGCCAGAATAATCACAGGCTCTGCTCGACGAGCGCACATCACCCCTGTACTAAAGCAGCTCCACTGGTGCCCCATCCACATGCGAGTAAAGTACAAAATCTCCCTCATCATTTTCAAGATCCTCCATGATCTCTTGGCAAATGTTATTTGGACTCTCATAACCAAACCCCCAGACAACAATCAAGAACAGCCAACAGCAGCCTCCTAGCACTCCTGACCTCATTTTCCCGCACTAACCTTGTCACCTCCAGCAGAGCATTCTCCTTCTACGCACCCACTACCTAGAACTCCTTCCCTTCAGAGATGCACTCCTTAATAGACATTGAGGAATTCCGACATAAGCTGAAGACCTACCTCTTCCTAGAGCACTTTGGATCAGACACCTAATGACTTACTTGTCTCAATTACCCTGCCCCCAAGCAACTTCAGCTCCCACTTCCCTTCTCTTGCTGGTATAAATACTAACTCATGCCCCCACTGTTACATATTATCAGTTAAGCACCCTAACTCCGCTCACAGGTTGCACATTAATGCTGCTGTGAACACCCACTTTGTTAGCTAAATTCTAAGTTGAGTTGTTACTATTGGTTCAATCATTATTATTTTTTTTTTAATTTATTTACATTCTCTTATATACTGCACTATTCTGCATCAGTGCGGTTTACATTGAACAAACTTAAATTACATTGAACAGGGCATTATAACTTGGAGATAACTATTTTACAGGGAACGTGGGCTATGGAGGGTTAAGTGGCTTGCCCAAGACCACAAGGAGCACCTGTGTGACTAGAAACCCCAGTCCTTCCGGCCCAAGGTTGCTGTCCTCTAGTGGGATTTGAACCACCGACCTTCCGGCTTGAAGTACCTTGCCCCAACCACTAGGCCACTCCTCCACTCCATTAAATTGTTAACTACATTCTATGTAACCAGCTATGACTTGTAGATACAGCGGTATAAAAGAGCTGCTAAATAAATAAACTGCTAGTTGATATATGAACATGTGGGGAAGTTTTAGTGGGGTTGTTGCTGGAATTTATCAAATTAGAATACTTATTTTCCTTGGCCTTTTAATACTTTTTTGATAATCTGTGGTCCTTTCTTAAATAAGGTAAGTGCATTTGCAGACTTCATTTTCTGCCACTCACACTTGACTCTTCTGGCCTGATGTTTAAAAGGTCTAAGGCTTGGGTGACACTGGCCTGATGACACTGTTTGTGATAAGTACCTGAAAGCTTGAAAAAATAGTCCTTAAACATGAAAATAAGATCAATCCTGTGACATCCTATGTGGGTAGGAACCTGTATGTGCTGCTGAAGACCAAGGGAATCTAACAGAGAATGAAACGCTATCTCTATACTAATCAATGAGCGAGACTGTTAATTTAATTTAATTCACAAACATTTATAAACCTCACTATCAACAGCTCTAGGTGGTTTCCAAACAATATACACAATAAAAATAAGAACACATCAAACAAAACAAGCAATACATCACAGTAACATTTAGAGAGCCAAAAGACTAACTGCAACAGACTTTATAAATAGACAATCAGAATCGTCAGTCATTAAAATCAAGCACAAACATGGAACCACATCCCCAGCTAGCACCATTACCAAAGCTTGAAGGCAGCCAGATTAAAAGGTCTCTGGGTGGCAGAAGTAAGATGGCAGCAACCAGGTTCGGTTGAGTGGGTGCGCTGCTACGCTCTCCCCTATTACCTGAATTATTTCCTATGCTGTACTCCTTGAGGAAAAGGAAAGTGAAGCAAGAGGCCCTTGCCAGTAACTTGAATTGAGGCAGGCAAATGGACGCATTGTTCAGCCTGCGGGTGTGGAGGAAACTCCAGAGCATTTGTTGGGTGGTGTGGAGGTAGGAGAGAACCTACTGCTCTCACCTCGGAACTAGAAACATCGTTTGGCCTGGAGTGCTGAGTTCCTCCAAGTTGCAGCTGGTACTTGAGGGTACTACAGGTATAACTAGGGCTGCATGGAAGAAAGAAGTTGGCCTTTTGCCTCTGAAGCAAGTGTCCCAGACAGGGGAGGAGTCCCCAGGCCAGAGGCTCTCGCCTGAATTGGGTGGAAGTTCTGATGTGAAGGTTGCCCTCTAAACAGCAGCAGCCCAGTGTGGTGAGTTTGGATACAATTGGGAGTGATGGCCCTCAGAATGTCTCTTCTTCTACTCAGAGGATGGCATTGGTGAGACCAAATATTTTTAATCCTGAAACTACAGTTGTGATCAACATTCTTGGTACTCTTGCATTTTAGGTATGTTGTCTACACTATCTTGAGAAATGGAAACAGAAACACGATGGCAGAAAAAGACCACAGTGCCTATCCAGTCTGCCCTTCCATATCAATTACAATAGTTCCCTTTTTACCTTTAGAGATCTTCTGTGTTTCTTCCATGCTTTTTTTAATTCAAATACTGTCCTCGTCTCTACTACATCCACTGAGACTATCCCACGCATCTACCACTTTTTCTGTAAATAAATATTTCCGCATATTACTCCTGAGTCTATCCCCTTTCACCCTCATCTTATGTCCCCTCATAGCAGAGCTTGCTTTCAACTGAAAGAGGTTCTCCTCTTTTGCATTTATGTCATGAAGGTATCTAAACGTCTCTATCATATCTCCTCTATCCCACCTTTCCCTTAACATATACATATTAAGATCTTTAAGTCTGTCCTCATATGCTTTATAACGAAGACCACCAATCATTTTAGTAGCCACCTTCTGCACTGACTCCATTCTGTTTATATCCTTTTGAAGGTGTGGTATACAGAATTACACACAATACTCCAAATGAGGTCACACCAGAGACTTATACAGAGGCATTATCACCTCCTTTTTTTGCTGGCCATTCCTCTCTTTATGCACACAAGCATCCTTCAGGCTATCGCTGTCACCTTTTCTACCTGTTTAGCCACTAAGTTCATCAGAATTAATCAAGCCCAGGTCCCACTCTTCTTTCGTGGACAGAAGTACTTCGCCTCCTACACTTTATTTCTCCCTTAGACTTTTGCAGCCCGAAGGCATGACACTGCATTTTTTAGCATTAAATCTCAGCTGCCAAATTCTTGACAATTCTTCAAGCTTAGCTAGATCCCTCCTCATGTTATCTATTAGTGTGTCTATTCTATTACAGATGTTGGTATTATCCGCAAAGAAGCAAACCTTAACCAACAGCCCTTCTGCAATATCACTAACAAAGATGTTAAAAAGAATAGGACCAAGGACAGAACCCTGTAGCACCACTTCTGCTCATCACTTTGTCTCATCACTTGCAACCATTTTCTAACCCAGTCAGTCACTTTAGGGTCCATACCCATGGTGCTCAGTTCGTTCATAAGTCATCTGTGAAGAACGGTGTCAAAGGCTTTCATGAAATCAAAGTACACCACATCTAGGGCTCTCCCTTGGTCCAACAACCTGGTCACCCAGTCAAAGAAATCAAACAGATTTTTATGACAAAATATGCTTCTGGTAAACCCATGCTGCCTCAGATCCTGCAATCCATTGGACTCCAGAAAACTCACTATTCTCTCTTTCAGCAGGGTTTTCAATAATTTACTCACCACAGAGGATAGACTAACCAGCCTGCAGTTTTCAACCTCATCCTTACTTCTGCTTTTATTTATTTATTTATTTAACAGGTGTTTTTACACCATTTATCATTTCAGTCAAAGTAGTTTACATTGTAACTTAAACTTGGTAATGTACATTAAACAGGGACATCGATAACTTGGATTTTCTAAAGCAATGGAGGATTAAGTGATTTGCCCAAGGCCACAATGAGTGCTAGTCAGAATCGAACCCTGGTCTCTTGGTTCCCAATCAGTGCTCTAACCATTTGGCTACTCCTCCACTTTTGTGTAAAGGGACTACATGTGTCTTTTTCCAGTCCTCTGGGACCACTCCCGACTCCAAAGAGGCATTGAAAAGGTCAGTCAGTGGAGCCACTAAAATGTCCCCAAGTTCCTTCAATATTCTCGGATGTATCCCATCCGGTCCCATTGTTTTGTCTACTTTTAGTTTAGCTAGTTCCTCACGAACACAGTCTTCAGAAAATTGTTCAAGATACCCATCACTTCTGTTCCTATTGTTGGGTATTTTCTGAGGTTCTGCTTCTGCTTCATCATCTGTGAACACAGAATAGAAATATTTGTTAAGCAATTCCGCTTTATCCTCATCAGCTTCTACATATTCCTCCCCTTCACCCTTGAGTCTGACAATACCACTTTTGCCCTTCCTCCTCTCACTAGCATAGCTGAAAAATGTCTTGTCCCCCCATTTTATTACATAGGCTATTCCTTATTTTTGTATCTTTGCTTTCCTGACTACTTTGCTAGCTTCTGTAAGTTTTTTGAAATATAGATGCTTGTCTTCCCCTCTCTATGATCTCTTGTACATTGTGAAGGCCACCCTTTTTTTTCACCTTTTCAGCTACTTCTTTTGAGAACCATAGTGGCCTCCTTTACCTTTTACATTTATTTACCTTTCTGGCAAAAAGGTTTGTTGCCCTTAAAATATCCCCTTTCAGATTTATCCATGGCTTTTCTACATCCTCCAGTTGTTCCCATTCCACCAACAGTTCTTTGAGGTATTTTCCCATCTTGGCAAAGTAAGTTTTCTTAACGTCTAGGACCCTTGCTTTTGAATGGATTTTATCAGCCCTAGTCCTAATATTGAACCACACCATTTGAAAATATTCCAGTTGTATGTTATCATAATATCTTAATAGTACGTTCAAAGGTATACAACTAAAAAAAGATGTCTGTGCAATGTAGACATAGAAATTTCTGAGAAAAAAAATACAAAATATGACCTAGACAGAATTAATGGCAACCTTCACTAATATTTGGTTGCACAACCCTTGTCACTGATGACAGCCTCCAAACGTTTCTTTTAGCCATCTATAGGTTTTGTACATCTGTCTGCTGGTAGTTTCTCCCACTCTAAACCTGACATTTGTTCTATCTTATGAATGTTTCCAAGATTCCTTTTACCAATTGCAAATTTCAGCTCTTTCCAAAGGTTCTCAATTGGATTGAGATCAGGACTCATTGCTGGCAGTTTAAAACAGTCCATTTGCTCCTTTTTAACCAGTCTTTTGTACTTTTGGATGTATATTTTGTGTCATTGTTCTGCTGGAGGATACATGATCTTTGGCCCAGACTTAGCTTTCTAACACTAGGTAGCACATTTCGCTCCAAAATATCGTGGTAGTCTTCGGACTTTGTGATTCCTTTAATACGTTCCCGGTCTCCAGTTCCTGAGGCAGCAAAACAGCCCCACAAGTTTATGGACCCTCCACCATATTTAACTGTAAGAAGACTATTTTTTTTCTTTATAAGCTTCATATCTTTGCCTATATAAGTATTAGTGAGAGATTAGAGACAGAGCTTCCGACAATTGCTACCTTGCGGGTAACGCTAGCACTGCACTCAGGATAGGGACTAGTTACTCTAGATGTTCTTTAGCTGTAAAAACCCATAGTTTCTTGATTGTAGAGTAAGGATGTTTCCAGATGTCTCCTAGTGAATGCAGAAAAGAAGGAAGAAATTTTTATTGTTGAAATCTGCAGTTACTCTGTGGGGGGGGGGGGGGGGGTCTGTTTTGACACTTTGGTACCCTTGCAAGTGTCTGGTTAAATTGGATGGGAATAGTTATGGATTTTTTGAGAACCACAATAACTTTCTGCCTTTGTAACTTCCAGACACTTGGTATCTCGGCCTGCTATGGGTGAGCCTGTTGTTTTTTTTTTTTTTTTGGGGGGGGGGGTCCTTTAGATATATTAAGGCCCTCATGAGTTCATAATTAGATATCTTATATTGCCAAGTTTGCCTGCTTATTTGTCTATATTGCCTGTGTATAGTGTATGCTTCCCTTTTAGTGGACTAGTAGGCATACTGGGTCAGACCAAGACTCCTTCAAGCCCAGTATCCTATTTCCAACAGCAGCCAATCCAAGTCAAACGCACCTTTCAGGTTTCCAAAAAGGTACACAGATTCTATGCTGCTCATCCCAGGGGTAAGCAACAGTGGGTTTCACTGGTCCTCTAATAATAGTTTATGAACTTTTCCTCCAAGGGCTTGTCCAAACCATCTGTTAAACCCAAATACACTAATTGCTTTTCCAACATCTTCCAGCAACGAATTCCAGAGTTTGATTACATATTGATTGAAAATATATTTTCTACATTCAGTTTTAAATGCTCTATATTGTAGCTTCATCAAGTGTCCCCTGGTCTTTCTATTTTTTTAAGGAGTAAACAATCTTTCAATATTTACCCATTCCACTTCACTTATTATTTTATAGACCTCTATCATATCTCCCCCTCAGCCATTTTTTTTCCACGTTGAAGAGCCCTAGCTATTTAAGCCTTTCCTCAGAGGGGTCTCCTTCATTCTCTTTATCATTTTGGTGGCTCTTCTCTGTATTTTTTCTAATTCCGCAATATCCTTTTTAAAATATGGCGACCAGAATTGCACACAGTATTCAAGATGCAGTTGCACCATGTAGCGATATAGAGGCATTATAATATCTTTTGTTTTATTCTCTATTCCCTTACTTCTGATTTCTAGCATTCCATTTGCTTTCTTGGCTGCCGCTGCACACTGGGCTGAAAGTTTCATCCACGATGATGCCTAGATCCTTTTTGTGGGTGGTTGTTCCAAATGTGGAACCTTGCATCGTGTAACCATGGTTTGTGTTGTTGTTCCCTAAGGGGATCATTCTGAGATGTGAATAGCGGGGATGGACGTCCGACTTGGACATCCAACTCCTGCTATTCACAGGGAGCGAATTCCAAACCCCAGGCTTCCCGCATGCACAGCGGGCTTGTGCAGGAAGTGCTGGATGGGGATGGGAGGGGGAGGACCATGGGCGGAGAGGGGCGGAGCAGAGGCAGGCCCATGACCCCAGATGTACAGGGCCTATTCCAGTCATGGCCCTGTATGTCCGGTGATGCCAAGATGGACAGGGGACTTATTCTACCCCAGAGGTGGAATAAGTCCCCTTGAAGATGGCAATCGGGCCTGGCAGACCCACACACCAAGGTGAGCAGCAGCAGATGGTGCCCCTCCACCCATTCCCGGCCCTGGCAGACCACGCTGAGGGTCAGGAGGACGGAAAATGCAGCTGAGAGCAGCACTGGGCCTTCAGAGCTCCTGCTGGGTGTCCTGGTGCCATAGCAATGGGACACCATGGCACCGGGAGTCCATCAAGAGCACAGGGCCACCTGGATGTTCAGGACAATGAATGTCCCGCACCTTAGAAATGGGGCACACATAGGCCATCTAAGTGCCGGATTATGCATCCACAGGAATGTCTAATTTCCGCGGTTGCAGAATTGAGTGTAATTGGGGCACATGCGATTTGTGACAGCTGGACGGCCCAGACGTACCCAGAGTAAAATTGCCTTTCACGTGTATAACTTTATACTTTTACACATAAAATTTCATCTGCTATTTGAAAGGCCAGTCTTCCAATTTATCAAGGTCCTCTTCCAAATTTCCACATCCTCTTATACTTTAACTACTTTGAATAATTTTGTGTCACCTGCAAAGTTGATTACCTTACTTGTTATTCCCATTTCCGGGCCATTTATGAATATGTTAAAAAGCAGTGGGTCCAGCACAGTTCCCTGGGGTATTTAAATATTTACAGTTCTCCATTGGGAAAATTAACTATTTAGTCCTACTCTCTGTTTTCTATCTTTTAACAAGGTCCTAATCCACAATAGAACATTGCCTCCTATACTATGACTTTTTAACTTACCCAAGAGTCTCTCATGAGGGACCTTATCAAAAGCTTTCTGAAAATCCAGATACACTATAATCAACCAGCTCACCTTTATCCACCTGTTTATTCATACCTTCAAAAAAATAAAACAGATCAGTGAGACAAGATTTTCCTTGGCTAAATCTATGTTGGCTTTCTCCCACTAAACCATGACTATCTACATGTTCAGTAATTTTGTTCTTTATAATGGTTTCTACCATTTTGCCTGGTACTAATGTCTATAGTTTCCTGGATCACCCCTGGAACCCTTTTTAAAAATTAGAGTTACATTGGTCATTCTCCCATCTTCATGTACTACAGATGATTTTAATGATAGTTCACAGATTACTAAAAGTAGGTCTGCAGTTGAATATTTCAGTTCTTTCAGCATCTAGGAATGTATATCATCCGGTCCAGGTGATTTGCTACTCTTTATTTTATCAAATATTTGTAATACATCTTCCTGGTTTATCGAGATTTGTTTCAATTCTTCCAATACATCACCTTTAAATATAATTTCTGGCATGGGTAACACAGGATCTAGTGCAAAAGATAAAGATGTTGGGGCCACTTAGCAATATTGATCATAGCATGATCACATTTGATGTAATAAATGAAGGGAGGATATCAAGGAAAGCATAGTTACTCACCTGTAACAGGTGATCTCCGGGAACAGCAGGAATTTAGTCTTCACATATGGGTACGTCAGTACCGACGGAGCCTGCGCGGGAACGCTCCCCAGCGTCCAATTAGGAAGCTTTTGGGAGCATCCCACAGTGCCTGTGTGCTGCCTTCCCGCCTTTCCCAACTGCCTCTCTCCAGTTGAGTTTAAAGCTGAGACAAAGAGAGAGAGAGGGAAAGGGAAAGAGAAAGAGATAGATAGAGAGATACAACTCCTAGGGGAGGTGGGTGGGTTGTGAAGACTAAATTCCTGCTGTTCCCGGAGATCACCTGTTACAGGTGAGTAACTATGCTATCTCCAGGAACAAGCAGGAATGTAGTCTTCACATATGGGGACTCCCTATCTTTAGATGCCAGGGAGAGACCCAAGACGTTGTGTGCCCTTGTGAAAGGGCTCCACTTCCCCCCATGGATCTCTGGCATCCAACCCGGGATGGCGGGTAGGAGTTGATTAGGTATGGAACAGGTGTTGAAGATCAGCCTGAACAAACAAGGCATCCCGGCGGGAGTCCTTGTCTAAGCAGCAATGGGCTGTGAAGGTATGAACTGAGGCCCAAGTGGATGTTCAACAGATGTCGTCAATAGACACAGAGTATAGATGAGCCATTGAAGCTGCCAGGGCTCTCACACTGTGAGCTGTGACATGGCCCTCCAGAGGAAGGCTCTTACTCTGATAGGCAAAGGAAATACACTGTGCAATCCAGTTGGACAGTGTTCTCTTGGAGACTGGAAGTCACAAATGAGAAGGATCAAAAGCAACAAAGAGTTGACAGGACTTTCTATGTTGCTGTGTTCTTTGCAAGTAAAAGGCTAAAGCTCTTTTACAGTCTAAATTATGAAGATTCCTTTCTGCATTAGATGCATGAGGCCTTGGAAAAACAAAGGCAGGTAGACCGCTTGGTTTAAATGGAAAGGCGAGACCACCTTCGGCATGAAGTGTGGATGAGTCCTAAGGACTACCTTGTCATGATGGAACCTTGTATAAGGTGGATCAGCTACTAGTGCTTGCAACTCACTGATGCGGCGTGCTGATGTGATTGCAATGAGAAAGATAACTTTCCAAGAAAGGAATTTTAATGATGTAGTAGCCAGGGGTTCGAAAGGCGGCTTCATTAGCTGACCAAGAACCAGGTTTAAGTCCCATGCCACTGGAGGTGGCCTAATGGGAGGCTTAGTTAGCAGAAGGCCTCTCATACATCTTGCTACAAGAGGATGGGAGGAAATAGGTTGTCCATTCAGAGGCTTGAAAGAAGCTGCAATCGCACTCAAATGGCCTCTTACTGAGTTAGTCTTAAGTCCTGCATTGGATAAATGAAGGAGATACTCCAGTAATGATTCCAGAGGTATCGCACGGTGGTTAAAACCCTTCTGCGAACACCGTATGGTAAACCTTTTCCACTTGAAAGCATAAGAGTGTCTTGTGGAAGGCTTTCTGGAAGCATAAAGGATATCCTTTACTGGTTGAGGAAGGTTAAGATCATGAAGATCTAGGCCTTCAGCAACCAAGCCCTGAGATGCAGGGATTGGGATGCCATAACATTCCGCCCTCCGGAGACAGGAGATCTGGAGCAGACCCTAACTCCAGGGAGGGAGCTTGAGAGAGTTGTAGAAGCAGAGGGTACCACACTTGCCGTGGCCAACGTGGTGCTATGAGAATCATACGGCCTCTGTCTCTCCGAAGCTTGAATAGGGTTTTGGGAATTAGGGGAATGGGCGGAAAGGCAGAAAGGAAGTCCTGACCCCAGTGAAGGAGGAAGGCATCCCTGGCCTGAGAGCCCTGAGCCGGATTTCTGGAACAGAACTGGTGAAGTTTGGCATTCAACGGACTTGCAAAGAGGTCTATGTCCGGGGTTCCCCAAATTTGAAAAATCTTGGCCACCTGGCCTGCATGTAGAGACCATTCGTGTGGAAGCAGAACTCGACTGAGTCTGTCTGCCCAAGAGTTTTGTATGCCTGGAAGATACACTGCCAGGAGATGAATCTGATGCTCTCTGGCGAGGGCCCATAATCGCAAAGCTTCATTGCAAAGCGACAGAGAGCCTGTCCCCCCTGCTTGTTCACGTAGAACATGGCTTCTTGATTGTCCGTATGAATGAGAACTGTCTTGTATCTGAGCAGGGTGTGGAATACTCGAAGAGCAAGGAAGATTGCTCTGAGCTCTAAGCGATTGATATGTAGATGAGTCTCCTGTGGAGTCCAGGTGCCTTGGGTGGAGAGGTCTTGTAGATGAGCTCCCCAACCCATTGGTGAAGCATCTGTTGTGAGAGTTGCCTGGGGTAAGGGTTGTTGAAAAGGGGACCCCAGCAACAGGTTTTGAGAGGACTGCCACCATTTGAGGGACAAAATAAGACGATTTGTGTTTGCTATTTTGTCTGACAGGCACCCTGATGCCTGAGTCCATTGGGTGGATAAAGTCCACTGGGCTGCTCTCATGTGGAGGCGAGCATAAGGAACCACATGCACTGTGGATGCCATGTGGCCCAGTAGTTGTAGCATTTCTCAGGCAGTGAGGGAAGGTTTTAGCACTGCTTGAGAAGCTAACTGCACCATGCGAAGGCAACGGGCCTGGGGGAGTTAGGCCCTTGCCCTTTTGGTATCCAGCAAATCTCCTATGAACTCCAGAGACTGAGTAGGAGTTAGACTGGATTTTGGGATGTTTATGACCATACCCAAATACTGAAGGATACGCATTGTGCAAGATACGGAAGTCCTGGCCTCTGACTCTGATAGGGCTTGAATGAGCCAGTCGTCTAAGTAGGGGAAGACGAATATATCTAGAGTGCGGAGAAATGCTGCTACCACAGCCATTCATTTCATGAACACTCTTGGAGCTGAGGCCAGGCCAAAAGGAAACACCCTGTATTGGTAGTGCTTTCCCTGGAAAAGGAACCGAAGGAACTTCCTGTGAGTTGGATGGATGAGAACATGTGTGTATGCATCCTTGAGATCTAGAGAACAAAGCCAATCCTGACTGTGAAGGTATGGCAGCAGAGTTCCTAGAGAAATCATTTTGAATTTCTCTTTGAACAGGAATTTGTTCAATTCTCTGAGGTCCAAGATAGGTCTGTATCCTCCTGTTTTCTTTGGGATAAGGAAATAGGGGGAGTAAAACCCTGTACCCTGCTGATGAATGGGTACTTCTTCTATTGCCTTTTGGGCAAGAAGTGTAGAGACCTCTTGATCTAACAGGGTGATGAGAGAGGTCTGAGAAATGAACTGTCTTACCATTGTGGGAGGGGGCATGCACAGGAAGTGCAGCTTGTACCCCTCTCTGATAATGGAGAGTGTCCAATGCTCTGCTGTTATCTGCTCCCACCTGGGGGCAAAATGGCATAACCTTCCGGGAATGGTGGAAGGCTCTGGTCCATTGAGGGCCACGAAGGATAAGTTTTCTAGATGAAAGTCAAAGACCCTGTGGAGGCTGAGACTGCTGAGACGGTTGAGGCTTAGCAGTCTTTGCCTTCCTTTGTTTGGGTGGTTGCTGACTTTTCCGGACAGGTTGACCTGCAGAACGTGCCTGCTGAGAATAAGCAGGATAAAATTTTTTCTTTTTAGAAAAGAATGGTTTCTTAAAAGATTTCTTTCTTGCAGGATCAGCTGTAGACTTGGACAATCTGTCCAAGGTGGCGTTTTCAGCATCCATCTCGTTGGCTTTCTCTTGCCAATCTCTACCAAACAGGTTCTCACCAGTACAAGGAATATTTCAAACTTGTCTTGTACCCAGAGCTCCAGATCAGATGCCTGGAGAAAAGCAATTCTACGTGCATCAATGGCAATGGCAGAGGTTCTGCTTATGCACTCAAAACAGTCGAAAGCTGCACGGTTGACAAACTTTGAAACATCTTGGGCATGTTTGACCAATTTGAGAAAATCCTGTCTTCTATCCTCAGGAAGAAGAGGGCCTAGAGCCTCTAAATCTCCTGTGACTTCTTTCAGGAACATTCCCATATATAGACTATAGGAACAGATCCTGGCAGAAAGCATGGAAGCTTGGAAGACACGACGTCCAAAAGCATCCAAAGTTCTGCACTCATGTCCTGGAGGATTAGAGACATGCCTCTGTGCACTCTTGATCCTTCTCATAGCTGATTCCACTACAATAGAGTGGTGAGGAAGTTGAGTTTTCTGGAAACCAGGACAAGGAGGGACTCGATACAGAGTATCCAGTCTACAAGAATGAGGAGAGGTGGTAAGAGGTGTCTCTCACATTCTTAACATGAGATCATGCAAGATCTCATGGATGGGCAAGGTAGCTGCCTCCTTAGGAGTTTTAGGATTGTGGTAAGGAAGCTCATTCTGAGTTAGGAGAAAGGGAAAAAACCAAAGAATTCACCCTAATAAAAGGACCTATTGTACAAGGTCAGAGAAATAAAACCACAACCACACCTAGAAACCAGAAAATCCCCAGCTGGAACAGGTTTCAGAGTTCCCCTAGTAGAGTAAGGGAGATTGAATGCAGACCCAAGGTAAAAGACCCTTACGCCAGTAAGCTCCCTGATTACCCAGGTGCCAGAGGGCAAGCTGATCTCCGTCACCTGGGAAGAGAAGAGGTGGGGCTGGAACCCTGAAGATTTAAGCCTAGGTTAGATTACACAGAGATTAGCAAGGAGAGCAACGGGAACAGGAGCAGGAACAGCAGGAGAGAAGAGTGCTGGAAAGACCCCGAGAGAGGTACCAAGCACGAGAGAGGAGAAGCTGCTACAAGCCTTAGAAGCCTGTCCCATACTGAGCAGTGCAGAGTTGCAGGAGACACTCTCAGCTCTAATGAGAGGCTGTCAGCTAAGTCCAGTGAGCTAGAACGAGAGATAGAACCAATGCAACTAGGAGAGCCTGATGCAGTTTTGAATGAGGAAGATATATTCATGGATTGCTCTTTGTGCCAAGCCTTAGCTAAGAGGTGTTTAAGGAAAGCCAACCTTAAGAGAAAACTCTCCAGAGCAAGGTAATCTTGAAAAGCAAGGAAGATGTTTTGTGAATTCCCTGTGTTAAAGAGAGGAAACTTTTGCTGAGAAATGAGAACAAGCTGAAGCTGTATAATTGTGCTTGTTAAACACCTGCTATCCTGTGCAGTGAGACGGCAAGAAGCCAAGCTAACGGTGAGAGGAAAAAAGCTTTTGTTTTGCTTTTGAATGTTCCTGAGAAAACCTGAGTAGAGCTTTGTTTGCTTATTGGAAGTTTGTTCCTGTTGGAAGTTCTGCTTTGCTTATAAAGAGGAGAACAGCCTGGAAATGTTTGGAACAGAAAAGAAAGAAAACTGCCATTGAAGAAAGCTGTTTGTGTTTATGCTTTAACCAGCAAGGCTAGAGAAAGCTGGTAGCCTTGCTGTTAAATGGTTTTTTGCTTTTGAGCTAAAGAATACTGTAAGCTGATATTTTGTTTCGACTTTTGCTTATGTCCTGTTGTGTTTTTGAAAGAAACCTGGAGAAATAATCCTGAAGGAGGTAATTTATGAACCTTGCATTTGAGTTTAATAAATTTCTGTCACTGCCTTATCAAAAGAGCCAAACTACAAATTATTTTTCTACCTGAAGCCATATGTGTAGCAGTTAAACTACATTTTCCAAGAAGCATTGCGGGGGAACCAGTCAGAGAAGGTTGAAAAGGGAAAGTTTCTATTATAAGCACGACCCTCCAGGCTGAATGCAAGGAGCAAGGGCGTGACAGGATATTGTAAAATTTACAACTCCTTTGCTCTGGGCTCTGTTTCCGGTGCCACAGTAATGGACAGACCTCGAGCCACCTCCCTGAGGAAATCCTGAAAGGAAATGTCCTCTGGAGGAGACATCCTATGTTTAGGGGAGGAAGGCTCCTCTGGGAGAAGTATTCCCGCATCGACAGAACTGTCAGAATCCTCAGATTCCTCTGAGGACTCGAAGTATCTTCTGTCAGGATGCTCTTGAAGAGCCCGATACGCGTACCGACCGAAGTCTGTACCAGGAGTAATTGGTAAAGGAGTATCGGTACCGGAGGGCATCGGATGACTGGGTGCCGGCAATGCGGACACCGATGTCGATGCTATCGGTACCGGTACCGATACTGGTGCCGGAGTCGGTACCGGCTGAAAAGTCTGACGTGGTTCCGAGGGCATCGATGCCGCAAGGAGAGCCGCCAGACTGCGCTCAATAGCCAGGACTCTCTGGTCTATCGACCGCTGCCGATGCCTGGATGTCGGTACCGGAGAAGACCGCCAGTACCCCAGAGCATGGCACCAGTAGTTCTGCCGAGGTCGAGGCCTCGAGAACATCCTGGAGCCCCGATAATGCTTTGGAAGCCGAAGCCTCCCACCGGGCAATTTTGTCGGTGCAGAATCCTCAAGGGCAACGCCAGAGGCATCTCGATGCTTAGAAGGAGATCTACCCTTTGAGGAACGGCTAGACTTATGTTTAGTTACCTGAGATCCACAGAAGGAAGACAAAGCCCTGGAAGACGTCGATGCCACCGAAGCTGCATCAGAGGGAAACAGGGTACTGAGCTTGGCGGCTCGGTTCTGTTGACCTCTCTTGGACATCATGGCACAGGTAATACACTCCGAGATGGAATGATCAGGACCTAAACATTTCAGACACCACTCATGGGTGTCGGTGACGGAGATGGTACCGCCACACTTGGTGCACTTTTTAAAACCTGAGGATGTTTTTTCCATTAACTCCAGAGAGGGAGCTTGAGAGAGATGTAGAAGCAGAGGGTACCACACTTGCCGTGGCCAAAGTGGAGCTATGAGAATCATATGGCCTCTATCTCTTTGAAGCTTGAACAGGGTTTTGGGGATCAGGGGAATGGGTGGAAAGGCATACAGGAAGTCTTGACCCCAATGAAGGAGGAAAGCATCCTTGGCCTCAGAGCCCTGAGCCGGAATTCTGGAACAGAACCGGGGAAGTTTGGCATTTAACGGACTTGCAAAGAGGTCTATGTCCGGGGTTCCCCAAATTTGAAAAATCTTGGCCACCTGGTCTGCACGTAGAGACCATTCGTGTGGAAGCAGAACTCGACTGAGTCTGTCTGCCCAACAGTTTTGGATACCTGGAAGATACACTGCCAGGAGATGAATCTGATGCTCTCTGGCGAGGGCCCATAGTCGCAAAGCTTCGTTGCAAAGCGTCAGAGAGCCTGTTCCTCCCTGCTTGTTCACGTAGAACATGGCTACTTGAATGTCCTTATGGATGAGGACTGTCTTGTAGCTGAGCAGAGTGTGGAACACTCGCAGAGCAAGGAAGATTGCTCTGAGCTCCAAGAGAATGATGTGTAGATGAGTCTCCTGTGGAGTCCAAGTGCCTTGGGTGGGGAGGTCTTGAAGATGAGCTCCCCAACCCACTGGAGAAGCATCTGTTGTGAGAGTTGCCTGGGGTAAAGGCTGTTGAAATGGGGACACCAGCAACAGGTTTTGAGTGGACTGCCACCATTGGAGGAACAAAATAAGGCGACTTGTAATTGCTATTTTGTCTGACAGGCACCCTGATGCCTGGGTCCATTGAGTGGATAAAGTCCACTGGGCTGCTCTCATGTGGAGGCGAGCCATAAGGAACCACATGCATGGTAGATGCCATGAGGCCTAGTAGTTATAACATTTCTCGAGCAGTGAGGTGAGGCTTTAGCACTGCTTGAGAAGCTAACTGCACCATATGAAGGCAACGGGCCTGGGGGAGATAGGCCCTTGCTTTTCTGGTATCCAGCAAAGCTCCTATGAACTCTAGAGATTGAGTGGGAGTTAGACTGGATTTTGGGATGTTTATGACCAGACCCAAATACTGAAGGATATGCATTGTGCAAGATAGAGAAGTCCTGGCCTCTGACTCTGATGGGGCTCGAATGAGCCAGTCATCTAAGTAAGGGAAGACGAATATTCCTAGAGTGCGCAGAAATGCTGCTACCACAGCCATGCATTTCGTGAACACCCTTGGTGGTGAGGCCAGGCCAAAAGGAGGCACCCTGTATTGGTAGTGCTTTCCCTGAAAAAGGAACCGAAGGAACTTTCTGTGAGTTGGATGGATGAGAACATAAGTGTATGCATCCTTGAGATCTAGAGAACAAAGCTAATCCTGACTCTGAAGGTATGGCAGCAGATATCCCAGAGAGATAATTTTGAATTTCTCTTTGAACAGGAATTTGTTCAATTCTCTGAGGTCTAAAATAGGTCTGTGTCCCCCTGTTTTCTTTGGGATAAGAAAATAGAGGGAGTAAACCCTGTACCCTGTTGATGAATGGGTACTTCTTCTATTGCCCCCTGGGCAAGAAGCATAGTGACCTCTTGATCTAACAGGTTGATGAGAGAGGTCTGAGAATTGAACTGTCTTACCATTGTGGGAGGGGGCATGCACAGAAAGTGAAGCTTGTACCCCTCTTTTTAAATGGAGAGTGTCCAATGTTCTGCTGTTATCTGCCCCAATCTGGGGGCAAAGTGACACAACCTTCCTGGAATGGTGGAAGGCTCTGGTGCATTGAGGGCCAGGAATCTCCAAGTCTCGTGTGACTTCTTTAAGGAACATTCCCATATATAAAATATAGGAACTGATCCTGGCAGAAAGCATGGAAGCCTGGAAAGTATGACGTCCAAAGGCATTCAAAGTTCTACACTCATGTCCTGGAGGATTAGAGGCATGCCTCTTTGCACTCCTGATCCTTCTCATAGCTGATTCCACTACAATAGAGTGGTGAGGAAGCTGAGTTTTCTGGAAACCAGGACAAGGAGGGACTCGATACATGGTATCCAGTCTGCGAGAGTGAGGAGAGGTGGTCAGAGGTGTCTCCCACGTTCTCAACATGAGATCATGTAAGATCTCATGGATAGGCAAGGTAGCTGCCTTCTTAGGAGCTTTGGGATATTGTAAAATCTCCAACTCCTTAGCCCTGGGCTCTGTTTCAGGAGCAACAGTAATGGACAGACCTCGACCCACCTCCCTGATAAAATCCTGAAAGGAGATATCTTCTGGAGGAGACATCCTACGTTTAGGAGAGGAAGGCTCCTCTGGGAGAAGTATTCCGGTACCGACAGAGCTGTTAGAATCCTTGGACTCCTCCGAGGATTCGAAGTACCTTATGTCTGGATGCTCTTGAAGAGCCCGATACCCGTACCGAACGAAGTCGGTACCGAGGGGAATCGGTACCAGTGTATCGGTACTGGAAGGCATCGCATGACTGGGTGCCAGAAAAACAGACACCGATGTCGATGCTGTCGGTACCGGTACAGATACCAGTGCCAGCATCGGTGCCAGTACCGGTTGAACTGTCTGACGTGGTTCCTAGGGTGTTGATGCCGCAAGGAGAGCTGCCAGACTGCGTTCAATAGCCAGGAACCTCTGGTCTATCAATGCTTACGATGCCTGGGTATCGGTACCTTAGGAAGCAGCCGGTACCCCAGAGTATGGCACCTGTAGTTCTGCTGAGGTCGAGGCCTCGAGAACATCCTGGAGCCCCGATAATACTTTGGAAGCCGAAGCCTCCTGCCGGGGCAATTTTGCCGGTAAAGAACCCTCAAGGGCAACGCCAGAGGCATCTTGATGCTTGAAAGGAGATCTACCCTTTGAGGACCGGCCAGACTTATGTTTAGTTACCTGAGATGCATGGGAGGAAGACGAAGCCCTGGAAGACGTCGATGCCACAGAAGCTGCATCGGAGGGAAAAAGGGCGCTGATCTTGGCAGCTCGGTTTTGACCACCCCTTTTGGACATCATGGCACAAGCCATACACTCGTAGATGGAGTGGTCAGGACCTAAACATTTAAGACACCAGTCATGGGTGTCGGTGATGGAGATGGTACCGCCACACTTGGTGCACCTTTTGAAACATGAAGCGGGTTTTTCCATAATGGAGGAAAATTTGGGCCTAAGGCCCAAAATGGCGCATGCACCTGGAAAAGAAAAGTTTGGAAAAAATAGTACATATATATATATATATATATATATATATATATATATATATATTTTTTTTTTTTTTTTTTAATTAATTTTTTTTTTTTTTTAAAGAAAGAAAGAAGAGCCGGCGGTACCGGTATAGCGTCGAGGAAGGCAAACGCGACCACAAAAAAGAAGGAATAAGGAAAACATTTTCTGCGGTGACAGGAACAACGACCTGCTGGCTCCACGGAAAACAAAGAACTGGAGAGAGGCAGTTGGGAAAGGTGGGAAGGCAGCACGCAGGCGCTGTAGGATGCTCCCAAAAGCTTTCTAATTGGACGCTGGGGAGCGTTCCTGCGCAGGCTCCGTCGGTACCGACGATACCCATATGTGAAGACTACATTCCTGCTTGTTCATGGAGATTGATCACTCCACACTTTGATTATTGTAATAGCATTCTACAGGACCTCCCTAAACAGGCATTAAAATAGCTACAGATGGCCCAACATGTTGCTGCACCTATCACTCGGAAGGCCCACTTACACAGGTTGCCAATTCAAAGCCGTATTAAATACAAATCACTAATGACCACATTTAAGCTTTTAAGTAATGCAGCTCCATCGCACCTCACTTCTCTGATTAACAAACTGTCAAATGAGTGAATAAGAAGATGATGCACACAGAGCACTCTAATAGTCCCCATTGACTTTCGTAAATTTTACCACACTACGAGTAACGGAGCATTTGCTTATTTTGCACCTATACTCTGGTATTCCCTCCCTAAAAAATTAAGATCCATCAACGATCTCTCCACATTTTGTAAGGAAATTAAAACACTTCCATTTATTGAGCATTTTGGAAATCCACTAGAACAAGCTGAAGTCTATCCAACATAACTTCCCAGTTCCCCCACTCTTATCTAGTAGGTGATCTTTTACTTCTTTACATAGTCTGCATGGATTTCAATCACCCTTGTAGATATGTTTATTGTAAACAGTTCATAATCAAAGCATATGTATATCTCAAAGTTTAAAGTTATAATTGATTTTGAACCCTATGTTATAACTGTGTTTCATGTAACTGGTTTCGTTCTTTGTAAACGGCTTTTGCTCTCTGGAAAAGTCAGTATAGAAAACTCATAAAAGAAATTATAAATACACAGCACTAGCTTTTAACATTCAAAAAGGGGAATATAATAAAATGAGGAAAATAGTTAAAACAAAATAAAAATAGCAGCTGCAAAAGTTAAAGGTTTACATTAAGCACTGGTGTGGTTTAAAAATATTATCTTTGAAGCCCAGATGAGATGTATTCCATGCTTTATTAAAGGTAAAAGAAAGCATGGTTTAAACATGAGGTCAGAGATGCTGTTGTAGTAAAAAATTGCATATTTCAGGAAATGGAAAAAGGCGCCAAATGACAAAAACTGGAAACAACATAAGTGCAGGCAAGTTACATGGAAGGTATTGATAAGACTGGTAGAGAGAGCATTTGAAAAAAAGCTTACTGTAATAGCAAAAACACATAACAACTTTTTCATGTACATTTGTAGCAAAAACCTGCGAGAGTCAGTTGGATCATTAAATGATAGAGGGGTAAAAAGGACACTAAGAGAGGACAAGGCCATAGCGGAGAGACTGAATGACTTCTTTGCTTTGGTCTTTACTGAAGATGATGTAGGGAAGTTACCCATGACTAAAATGGTATTTAAAGGTGATGCATCAGAAGAACTGGAAGAAATATCGATAAACCGGGAAGATGTATTACAACTATTTGATAAACTAAAAAGTAGCATATCACCTGGACTAGATGGTATGCATCAGAGGGTGTTAAAAGAACTGCAAAATGAGACTGCAGACCTACTATGAGTAATCTGTGAACTATCATTAAAATCAACTGTCATATCTGAAGATTGGCAAATGGTCAATGTAACACCAAACTTTAAAAAGGGTTCCAGGGGTGATCCGGGTAACTACAGACCAGTATGCCTGATGTCAGTACCAGGCAAAATGGTAAAAGCCATTATAAAGAACAAAATTACTGAACATGTATATAGTGATGGTTTTTAATGGGAGAAAACCAACATGGCTTACTAATTTTTTTTTTGAAAGTGCGAATAAACATGTAGACAAAGGTAAGCTGATCGATACAGTGCATCTGAATTTTCAGAAAGCCATTGACAAGGTCCCTCATGAGAGACTCTTGGCGAAATTAAAAAGTCATGGGATAGGAGGCAGTGTACTATTGTGGCAGTCAGGAACTGGTTAAAAGACAGAAATCAGAGGGTAGGGCTAAATGACCACCTTTCTCAGTGCTGTGCTTCACTGTGCTGGGTCTGCTGCTTTATAACATATTCATAAATGACCTGGAAATGGGAATAACGAGTGAGGTAATCAAATTTGCAGGTGACAGAAAATTATTAAAAGTTGTTAAAACCAAGAGGATTGTGAAAAATTTCAAGATGACCTTGAAAAATTGGAAGACAATGTTCAAATGGCAGATGAAATTTCATGTGGACAAGTGCACAGTTATGCACCTATGAAAGAACAACCCAAACTATTGTTACATGATGCAAAGTTCCACATTAGGAATCACCACACAAGATAAAGATTTAGGCGCCATCGTGGATAACATGTTGAAACCCTCCGCCCTGTGTGCAGCAGCAGCCAAGAAGGCAAATAGAATGCTAGGAATCATAAGTAAAGGAATGGAGAATAAAACCAAGGATATTATAAGGCCTCTGTATCGTTCCATGGTGGCAACTGCACCTTGAATAGTGTGTGCAATTCTGGTCGCCGTTTATCTCAAAATGTATATAGTGGAATTAGAAAAGGTACAGAGAAGAGCCACCAAAATGGGACGGAAGGATACCGCTATGAGGGCTCTTCAACCTGGAAAAGAGACAGCTGAGGGGAGATATGATAGAGGACTATAAATTAATGAACGGAGTGGAAAGGGTAAACGTAGATTGATTGCTTAAGCCATCAAAAACTACAACGACTAGGGGACATGCAATGAAGCTACAGTGTAACCCATTTAAGACCAATAAATGGACAAACACCTCCGGATAACAAATAGAGCAATATTTCACAAGCTGAAAGTTCTACAACCCTTACGCTGCATCATTGACCACTCAGACTTCAGAACAGTAGCACAAGCGCTCATCATTCCCCACTTTGACTACTGTAATGCCATATTACAAGGGCTACCGAAGAAAACATTAAACATCCTACAGATGGCGCAGAATGTATCAGCCAGGATTATTATGAATAAAAGTCTGACAGATCACATCACTCCAGTTCTTATAGAGCTCCACTGGCTCCCCATACCCGCAAGAATAATCTACAAAATGCTGATAACGACATTCAAAATTATCCATAAGATATCTCCCTCATTTCTCGATATCCTAATCACTACTCAGCCCTCCAACAGATGCCGACGGACTGCAAACCTGCACACACTCTGCGTTCCCAGCAGCATAAGATCAGTCAAAGAACGGACGAGCAACCGGGCATTCACGTACTCAGCACCTATGCTCTGGAACTGGCTGCCTCACGAGTTACGCCAGACCAAAGACTTACACACCTTCAGAAAAGATCTTAAAACACACCTGTTCCAATTACATTACGGAATCACCTAGCTGATCCCAACTATATCTTCCCATGCTGCCTTCCTACCTCTTAAGCATAAGGTTCATAGGAACCTTTTTCTCAATTGATGCATCACATCTTTGTTGATTTAAAAAAAAACAAAAAAACAACAAGTTTATATGTATATATTGCTCTGCTAATTGCATGTATTTTTGCGATCTCTATGTACAATTATAACCTTACTGGTTGCTCAATCTGTAATTTATTGAATAATCAAATGTTGCTCAATCTGTAATTTATTGAAAATCAAATGTATAACTGTGATCTAGTGGTTGTTAGCCCCCCCCCAACCTTAATCAGACTGTATTCCTAAATTTATGCTGTACATATTTCCCTTGTCTTGTCCACCTAAGGACCGCTTCTGATCGCTGGAAGGAGCGGTGTATAAATTTATGCCAAATAAATAAAATAAATAAATAAGAGAAAACATTTTTTTCTCTCAACGCGTAATCAAACTCTGAACTTCGTCACTGGAGAATGTAGTAAAAGCTGTTAGTGTAGCTGGTTTTAAAAAAGGTTTGGACAAGTTCCTGTAGGAAAGGTCCATAAATCATTATTAAGGAGGACCCGGGAAATCCACTGCTTGCCCCAATACAAGCACTGTAGAACCTGTATGTCTCTTTCGGGAAACTGATAGGTACTTGTGACCTGGATTGGCCTTGGAAACAGGATACTGTACTTGATGGACCTTAGTCTAACCTAATATGGCATATCTTATGTTCTTAAGTGCAGATTCCTTCTTAGCAAGAGCAGCCTCCTTCAGTAGTCCTTCATACTGAAAATCGGTGATCTTTTGACCTATTTATATCTGTGCTTCTAAGGCAATCTCTTGGTGATTCACAGTGTTTTTGGTTTGAAAGAGGGAGCCTTTCAAGCTGACCTTTTGAATCTGTCACTTAGCTATAATACATATTTAAAGACTTTCACAGTTCTCTTGCTTACACAGTGCCCTGACTTTTAGAGTTTGTTTTAAGTAAGTTAAGTGACTAGACTAAGATCACAACAGTCCACACTGGAATATGAACCCTGCTCCTAACCAACTATGTTAACCATTAGGCTATTAGATATCCCTGTTCTTTTTCCATCCCTCTCCCCCCCCCCCCAACCCCCATCTGACCAACACAGACATTGCCAGTAGGTACCAGGGAGGAAAGGACACTGGTTTAGAAATCTGGGGTATTGTTCCTTATGCCACTGGTGCCTTTCAAAGATACTGGGCCCATTATCTTTACGTTGCTGTGGCAGGACCATGTGATGTTCCCTGTTGCAACAATGTCTGATGCAATTTATTGCTTGAGTCACTAATCTGTTCTACTGAGATTCCATGAGTTAGTGATCCATGCAGTGAAACTGAGAATTTTACTACAGTTTAGTAACTATTCCTCTTAATTGCTTTAGCTTATTGAATACATAAAAAAAGGTTGTAAGTTCTGCACTTTTCAAGACTTTTTATGGGTGCTATTAGTTATTATTTAATCCTCCGCTGCAGTTTATCAGTGAGAAGGGCATGAAGAAGAAGAAAATGATTAGCTCCTATAGGATTAACAATAGGTTGACAGAAGGGAATTGAACAGTCTTAACACATGCCAGCTTCAAAATAATGGAGCAAACGGCTTTTGCACCATAAAAGAGTATAAGGCACTATAATATGGTACTAGACACCTATCAGGAGGCATTAAACACATCCCACTTTGTTTATAATGAGGCATGTTTACTAAAGCATGGTAGCTGGGAGCATGAGGCTTAGTGTGCGAATAGTGCACGTGCTGGCCATACAGTAGCCAGAAGTAAAAAGGAAAAGAGCCATCATGTTAAAAGTGCATGCTACCGGATTACTATGCCAAAAGGCAGGCTAGGGTAGATTCAGGGCAGAGCGTGGATGGAACAGCTACATGCAGTTGGTGTGGCTGTGCTAACGGCACTTCAGAATAGGAAAGATGCTGCTAGCATGGCCGCAGATACCACAGCCATCCTCCAGGCATATATAGATGCCACCCTCCCTCCATATGGCCATTGCTGTAGTTGGGGAGGGCATGTCAGGACATCCACAAATGGGTGGCCAGCCAGTGCTGGTGAGGAGTTGGAAGATAGGGTCTGTGCTCAAGAAGCAACCTCAGCTGGGCCATATAGCCAGGGTTGACTGAATATATTTGGGGGTGAGGCATGCAAATGAGGTGTTGCAACCACTGGCAAACAGTAGGACCAGCACTTTATTGTGCTGTCCAACCACCATTTCTTCTGTATGGGGGTTCACATACCGGTGCACACTTGCACCTGGGGGAAGGGGGGATGCCGGAGCTATAGGCACTGTTTCTGGGGGCACATGACCCTCATCTTGACCATGGAGGACATGTTTGTAGTCCAATGACTCAGTGCACTTGCCTGCATATCAACCACTAAAGGAGAGATAGCGCCATTGGAGCTTCCTGGTGAGTGTCTCCCCACCTGGCATATTGCAAAGGAGATGCGGACGTTCATTCCACCTGGGGAGAAGTTGCAGGTTTTCCAGGGCTTGAGGACCCTCAGTTTCCTTAGAACATAAGAACATAAGATATGCCATACTGGGTCAGACCAAGGTCCATCAAGCCCAGTATCCTGTTTCCAACAGTGGCCAATCTAGGTCACAAGTACCTAGCAGTTACCCCAAAAGACACAGGTTCCACAATGCTTGTACTGGGTCAAGCATTGATATCCTGGGTCCCTTCTTAATAATGGTTTATGGACCTTTCCTCCAGGAACTTGTCCAAACCTTTTTTAAACCCAGCTACACTAACAGCCTTTACTACATCCTCCGGTAACAAATTCCAGAGTTTGATTACACGTTGAGTGAAAAAATATTTTCTTTTATTAGTCTTAAATAGTTTACCCTGTAGCTTCACTGCATGTCCCCTAGTCTTTCTATATTCTGATAAGGTAAACAATCGATCTACGTTTACCCGTTCCACTCCGTTCATTAATTTATAGACTTCTATCATATCTCCCCTCAGCCGTCTCTTTTCCAGGTTAAAGAGCCCTAACCTTTTTAGCCTTTCTTCATAGGAGTATCCTTCCATCCCCTTTACCATTTTGGTGGCTCTTCTCTGAACCTTTTCTAAAATTGCAATATCCTTTTTAAGATACGGCGACCAGAATTGCACACAATATTCAAGGTGCGGTCTCACCATGGAACGATATAGAGGCATTATAATATCTTTTGTTTTATTTTCCATTCCTTTCCTTATCATACCTAGCATTCTATTTGCTCTCTTGGCCGCCGCTGCACACTGGGCCGAGGGTTTTAACATGGTATCCACAATGACGCAAAAATCTTTTTCCTGGGTGGTGGTTCCTAATGTGGAACCTTGCATCGTGTAACCATAGTTTGGGTTGTTCTTCCCTAGGTGCATAACCTTGCACTTGTCCACATTAAATTTCATCTGCCATTTTGATGCCCAGTCTTCTAATTTATCAAGATCCTCTTGCAATTTTCCACAATCCTCTTGCGTTTTAACAACTTTAAATAGTTTTGTGTCATCTGCAAATTTGATAACCTCACTCATTATTCCACTTTCCAGGTCATTTATGAATATGTCAAAAAGCAGCGGACCCAGCACAGATCCCTGGGGTACACCACTATTCACCTTTCTCCATTGGGAAAATTGGCCATTTAGCCCTACCCTCTGCTTTCTATCTTTTAACCAGTTCATGATCCACAATAGTACACTGCCTCCTATCCCATGACTCTTTAGTTTTGCCAAAAGTCTCTGATGAGGGACCTTGTCAAAGGCTTTCTGAAAGTCCAGATACACAATATCAACCGACTCACCTTTGTCCACCTGATTATTCAATCCTTCAAAAAAACATAACAGATTAGTAAGACAAGATCTACCTTGTCTAAAGCCATGTTGGCTGTCTCCCATTAGGTCATGACTATCTACATGCTGAGTAATTTTATTCTTTATAATGGTTTCTACCATTTTTCCCGGTACTGATGTCAGGCTCACCGGTCTGTAGTTTCCCGGATCACCCCTGGAACCCTTTTTAAAAATTGGTGTTACATTGGCGATCCTCCAATCTTCAGGTATTAGAGATGATTTTAATGATAGTTCACAGATTACTAATAGCAGGTCTGTAATCTCATATTTCAGTTCTTTCAACACCCTTGGATGTATACCATCCGGCCCAGGTGATTTGCTACTCTTCAGTTTATCTAATAGTTGTAATACATCTTCCCGATGTATCGATATTTCCTTCAACTCTTCCGCACCTTTAAATACCACTTCAGTCATGGGTAACATCCCTACATCTTCCTCAGTAAAGACCGAAGCAAAGAATTCATTCAGTTTCTCCGCTATCGTGTTGTCGCCTCTCAGTGCTCCTTTAACCCCTTTATCATCTAATGGACCAACTGACTCTCTCACAGGTTTTTTGCTACGAATGTACTTGAAAAGGTCTTTATTTCGTGTTTTTGCTTCTGCAGCAAGCTTCCTCTCAAATTCTCCCTTTGCCTGCCTTATCAATGCCTTGCATTTGACTTGCCAGTGCTTGTGCTGTTTCCAGGTTTCGTCGTTTGGTTCTTTTTTTTCCATTTCCTGAAAGATGCTTTTTTGGCAACAACAGCCTCTCTGACCTCACCTTTAAACCATGCTGGCAGTTTTTTGGACTTCCTTCCACTTTTCTTAAAGCGTGGAATACAGCTGGTCTGGGCTTCCAAGATAGTATTTTTCAACAACACCCAAGCTTGATGTACGTCTTTAACCTTTGCAACTGCTCCTTTTAGTTTTTTCTTAACTGTTTTCCTCATTTTATCATAGTCTCCCTTTCGAAAGTTAAAAGGTAGTACTGTGGATTTCCTTACTATCCCTCCTCCACTAATTAAATCAAAGGCGATCATGCTATGATCACTATTGCCAAGTGGCCCCAACACCCTTATCTCTTGCACTAGATCTGGTGTTCCACTAAGGACTAGGTCTAATATGGCTTCCCCTCTGGTCGGTTCATGAACCAGCTGCTCCAAGAAGCAGTCATTTATTTCATCTAGGAACTTTATTCAGGTGTGCTTGAACTGGGGACTGATTGGAGGTGCCTTTCTCCATTGTGTGGGGTAGGAATATTGTGGTGTGCTCCCAGAATTCTGACCCTGTTAGGAACATGAATGGCTTCTACCCTGGCAGTTATGTGCTCACAGAGGGTTGGCCACCTCTTGGAACACCAGTTGTTGAGGGTTTGATTTCCTATAGGCCTGATCCAGAACTTTCCCTAGCAAGGATTCAGCCAAGTATATGAGGAGAGAGGCAAGGGTGTGTACACCTTGTAGCGCTATACAAACAATTAGTAGAAGTAGTAATAACAGTAGTAGGGTGATGTCATCTCTTCACCACACCAGAGGCCTAGTAACCTGTCTACTGCAGCCTAGGTTGTCAGGCATGCTGGGTGACTCAGGGTGAGAGAGGTTCGAATGCCAATCTCCCTTGCTGGACACTGCTGACACCCTACCTGCAGCCATACAGGGGTCACAGCTCACACAGATTCAGCATTTGTGCCTTAACCCTCACAGAAACAGCCACAGCATGGTGTCAATGCATATATTTGCTTCCCTGATCTGCATGCACTGCAGCTGGATGTGCATATTCTCTAGACAGCCTTCTCTATCATTCACTGGCTGCTTGCACTATGCTTTGTTGCTGAGATTGGGGGTGATGTATTGTCTGTTCTCTTTGTTGGATTGTGTGGGCTGCATCCACCCATTACATTGCTCTTGTTCCTCTCTTATTTTCAGCTTGACACAGGAGGCATTTCATACTGGAGTTTTGTCCTGTCAGGAATATAAATAACTATGAAGTGGAGGAGTAGTCTAATGGTTAGAGCACTGGCCTGGGAACCAAGAGACCAGGGTTCAATTCCTACTAGCACTCCTTGTGGCCTTGGGCAAGACACTTAACTCTCCATTGCCTCAGAAAATTCCAAGTCATTAATGTTCCTGTTTAATGTACATTATCAAGTTTAAGTTACAATGTAAACCACTTTCATTGAAATGATAAAGTAGTATAAAAAACCCTGTTAAATAAATAAATACCCAAGGATACCTGTTTTTTACACTTTAATTAAAGTTCATAAAATGCTAAATATGCCTCCTGGACACCCTATAGTATTCAGAAGATCCTCGTTGCTTGAACCTTTATCTGCTTTCTTGGATTATTTTCTGCAGCCTTTGGTAAAACAAGCAAGATCGTATGTTCAGGACACTTCTGATTTCCTTAATAAGATCCAGGATTATACTTCTTGGCCTGAGGCTATTATATTAGCCACATTTGATACAACTGCCTTATATACCAAAAGCCCACAGGCACAAGCATTAGAATTGGTTGAGAACATGCTACATCAGCAGCTAAGTCCGAGTCGAGTCACTACTGAGTTCCTTTTATTTATTTATTTATTTAGTGTACACTTATATCCCGCTACTTCCAGCGATCAGCAGCGGTATTCCAACACAGAAAAAGAGTGGCTGTACTGGCCATAATTTACAATACACAGGATGATTAGTGGAAGAGGTACAGTTCACAGCACACAGTATGATTAGTGGGAATAGTACAGTTCACAGCACACAGGGATAAGGTTTAGACACATTGAGAAGGGAATATTTACAATTAGTATTTACAAAAGAAGTTACAATTTACACAAGCAGATACATATTCACACATCAGTGAGTCTATTGGTGGCGATCTCATTGCTGACATGGTTCATACAATTTGCTTTGTGGATTGAGATTATATAGTGTTGAAGTGTGACTGGAATAGGTACGTCTTGAGTTGTTTTCTGAAGACCATTAAGTCACTGCACGCTCTTAGATCTACTGGTAGCTTGTTCCAGAGTTGAGGTGCTATGAACGAGAATGCTCGGTTGCTGGTCTGGACATTGACGTGCCTCATGCGGCCGGGGACCAGTAGGGTGTTGAGGCTCGGGGAACGTCTGCTCCTGTTATTTGTTTGGGCTGACACAAGTGAGCCGAGGTAAGAGGGCGCGATGTTATGGAGGAGCTTGAATGTGGTGACTATGATTTTGTACTGTATTCGGGCACTGATTGGGAGCCAATGCAGGTCAATTAAAGTAGGTGTGATGTGATCCTTTAGTCTTGTTCCCGTTATGATTCTAGCTGCCACATTCTGCGCCAACTGGAGGATACTGATGGTCTTTTTAGGGAGCCCTTGAAGTATGGCGTTGCAATAGTCTATGTGAGGAATGATGAGGGCTTGCGCTACGGTGCGGAAGTCCGCATGATCTAAGATAGAACGGAGAGGTTGTAGAATTCTTAACTTATGGAAAATGACCCGATTTGTAATTCTAAGATGCTTCTCCATCTTTAAGTTGCAGTCCAGCGTCACTCCAAGGTATTTAATTTCTTTTTTTGTTGCGTATACATTGCCGTTCATGGTTATTGTTGGTGGTGGGTTGAAGTCCGTTTTCCTGGATATCCTTATGTCAACTGCAGAGTTGGTTCTAATGAAAAATTATTTTAGATTTAAGGATGATTTCTACCTACAGGTACAGGGAGTGGCAATGGGGGCTATCATAGCACCCAGTGTCGCCAAGCGATATGTCACTAATTTTAATCCATCACCCTGATTTCAACAAATAGGGTTGTGGTATGATTCATTGATGATGTTTTTTGCATCTGATTAAGGATGGAGACATCATTGAGAGAATTTACATTGTGGCTGAATAACTGGGACCCATATTTGCAATATACAATGACATGTTCAACTTCTTGTTTACCATTCTTGGATGTGGAGGTCATTTTGCAAGAAGGATGCCTGCCTAGGTCCCTTTATTGGAAGGCAGTCTATCATAATAACCCACTAAATTTTGAGTCTCACCATCCTTTCAAACTTAAGAAGGCGCTCCCTATACAGCAATTTTTATGGATGCAACAGATTTGTTCAGATGAACAGGACTTTTGTCATCAAGCAAATAAATTGTGAGATTACTCCAGAGGGGTTATGCCAATGGTACAATCTGAGTGGCTTTCTTAAGAGTCAAGTATGCTAATCGGACTCTGCTATTATGAAAACAAGATCCTTCCCCAATGGAAAAGCAGGTTTGTGTATTACATTTTTCCGATTGGGCCCAGGATATAGCATGGAGTATCTATAATCACTGGTATGTGCTGTCCTTGCATCCAAACCTTTGCTCTGATCCCTGTGTTGCTTTCACTCAGGCACATAGTTTAAGGGACACCCTAGAACATTCGGACTTTGTTGAATCCAGACCTGATGAGTTATATAGAGGACATCATGGCCCTTGTGGGAACTGTAATATGTGCAGTGAATGAATCGGTTGATCCAAATATACTTTGTTATCCTTTGAAACGAGTTACGGAATATGAATCCATCTGGATGATCTATTTGATCATTTGTTCATGCACCAAAGTGTCATAAAGTGCCGTAAAGTTAAAGTATGTTTGAGTGAGCATAAGTCATGTCTTCTTTCCAATGGCGTGACCACAGCACCTATTTAAAAAAACGCCTTCAATTCCAACACCAATGGCAGGAACTACAGTGGTTAGTGATTAATGGTATTAATGACACCCATAGAGGCAATGTTGAAAATTACCTGACTCGATTGGTGAATTTTCACTTTAAATTCCTTACAGCCTGTGGGATTGAATGAGACTCTCGATTGGATGACTGCACTATGACCTGGTTGGCTTGGTCTGCCTATATGCCCTGCCTCCTTTTGTTTTTGAAGTACCAGCAACTGTGGGTTTTTTATTTTTGAACAGGGTTGACCTTTGCTGTTAGATATGTCCTGAAGCAGCCCTTTGAGAATATGGGTAAAACTTGAGTTGACTAACTGTGTCTTTCGGTTAAGGCTCCTCAGGTAGTTCAGGAATGTGGTGGTCACATTTCAGATAAGTGGTGTTTTTGATCATTTTCAATACATTTGAAAATACAAAAATTACCTACGGGCCGGTGAATGAAAAGTTAGGGGACGTTTATGTGCGAATGCATAGGCCTGGGTTAATGATCAGCAACTGACCACGTACCCCATTTCTGAGGCCCTTTTATCCTGACCTCCTTTGAAGTATATTATTAAAATAGTCTACTTTGTTACTAGTTGAGGGTATTTCTCAGTAACAATTTCCTGTTCTACTTTTTGATACATTGTTACACTGTTGGATTGTTTCTACAGCCCTGTTTTTGTTATTTTGTAAAGTGTGGGCTCTGAGGAGTGTTTTTCTTTTTTGTGGGACCCTTTGGTTCTATGACAACTTGAAGCTATCCTCCTGTGCCCTCTCTCACCTGCAGGCATCTGTAGGTTGCTCTCAACCCTCCACATAGCACTGTACTGTAGCCCCTGTGGCACACACCTGTCTAGAAAGATCGCACTGGTGTTAGCATGCAAGTGCTATGCTACAGACACGCAGTCACTACGATCATGCCACAGATGTTCCTAGCATGGCATTACTGCCCTACTGTGGCCACAGCACCCCCACTAATTAGAAAGATGTGCTAACCATATGTTAGTCCCATGCTCCCTGCAGTACTTTAATAAACATGTCCAACGTGCATTAATGAAGTGTTATTTTTATGGGTGCAGTAGCATTTAAGGTATGCATTAACTTTATTAACATGCTCCAAAGTGTTTGCAAAAAAGTCTTATTTTTGTAAATTTTTCTCATTTATTTAAAAAAATAGCTTTCCCTGGTGTAAGTTATTCAAGACTGTATACACGTTTGCTTTCCAAAAGGAAAGGGAAGTATTTGAAAGCATTATGAGACCTTCAAATTATAAGATCTCTCAAGCAAGGTGGTAAGGCCATTTGCTGACTGACACATTCAGAATAATCTGTGATCAAGAAAAATTACTTTGTGCTGTGACATTATATAATTTCCATGGCAATAACTTCCAAACAATATTTTTAATTAAAAAATATCCTACTGAATGCTAAATGGAAAAAAAAAACCCAGAATAAGATGCCTTTGACACTGGTAATGCTCTTATAATTGTATATTAAAAAGGTCATATTGTTTTTGTTATTATTCTATACATTTGTGAATCTGAGATAGAAAATGAACCATTGTAGCATCTCATAAAACTAATGCTGAAATAGCACATGCAGAGTCAAGATTTTCAAGGAGTCATTTTTATTACAATTTATAACTGGAAGCAAAGAAGTAAGCCAAAAATAATCACATGATATATACATAATGGATAGGAAACCATATAAAATATGCATTAATACAGCAGTGTCAAACATTCTACATTTTAGGCATATTTCCTAGTACTAGTAGCAATGCTCAGTTCATTTGTTTCTCTCTAACAATATGACAAGGAATCATTCGATTTGATGATTTTCTGCACAATGGATCTATAGTAAAAGCTTTGGCCTTTTTCAGTTTTGCTACCAAATGGTCCATTAATCATGGGACGACGGACCAGGTGCTCCTCCCCTTCCCCCCCCCCACTCCCCTTCCTCAATTCTACCCCCACTCCCCTTTTGTAAATAACACACAAAACTGTTGGGAATTCAACCAGTCACAGTTTTAACAACATTTTGGTAAATAACATCAACTTCAACCATAACCATCAATCTAGCGGATCCATGCCTCACCAGCCGTGTGATTAGCAAGGTGGCATCCACTGCTACCGCCGCTGACAGGCCAACGGCTATCTTATCTACCACCCCCTTCTTCCGGCTTCGATATATGATTAGCAAAAGCAAACCAGGGGTTATCCGGGTCGGGGGCACCACACCCCCACCCTAAGTATTGCTTAAGGCACCGGACACCTCCAGGATACCGCCACCGGCACAGACGACATCACTGACCCTGTGCCGCCCCCCCCCCCCCCACCCCCAAGCTGCGACCGGCGAAACTCCTGCCCAACCACATATTCCATTGCCTCCTGCCAATCATTCAGAAACAGATCTACACCTACGGGGGATAAATGTACCCCATCATGTCTAAACAAACCAGCACATCCAATCTCCACCCAGGCGTGCATGATTTGATAACCCCCCTGCTCACACACCAAGCGGCCAATCTGGCGGTTAATCTTTGTCAATCCCCTTAACCACCGCCGCTGCTTCCAACAGGCAGGCTTTGGAATAATGTCAGACCACAATAAAACCACATTCTTGAACATATTCAAAACCTCAGCCAAATCCTTCTTTGCTGCTCGTATCAATTGTTTGCAGGTCCATGCTCCTAAGTCATTGCCGCCCAGATGTAGCAATATCATAGAAGGTTCCTTCCTCACATGCCCATGGTGCCGAAGCAAAGGCAAAAGCTGTGTCCACCGCAGATCCCGCTCACCCAGCCATAGGACTGTCACCTCCGTGGCATCAAGTCCCAAATTAGGCCCCACTGGCCGCACCGCCACTTGCTGGCCAGCCCAATACATGGAGGAGTGACCGATTAACCAGCAGCCAAGAGGACACTGTGCCCCACATGCAAAGAAAATTAACAATTAGCCGCTGTAGCTGGCCACTCATTTTCTTCACAAACGCACGTATCCCTGAAAAGCCTGAGAATGCCATCTGCCAATTCGTTGTATCTTTTGCTTGGGTAGCCCAGCCCAGCCCAGCCACAGCCACACTGGTTGCTGCGCCAATGCGGAAGGAATGCGGTGCGAACTTACGAGGATCTTCGCCTGTATGCTGTAAAGCTTTGCGCAGCACTGCTGAAACCTGAAATCGCATCACTGGGCTCAAATCCTCGTGTAGGAAAAGCAAACCTCCCACACTAGGCCGCAGTCGCAAGTAAGCATTCAGGGACACCACCGGGCATGTAGTTAATCCCACAACCTCCTTCAAAACCACCCACAATCCTTTTCCCCGCTGATCCATCTTAGACCTTGCTAGCAGTATGCGGAGCTGTCCCTCCAATAGCTGTACATGTTTGCACCGCATACCACAACCCACTGTGGAGCGACTGGAGTTAGCTACCAACTCACCAACTCGGACAGCCCCAAAAAGTGCCAAGCAAAAAACTGCCTTAAAGTGGTTTCAAAAGGCGATCTTGCAACCATGGGTAACACTGCACAAAGTCTATATAGCAATTTGTGCGTAATTGGTTGCCTGCTATCACTGGGGTTAGGCAGAGACCACTCCCAGCCCTGTAACAGCCTGCAAGTCAAGAATCCCTCACCCGGGGCACCCCAACCTACTGCTCTAGCGAAAAAGGTAAAACCCGCTAAATGTGACTGCACAGTTGCTCTCGAAGCTCCAGAAGCCTTTGCATATATCACATATTGCCCCATAAGCTGATCCGACACAAATCCTGACTTCCATCCTTGGACCACCAGGAAATCCACGACTCTGTCACATCCCCGCCGATACACAGCCCATGCCGCTGCCGCCACCGAACTCCGCAGCATGCTCATCATTTCTGTAGGCCAATTTGCCATAAACGCTCGGGGACCCTCGCTCCCTCAGCGTCTGCCTCTGGTGCCAAAGTCCGGAAGAGGTCCCACTTAAAATGGGAAACAGTGTCAGCAATTCTGTTATTGTATCCTGGAATATGCCTGGCCATCACATACACATTCAGACACATACATGCTAACACCACCTCCCTCATTAATGCCGCAACCCGCATGCAGCGAGGTGCATAGCGATTAATCACACTGACCACCGCTTCATTATCACACCACCATGCTACTTTTCGGTTATGAAGCCAGTCCAGCCACAGCTCCAAGACTACCAGCAATGGAAAAAGTTCCAAGAACGCTATGTTAAACCCACATCGTGCCACTCTTGCGGCCAGCCCCCCATGCACCAGGACCCCCAAAATAAATGCCTAAGCCCACACCTCCTGCCGCATCCATAAAGAGCTGCAAATCTACACTAGAAATCTCTGCCTCCATCAGCACTGAAATTACATTGAAGTCCTTCAAAAATACATCCCACACTGCCAAATCCTCCCACATACTCCTTGACACCCTGATACATTGATGAGCTTTTACTACCCCAGAGATGGCCACCGCAAGCCAACGAAGAAACACCTGCCCCATTGGGATAACTCTGCAAGCGAAATTCAGAGAACCTATCAATGCCTGGATCTCTCTCAACGTTATCTTACTGGACACCAAACATTCGCCACTTAGACCCGTAGCCTTGCTACCTTCTCTGTAGAAAGAAGAGCCACCATCTCAACCGCATCCAACTCAACTCCCAAGAATGTGATCCTGGTCGATGAGCCTTCAGTCTTACTAGCCGCCAATGGCACACCCCATGAATGGGCCAATTTCACAAAACCTTCCAAAAGCTCCTGGCACCTTACAGAATGAGCCTCTCCTACAAATAGGAAGTCATCCAAGTAATGCACCACATTCGAACAACCCACCATCCTGACCAAAGCCCAATGCATAAAGTACTAAACTTCTCAAAATAAGCGCACGAAACTGAGCAGCCCATCGGCATGCATTTGTCAAAAAGGTTTTGTCCCTCAAAAGAAAAACCTAGCAAGTGAAATGCCGAAGGGTGGACAGGGAGCAACCTGAAAGCTGATTCAATATCTACCTTTGCCATCAAACACCCTGGGTCGCACCTTCTAACCAACCCCACGGCCAAATCAAATGAAGCGTAGCGCACCACGCAAAACTCCTTCGGGATATGATCATTTAGTGATGCTCCCAATGGAAAAGATAGGTTATGAATCAACCGGAACTTCCCTGGCTCCTTTTTAGGTATAATTCCTAGAGGGGACACCACAAAATTCGAAAAGGGGGGATACGAAATGGACCCGCAATCCTGCCAAGCTCTAACTCTACCCCCACTCTCTGCTGTGGTACAACCCCCCTGAACGAAAGGACCGACCCACTCCTATGGAAGTAGATACCACCCCTTTCTGCCCGCCCACCTCCCCCCACTCCGGCCCTGGCCGACATCTGTGTCAGCCATACATTTATGTCTTGCATCCCCCAAGACAATGATTTGTTCTCCTCCATCTTATCTCTGAACCTGTCATTGTAGTTCAGCCAAGCCCAAACTCATGCGTCTGCGTCGCCTCCAATATTGAATCGGCATAGGCCAGCAGCATTCCATAGTGCTCAGGGTGCTGATGCCTCCAAAAACTTGCAAGCCTCAAAAAGGCTCTCGCCCAATTTATGACATTCCGCGACACCTTTTTAACCCTACCCGCCTTCTCGTCCTCCTTCCTCTTTTTCTTACTCTCACCTGACCGCCTCCTGCCCTCGAGTAAATGGAATATGTCAATATAACGCCTCTTCCATAGCTTACATTGTAAATTCTTCGGCACACCTTCCCATAACTCCGAACATTATGCTAGAGAAGGCATAACCCTGTCCAACTTGGCACCTACTGACATGCTACCGCCTGTCGACTGCTCCGCGCGCTCCGCCCCCGACGATGAGGTCGAGGAGTCTGCCGATGATGAGGATGAATTGGAGCTATAATGCTGCCGCCGGGAATGTTTTCTTTTCTTGTGTGCCTTTTCCCCCGCCCGTTCCTGGGAACACAACCGCTCTGCTCCCTCCAGTTGCTCCGTCAATAACTCACCTGCTGCCTCCACCCCGGATGCTGCCGCCCTTGTGGAAGAAGATGGCTCCACCACATCTGCAGCAAGCAGCCGCGATCCTCCCGCTACTGCTCCATTCTCCTCTGTGAATTGCCTCCTTGATGACACTTCAGACTCCATATCCACTATGTTCTCTTGGCCCGTCACTCCCTGCCCGGTGGAGTGCTGTAATGCAGCAGGTGCCTATGTAGGAAGATAAGAAAACACAGGGGAGGGGACCACTGAAGGCCAAGTAGGTTGCCAAGCCCCTAACCAATCAGCCCGAGATGTACCTTGACCACCTCCCCTCCAGTGCTCCCAACTCTCGGGCCCTAATGCCGAATAATACCCACTTTGAATGGCAGGCCAGCCCACTGGTCCAGCAGTGCCTCGCGTGCTGTGCCCGGCCATCATGACCCCTCCCTCCCCGAGGGTAAAAAACCACTCCCGTTGCGCAACGGCTCCACTTTCACTGCTACCTCCCCAACCCATGTTGGGGATACACTGATACCCCTCCGGCAACACCTCAGCCCCCCTCCCGACTGGGTCCTTGCTCAGCACTAGGCTGCATTCATTGACCACTAGCCCGCATCACCCGAGCCCTGGCACCACCCCCACCTTGCCTGGGTAAACACTGGGACCCCCCATGCCCTCTTTTGGACCTACAAACTCCTGTGTGTCCCCGGTTAGGAGCCACGGGATTGTGTTGCTTTCCAGCCAACCTCGTACACCCCCTCTCCCTTGCACCGCCCCTTACCTCTCTCCTGCCCCCCCCCTCCTGTTCCCCATGAGCAGATGAGGTAGGCTGACCACCTGTCCCTCCAACCCAACTGCCACATCCCCTGCGAGGAGGCAATGAACTGCCAGCAAACAAACACGTTATATATATATATATATTTTTTTTTTTTATCACCAGTTCCCCAACAACCGGAGAGACACTTGCCTGGCTGCAAAGTAACTGCTGCGTCCTCTCCTTCCGCTCCCCTACTGTGCCCGGTGTCACGCAAACCGCTCTCTTCTTCTGCTCACCTACGTTGTCTAATGTCCCGCACTGCGCTCCTCAGTATCAAGACCGGTCTCCCGCTGTTCCACCTTGCTGCTGCCTGCAACCGCGTCTTCTCTATCCACTGCCACCATCTGTCTTCCTCCCCACACGCCTCTGATTCAAAAGACAACCTCATGCAGAGCACAATGCAAGCAGCACAACGCAAGCAGCACACCACCTACCCCACTGTCCGGCCGAAACTGCTCCCGCTGACGTCGACCCTGTCTTGTCCTTCACTCCCACCCCCCCCCCCCCAAGCTGATCTCACTTCTCATTGGCTCCCGCCGTGATCACTCCCATGGTGGGGCCAATACTTTCAAAAGATGCTGTGCTCCTGCTCCCGGCATGCCTCCCACCCCCCCACCCCCTCCCTGCGGCACCTCAGCCATCCGGGGACCTCGCACCTCATCGCTCCCAGGTTTCCTCGGCTAGCAGGGACGTTGCCACGTGGCCTCCTTTTCTTGGAACACACGAGAGCTGAGATGTCTGAATAGGATAGATAGATGTATGTGGTGTTAACAGATTAATTAAATATTGTAGATAGCCTGAGAAGAAGGCCTCAAGAGTTTAAAAAATATGAACTTGAACTGCATTCTAAAAGACAAGTCTGTTCCTGCAAGAATATGGTGACATGGGCGTATCGATTTACCTATATAAAAGCTTGATAGCCATATTTTAGACAGTTTGCATTCATTTTAGTTGCCCCCCCATCCAATCAGTAACAAATTACAATAATGATTTTATTAAGAATTCAAGAATGGATAAAGCATCATAGACCTTACTGTTTGATCAGAGGACAAGCAACGCTAATTTTTCTTAATGAAAAGAAGGAAGGATGGGACAAATAATGAAATGTAAGCCTCAGTGGAGTCAAAAGTGATACCCAAACCTTTAATGGGATTTTTGATGGCTACTACAGCATTCCAAATCATAAGAGAAAAAGAATTTAGATTCCACTTGGGAAACAAATAGTTTTAGGTTTTGTCTATATTTAATTTTAGTTTATGTACTTTGAGCAAGTTGACCACTGCCTCCAGGCAATGGTTCAGAGGAGTGAGATTTGAGGAAAAAGGATTGACAGAATGTAGAATTTGTATATCATCTGCACATGAAAACATAACCCCCTGACTGCAAAAGTGTTAACAGCAGAGACGGAAAAACATTAAAGAGAGAGAGTGATAAGATGGATCCTTTTGAAACACCACAGACTATTGGTTTCAAAGTCGAAGAGGAGGTCTGCCAAGAAATGAAACAAGACCTATCTGTAAGAAATTATCTTTATCAATTTAACACATGGCCTGAAATGCCTAGGGACTCAAGGCGGGCTAGCATTCTGATGATCATGAAGATCAATATTACAGTTAAATTGAGAGACTGAATTTGAGCTCCTCCCTGCATCATGATTGAGCTGACTTCTATTTACGAACACTGTGAATAGAAGTCAGTCACTGCGCCCTAACCAGAAGTCTAATTGAAAATGGTGTAAAGTGTTAGTCAACTTTACTTTCTCCATGAGAAACATAGAAACATGACAGTAGAAATAGACCACATGGCCTATCTAGTCTGCCCTTCCATATCAACCACTACAAAAGTCCCCTTTTTACCTTTAGAGATCCTCTATAGAAACATGACGGCAGAGAAAGACCACATGGCCTATCTACATTGACAAGCAAGATGTAATCAGGTATACAAGTGAATGACTGCCAAGCTCAGAGCCACTCAACTCTTACAGATAACTAACTTTTTTTCATTTAACAGGCTTTTTTTTATACCGCTTTATCATTTCAGTCAAAGCAGTTTACAATGTAACTTAAACTTGGTAATGTACATTAAACAGGGACATTGATAACTAGAATTTTTCTGAGGCAATGGAGGGTTAAGTGATTTGCCCAAAGCCACAAGGAGTGCTAGTGGGACTCAAACCCTGGTCTCTTGGTTCTCAAAGCAGTGCTCTAACCATTAGACTACTCCTCCTGACAAGGGAATGAAGTGACAGCTGCCTAGACCATAAGGGCAGGGTGATCAGTGGTCACTCTTTAAACCTCATCTTTTTATCATTGTTAACAGAGGAGTATGCTGACATGACCATTTTCTTGTTCCATTTGATCTTTCTGCTCTTGGCAAATCTTGTAAGACAATCTAGGGATCATGGTCAGGTGAAGTTAAATGAGTTAACGTCTGCCTAATCTGCCTTCCCATTCAATTTTGCTAACTAGCCTTAAAAAAATCAGTCCACATATTGGACTATCATTCTGAGTGCAGCTTTAAACAACTTGGCTCCAGCTCAAGTCAGCTCTGTTACAGCCAAGTATTATCATTCATAGTCTCATCAAGGTTTATTGTTGATTAAGCAGCAAGCCTGTAGGGCTAAGAGAGTTTGCTGGAAGAACAGGACCATTGCCAACCTTGCTTGCTGCAAAGACAGTTATTCTTTTTATCAGAGGCATATTCAATTGACAAAAAAACATCCAATACCAGACTGATTCAGACCTGTGATAACCAAACAAAGAAAGTTTCGCCAACTGGGTTAAGTCACCTGGATAGACTCAACAGCTCAGGGTGTAATGCATGCTTCTGAAACTTTTGTAAAATTTTCTTTATCTAAATGGCAGATTAAAGAAAGGAATTTTCCATTTCAGAAAATTCCACTTCCTCTCCTTCCCAAGCTCAACAGGTGCCTGTTGTTCGTGCTTATTTTTGGAATTCATTCAATCTTTTCACCTGATTCAACCTAGGAAAAGTCCTTTCTTCAGTGAAGATTGCCACTTCACCAGCAGACCCATTAACAACCAAGGTTTTGATGCAGTATGTGCTGTGTTAGAATGCTTGTCTAAGCTTCAGCACACAGCATTCTAATGATTATGCTAAAAACATCTTTTACTCCTGAAGCAGTAAACTAATGGCATGCAAGTTACAACTGCATTAAAAAGTATATAAAATGTCACTCTTCCTGTCAGTACATGAGCAAGAAAGTGACTAACAGGAAGAGAGAGATTAAAAAGAAACAGGTTTTGGTTTCCTAGACCATGGGATGCTGGTTCCAAGGGTTGCAGAGCAGAGATGGCATCCATCTGTCCAAGAAAGGTCAACGCGTCTTCAGTAGTAGACTGGCTAATCTACTGAAGAGGGCTTTAAACAAGATTCGTTGGGGATGGGTGAAGAAAGCCCCCAGGTAAGTGAAAGCCCCCAGGTAGGTGATACATTAAATAACTTTATGGAAATGGGTAACAGGGGTAACATATGGAAAGCAGTGTGTATAAATGCCCATAGCATGGGAAATAAGATCCCTGACGTTGAAGCTTTGGAGGGAGTGGCTGACTTGGATTTAGTGGCAGTTACAGAAACATGGTTCACAGAAAACCATGATTGGGATGTAACTATACCTGGCTATACTTTATTCAGAAAGGACAGGGTAGGAAGTAGGGGAGGAGGAGTGGCACTATATGTAAAAACTACTATTAGAGCTTTGGAATTACAGAGCTTAAAAGGGAGAGGGGAGGCATTTTGGGTTAAACTAGAAAGAGGGAAAGAGAAATCTATTTACATTGGTGTGATATAAAGACCTCCCTCACAAGAGGAAGAGGTAGACAGAGAGTTAATTGAAGACATGCGCAGCATTGCTAGGAAAGGGGAAGTGCTACTGATAGGAAATTTCAATATGCCAGATGTTGATTGGCACATTCCTGCTGCAGTATCATCTAGAAGTAAGGAGATCCTGGATTCTCTACAGGGAGAACTAGTCAGACAATTGGTAACAGACCCCACACGAGAAGGGGCCATACTGGACTTGGTGCTTACCAATGGTGGAAGTGTTTCTGATGTTGTAGTGGGAGATCATTTTGCATCCAGTGATCACCAGATGGTGTGGTTCAGTATTAGGACTAGGGCTGTTAGAATCCATTCAAAGGCGAGGATCTTAGACTTTAGGAAGACTAACTTTGCGAAGATGGGCCAATACGTCAGGGAGTCGTTAGTTGGATGGGAACAGCTGAGGGATGTAGAAAAACAGTGGGAAAAACTGAAAGGGGATATTTTAAGGGCAACCAACCTTTTTGCTAAAATGGTAAATAAAGGTAAAAGGAAAAGGAGACCGCAATGGTTTTCGAAAGAAGTAGCTGAAACAGTGAAGAAAAAGAGGGAGGCCTTCATGAAATACAAGAGATCACAGAGAGAGGAAGACAGGCATCTCTATTTGGAAAAACTCAGAGAAGCTAGAAAAGTAGTCAAGAAGGCAAAGATTCAAAAGGAGGAGGAAATAGCCAATGCAATAAAATGGGGGGATAAGACATTTTTCAGATATATTAGTGAGAAGAGGAAGGGCAAGAGTGGTATTGTCAGACTCAAGGGTGCAGGGGAGGAATATGTAGAAGCTGATAAGGATAAAGCGGAATTGCTTAACAAATATTTTTGTTCTGTGTTCACAGATGAACCAGGAGCAGGACCTCAGAAAACACCCACAAATAGGAACAGAAGCAAAGGACATCTTGAACAATTTTCAAAAGACTGTGTTCGTGAGAAACTATCTCAACTTAACGTAGACAAAGCGATGGGACCGGATGGGATACACCCGAGAATACTGAGGGAACTTGGGGACGTTCTAGCAGCTCCACTGACTGACTGACTTTTTCAATGCCTCGTTGGAGTTGGGAGTGGTGCCAAAGGACTGGAGAGAGGCTCATGTGGTGCCTTTACACAAAAGCGGAAGAATGTGGATGAAAACTACAGGCCGGTTAGTTTAACTTCGGTGGTGAGTAAATTATTGGAAATGCTGCTGAAAGAGAAAATAGTGAGGTTTCTGGAGTCCAGCGGATTACAGGATCCGAGGCAGCATGGATTCACCAGAGGCAGGTCTTGTCAGGCAAATCTGATTGATTTCTTTGACTGGGTGACCTGGGAGTTGGACCAAGGGAAAGCCCTAGATGTGGTGTATTTAGATTTCAGTAAAGCCTTTGACACTGTTCCTCACAGGTGACTTATAAACAAACTGAGCACCCTAGGGATAGACCCTAAAGTTACTGCTTGGGGTAGAAATTGGTTGGGTGGGAGGCGACAAAGAGTACAAGTAAATGGAGCTCACCCTGAGGAGAAGGATGTTATCAGTGGTGTGCCCCAGGGATCTGTCCTTGGTCCGATTCTTTTTAACATCTTTGTTAGTGATATAGCGGAAGGGCTTTCAGTTAAGGTTTGCCTCTTTGCGGATGATACCAAAATCTGCAATAGAGTAGACACCCAGGAAGGGGTAGATAACATGAGGAGGGATCTAGCTAAGCTTGAAGAATGGTCTAGAATTTGGCAGCTGGGATTTAATGTTAAAAAATGTAAGGTCATACATTTGGGCTGCAGCAATCCAAGGGAGCAATATAGTATAGGGGTGAAGTACTTTTGTCCACTAAAGAATAGCGGGACCTAGGCGTGGTTGTGTCTGATGATCTTAAAGTAGCTAAACAGGTAGAAAAGGTGACGGCAAAAGCTAGAAGGATGCTTGGGTGCATACGGAGAGGAAGGGCTAGCAGAAAAAAAGGAGGTGATAATGCCTCTGTATAAGTCTTTGGTGCGACCTCATTTGGAGTATAGTGTGCAATTCTGGAGACCGCACCTTCAAAAGGATGTGAACAGGTTGGAGTCGGTGCAGAGGGTGGCTACTAAAATGATTAGTTGTCTTCATTATAAAGCATATGAGGACAGACTGAAGGATCTTAATATGTACACCTTATAGGAAAGGCGGGATAGAGGTGATACGATTGAGATGTTTAAATACCTCCGTGGCATAAATGTTCAGGGAGAGAGCCTCTTTCAATTGAAAGCAAGTTCTGCTACGAGGGGACATGAGATGAGGGTGAAGGGAGATAGATTCAGGAGTGATATGCGGAAATATTTCTTTACAGAAAGAGTAGTGGATCCGTGGAATAGTCTCCCAGTGGAGGTGGTAGAGATGAGGACAGTAATTGAATTCAAAAAAGCATGGGACCAACACAGAGGATCTCTAAAGGTAAAAAGGGGACTGTTGTAGTTGTTATGGAAGGACAGACTAGATAGGCCATGTGGTCTTTTTCTGTCATCATATTTCTATGTTTCTAGGACTGGACTCCTCGACTCTTGTTCCTCCCACACCCCCAACCTGCAAAATTTCCCCAGTAGCCAAGTCAGCCCAGGACACCCTGACTCACTCCAACACTCCAGATGTTGATACCCTGGGAGTCAGTAAGATTCTCGACCAGAGAGCTTCCAGTAGTAGTATGTGGGTTGTAAAGGTGAGGTGTTGATCCAGCGTAACTCTGAGGTATTTATGTCTTAAGATACCTTAGAGTTACGCTGGATCAACACCTCACCTTTATAACACACATACAGAATATCACTTGGAGCATTTATTTTAAGTTTGAAACGATCAAGCACCTCATACCTTTGCTAACTGACCATGACTTTTCTCAGTCCTCCAGGCAACCATTTTCCCCCACTTTGAGTACTATAAGATCATCTTTCAAGGCTTACCAAACCCAACCATCCACCCTCTCCAACTTGCACTCAACACAGCTGCTCACTTCTCAAATTGCATTGGCTCCCAATAATCAAACGCATAAAATTCAAATCCATCCTTACCACCTTCAAGGTCCTCAACAACTCTTCATCACCGCACCTCCAAACCCTGCTCCAGAACATTTCTGACAACAGAAAATGATGAACTAGCACAGGGAACATGCTGCACATACCAAAGATGTTTATGAAAACCAACTCTACTACTTCCAAGACAGCCTTCTCTCTCTATGCTCCACATCTGTGCAATTGTATTCCTGACAAATTAAGGACCACGATGGACATAAAATCCTTCAAGAAAGCCCTTAAGACTCACATTTTCAAAGACTGCTATCCAAAAAGCATAACCTAACCCTCCACTACTCATCTTCTCAGTTCCCTCCCTACCCTTTGCTCTTGTTCCCCCCTCCCCCCACCTATCATACATGATACCCTAGGAAGTATTTTCACTGTTAATTCCAAGTTGATTTCCCTGTTTAATGTTGTTACAATGTAAACCACTTTGATCGTAGGATAAAGCAGTACAGAAAAACTGTGAAATAAATAAATAAATAAAGAGTAGTAACATAGTATATCACGGCAGATATACCAGTATGGTCCATCTAGTCTGCCCAGCAAGGTGGCAAGAGTAGGTGCACCTGCCGCCCCATGCAGGTCCCCCTCCCCATGTCTTTGTTTAAGGGTGTTTTCACCGCTCCGTGTAGGTCACCCCTATTTGTTGAGATATAAGAGATAGCTATGTTTATTTTGATTTTAACCTGTTGCTATAAAGGGATCCACTGTATCTGTCTCATGCCATTTTGAATTCTGTCACTATGTTTGCCCCCACCATTTCCATTGGAAGGGCATTCCAAGCATCCACCACCCTGTCAGTGAAAATGTATTTCCTGACATAGCCTTTCAGTTTACCCTCTTGTAACTTCATGTTATGTTTACAGCTTCCCCGTCTTTAGAAGAAGTTTGTTTGTTCATTAATACTCTTAAGTATTTAAAGGTCTGAATCATATCTCCCCTGTCCCTCCTCTCCTCCAGTGTGTACATATTTGGTTCTTCAAGTTTCTTCTCATACTTCTTCTGATGCAGGCTCCAAATCATTTTGGTCGCCTTCCTCTGAACCGTTTCCAGTCTTTTATGTCCTTTGTGAGATATGGACTCCAAAACTGAACACAATATTCCAAGAGAGGCCTCACCAGCGACTTGTACAGTGGCATTAGTACCTCTTCCTTTCTGCTGGTAATTACTCTTTGAAGTGGTAGTAGAAGGAAGAAAAACTATGCTTTTGAATTATGGTGCTGGCAAAGAATACTGTGTATACCATGGACGGCTGTCAAAATAAATCAGTCAGTCCTAAAGGAGATCAAACCTAAGCTTTCCTTAGGAGTTCAAGTGACAAGACTTCAACTTTCATACTTTGGACACATCATATGCAAAGAAAAGATCATTAGAGAAAGTCAGTATACTTGGCAAGGTTGAAGGTCAATGCAAAAGAGAAATACGAGCAATGTGATGGATCACTACAAAAGAACAGCTATAGATGCCACTTTATCAACTATTAGCCACCTCACTGAAGACTAAATACAGTTTAGAACAACTATCCACAGGATGGCCATGAGTCACAACACTTGATGGCACTTAACAACAACATGTGACTTTATAAAATAGATTAAAATATGCACCTATGTGACTTTCATACATAGATGTCCTGTTAGAAAATTGCCTCTTAAGAGTTGAAGACCTAATCTAGGAATTAAAAACAGTTTTTCTGCATGGAATTGTGCAAAACTGCCACTGAGCCAACCCTATTCTTTAGTATTTTCATGGGCTTCACAACACTCTACAGTAGAAATGACAACACACTACAGTGGCAGAAACTCAACCCAAGCCGCCTTCACATTGCAGGGTGGGAGGAGAGGAGAGTAGTGACCCACATACTATAGAGACAGAGGTAGAGTGCTGCAGACATTACAGACTTTAAAGATGGTCACTATCCGCCAACTTTCTTTGAATAAATTACTTGATCTCGCCACCCCCTCCCCAGCAGCCAGAGAAGCGCTCAAACATCTCATCTACTGTTGCCAGCCCAAAGTCTCATGAAAGAAACTGTAAAATCACGCTTAAACATTTTTCTGGCTGCTGGGAGGTAGTACTGAGTAACTTAATTAAAAGAAGATGGGGGATGTGTGGCCAGGCAACACTATTAAAAGTCATATCTCATGTGTTCTGCCTAAAATCCTAAGGCAGGGGAAGGAAGAACCCCTCCCCCCCATAGGGGACTCTCAGCAAACCTTTTCTTATGGGTCACACAAATGAACTTATGACACTAGCACACAATGTTCTTTTAGACTGTTCTTTGATCATGAAAAAATGTTGACCTCAGAAATGAAGATAATTGGTTGTTTCACAAAGAAGGGCGTTTGTTTGCCTTCTGCTGAAATGCTGCAAATAATTACTTAAACATGAGTAGCATAAAAATGGTTGAATTGGGTGAGAGAAGTCAAAAAAGTAAATCAAAAACATTACTCATATGTTGTATAAAAATCATTAAAGGAGTAATTTGATAAAGTATTTCTAAGAACAGGACGGTATTTTACATGCAGAAATCACCTTTTATAAAATTGTCTGGTACGGACACACCTAAAGTTCTGCATAAACAACACCCTACATACACATGAATTCGTCTAATATGGTTGGAGGCTTTCCAGGGGGCAAGATTTGTACTTGAGGATGTATATTATAAAATATGCATATAAGTGTATAAAAATCAATAGGCAAGTTTGTGTGCATTTGAGAGACGCTGTAGATGTGCGGGTGCTTCCCATGGGGAAACTTTAAAAAGGAGAACATATGCACATTCTCCCTAAAGTACAAACGAGGCAGAGTGGTAAAATTTCTGCCTGAGGCATTATTTTTATCGTATCAAAACTGCAGAAAAGGAGGAAACATACAAAATTGCTAACTATGCTGTCAAACGTTTCATTTGCTAATTGATGAGCTGTAGTGTGAAAGTGGAGAAAATGTGAAGTTAGTAAGAAAAAAACAGTTCAGTGAATAGAAGCCAAAATAATAATAATTGATGTGCTTATAGGTGAGGGTAGAAATGAGTCTTTCGAGGAACATGCCATTACATGCCATTTTGAGTAACAAATACGGAAAACACTTGTGGCGGTGGTGGCGGCGGCAGTAATATGATAGGAAACTGAAGAACAGGAATCAAAAATTGCACAAAGGGCATTAGCAGGCACAGGGAAAGCACTGCAGCCAGAAAACTAATAGGAAAAAAAATCATATCACAGATTAGAAACTTGACTAATTAATTTACTAATATAGTGACAAATCCTCAATGTTCAGTTTCTTGTTATTTGTTCCACTGGTGTATAAAAAGAAAAATATATTCTCTGGTTGTAGTTAATTCCTTGGCAGTACAAACTACTTCCACAGGAATGTAAGTTATAAAAACAACAATTAATGCTAGTCTAATCATAAATTTAAAAACTACATAACCTGCAAATTTAGCTTAACCTAAAACCAGAAGTGATGCTAATAACAGTTTACCCCTTTTTGTTTCATTCTGCAAGCAGTTGGTATTCTTTCACGTTTCTTCACCGGTTTTGGGCTGAATTGTCTTTAGTCTCTTAATATTTTGTTTCAAGGAAATTAATTTCTAATGCAGATGACTGACTGAACATTATGGGGACAATTTTCAAACATTTCTCCAGGATTCAAAACCCATGGGTATAATCCTTAAGTAGGTAAGGGTCACAGGGCCGACTTTTGGGGCTTTATGGGGCAGAGTAGCTAGAGAGGATGGAGAGTCCAGAGTCGATCTAAGTCAGTGGAAAACAGAGCAAACTCCATTTTGATTATGAACAAACTTCATTATGTTCTGCAGAAGGACAGAAGCAGAAGCTCTTGTTTACTTTAGATGTGCCTTGTATAAAGGGGAAATGGCTCTGCAAAATCTTAGCATCCATACAGAGAAACAGAACAGAAAGAAGCAAAAGTTGGGAAAACAGTTGTCAGTGCAGGGCTCTAGCAAGGAGGATGAAGGATAAAAGGTATGCCATTAGTGGACAGAACTCTGAGATGAGCCCCTCTCTTTTCCTCGAAGTCCAGGACAAGTAATGTGGGGTTTCAGCTATCTGAAATGAGGCGGAAACTGCCTGATGTCTGAGAATATTTGGTTACCAGCCTGGTCTGCTCTGTGTAGGAGGGTGTCAGAGAAATAGTAAGACTGCAACGTGCAGCATGGCATGAGCCCCCCAAAGGTAACTTTCACAGTGAAACTCCCTCTCTTCTGATCCTGTATGAGCCCACTGAACTAAAACCACTTCCTATAAAATGCATTACTTTGTGAGCTACCTCTAGATCACAGTGCCTCCAATACCAGCTGCCTCAGAAGAAGATGCAAAAGGATGCCAACCATGGGGAAGGAGAAGTCTCCACGACTGCAGTTTGAGTGGACTCCACAATCTTCAACCTGGATGAAATTAATCTATTTAGGGTAATTAGCAATTTAGTCATCTAAGTCTAGAAGCGGCTGGGTAACAATTTCACCAAACAATCTATCCATCAGTAAATAAATAAATAAATTTATATCTTAGTAACACTGTATATAACGGCAGATAGTTGAGTTTATTTTAATTTTATCCTGTTGCAATAAAGGGATCCACTGTGTCTGTCCCATGCCATTTTGAATTCTATCACTGTATTTGCCCCCACCACTTCCATCGGGAGGGCATTCTATGCATCCACCATCCTTTCAGTGAAAAAGTATTTCCTGATATTGCCTTTCAGTTTATCCTTTTCAGTTTCATGTTATGCCATCTAGTTTTATAGCTTCCCTGTCTTTGAAAAAGGTTTGTTCATGAATATTCTTTGTATTTAAAGGTCTGTATCATAGCCCCCCTGTCCTTCCTCTCCTCTAGCATATACATATTTAGGTCTTCAAGTCTCTTCTCATATGTCTTCTGGTGGCGCAGGCTCCAAATTATTTTGGTCGCCTTCCTTTGAACCGTTTCCACAGTCTTTTTATATCCTTTGTGAGATATGGTCTCCAAAATGGTACATAATATTCCAAGTGAGGTCTCAACAGTGACTTGTGCAGTGGCATTAGTACCTCCTCCTTTCTGCTAGTAATTCCTTTCTTTATGCAACCTTGCATCCTTCTGGCTTTGGCCACCACCTTGCCACACAGTTTCGCTTCCTTGAGATCCTCGGAAACAATCACTCCAAGGTCCTTCTCCTGACCGTGCACACAAACTTCTTGCTCCCTATTGAATACAATTCCCTTGGATTTCTGCATCCCAAGTTCAGGACACTGCACTTCTTCACATTAAATCTTAACTGCCAAGCATTAGACCATTCTTCCAGCTTTTGTAGATCTTTCCTCATGTTTTCCAGTATCTCAGAGGAGTCCACTCTGTTGCAAATTTTCGTGTCATCTGCAAAAAAAGACAGGCTTTTCCATTCAGTCCTTCAACAATATCATTCACAAATACATTGAACGGTACTGGTCCCAGGACCTATCCCTGGGGCATGCCACTAATCACCTTCCTTTCATCAGAGTGAGTTCCGCTTAACATCACCTTCTGTCATCTGTCAGTCTACCAAATTCTGATCCAGGTCACCACCTTGGGACCCAACCCCAGGCTGTTCAGTATACTGATAAGCCTTCTGTGAGGAACAATATCAAAAGCTTTGCTTAAATCCAGGTAGAGGACATCCATCACATGCCCTTGATCTAGCTCTATGGTCACCAAGTCAAAGAACTCAATCAGATTTGTTTGGCATAATCGCCCTTTGGTAAAACCATGTTGCCTCGGATCATGCAACCTATTGGTTTTGAGAAAGTCCACTATTCTCTCTTTCAGGAGTGCCTCCATTAATCTTCCCACTACCGAGGTAAGGTTTACTGGCTTGTAGTTTGTCACTTTTCCCTATTGCCATTTTTGTGAAGAGGTACCACACATCAGCCCTTCTCCAGTCCTGTGTAACTTCTCCTGTCTCCAAGGATCTATTAAAAACATCCTTTAAAGGCCCTGCAAGAACCTCTCTGAGTTCTTTCAGCATCCTGGGATGTATCCCATCCGGTCCCATGCCCTTGTCCACTTTCAGTTTTGCAAGCTGTTCAAACACATCAACTTCTATGAATGGTGTAGTAACTGCTCCATTCCCATTTATATACTGTATTTGTCAATCACAGTTGATCCTTCTCCAGGATTTTCTTGAATAAAAACAGAACAGAAGTACTTGTTTAGCATTTTCGCTTTTTCAATGTTACTTTCCATGAATCCGCTCTCGTCACTTTTGAGTGCGATTCTACCCCTGATCCTCCTCTTCTCCTGAATATACCTGAAAAAGGTTTTGTTTCCATGCTTTAGATCTTTAGCCATCTTTTCTTCTGCCTTTAATTTTGCTATCCTTATTTCTCTTGTTGTCTATTTAGACTTTATCCTGTATTCCGTTCTGTGTTCCTCTGTTTGTGAACTTCTGAATTTTGTGAAAGCTGTGTTTATTGTCCTTATTTATGCAGCTATTTCTTTGGAGAACCAAATAGGTTTAATTTTCCTCTACTTTCCTTACATATGTATCTGTTGCCCCTTTTATTGCCTCCTTTAGCCCACTGCAATTGCTCTTCCCTTACCTCCTCCCACCCTGCCAACTCTTCCTTCAGGCACTCAGCCATTTTACCAAAGTCAGCATTTTTGAAGTCTAGGACTTTGAGCCTGCTGTGATTGTATTCTGCCTTGGTTTGTACCTCAAACCACACCGTGTGATGATCGCTACTTCTCACATGGGCACCCACCCAGACATTTGACATTCTGTCTCTGTTGGAGAGTACTAAATCCAGCATCAAACTTTCCCTGGTCGTGGATACTCCAATCCACATTGGGTAGATTAAAGTCACCCAATATGATCACTTCCCGCTTCATGGCTAATGTTTACAATCTGTAATAACTGGCTTGTGATTTTAGTGAGAATAAAATCCTGGTACTAGAGACAAAATTATTTGTTTAGAGGTAGATCTTGCCCAGCGAATAGAGGGGGTGTACGTCCCGGTTGGATGTACAACCCCTGCTATTCGCAGGGAGCATATTCTGTCTCCCTGGCTCCCCGCAAGCACAGAGAGCTTGTGTGGGGAGCACTGGACGAAGCGGAAGGGGTGGATCAGAGGCAGAGAGTGAGCAGGCCGACTCACCCAGACATACAGGGCCTATTCAGGTCACGGCCCTGTACGTCCTGTGGTGGGGAAATGTACATGAGACTGATTCCACCTCAGAGTTGGAATAAGGACCATTTAGAGGAGTGATCAGCCACCTAGCTCCCCCAGACCTATGGGGCAGCAACAGGTCTGCCCAATACCAGCCCCAGCCGACCCCGCTGAGGGTCAGGAGGTGGGGAAAAATGCCTTTGTTTGCTGGCAAGCCATGCGAGCTCCTACTGTACGTCCTGATGCCATGGCAATGGGACACCATGGCACCGGCACACAGGCAGGAGCACTGAGCAGGGAAGCGGGCAAGCAGTTGGATGTTGGCCAGCACAGAATGCGGTGCACGACGGCCCGTTCAAGTGCCCCTATTCTGCAACTGCAGGAACGTTTAGTTCTCGCGGTTGTAGAACTGGGTATATCTCAGGCCTCTACATTTTCTGCATGCCTGGACGACCCAGATGTGCAGAGATCAGAATCTGTCTCTTATTGTATAGGTTATGTGGAAGGGCAATTGCATACACAGTAATATAGTATATGACGGCAGATAAAGACCAGTATGGTCCATCTAGTCTGCCCAGCAAGGTGGCAAGAGTAGATGCAACTGCCGCTCCGTGCATGTCACCCCTCCCCATGCCTTTGTTTAGGGTATACCCACCACTCCATGTGGGTCACCCCTATTTGTTCAGATATAAGAAATAGTTATGTTTATTTTGATTTTATCCTGTTGCTATATAGGGATCCATTGTTTCTGTCCCTTGCCATTTTGAATTCTGCCACTGTATTTGCCCCCACATGGAGGGTAAAGTGGCTTGCCCATGGTGACAGGAGTGCCAGTGGGAATCAAATCCTTCATCTGCTGGGTACTAGGCAGTTGCTCTAACCACTAGGCTACTCCTCCAATTCCCATTTTTGTATTCTATTTCCCAAAGCCCTCCGGGACACTTATACCTGATTTTCACAGGACAAGTAAGCACATACTTTCCATCTGTAAACTGCTCACGGGTGAAGGCCTGAAGATCTTTATACTGGAAAACAGTGTATGTAGATATGAAAATCCAATCTCTGCATTTTTTTTCAAATGCTCTTTAAATATTAATGGAGATGTCTCCCTTCAATTTAGCTGAAATATGGGTGCTATGGAATTCTTTGCACAATTTTAACTGGACTGGATGACACTGATCTTGTTCACTTTTCAATTTTACCTCACTTCTGTACGTCCCTCTTTCAAAATATTTTGAAAACCATCTCTCCATCTTAATTTACTGCCTTAACTATTTATCTCCATCTGTGCCTTTGCTTTCTAACTACATTCCTACATAGTTTACTAATTGTTAATTGTTAATTATTAATTGTTAACTGTATTTACCTAGCTACAAATGTTATATGTAAAAACAGACCACACTGTTTATTGTTGTTATATGGAAACCGCACCTGATCAATGGAAGGAGCGGTATATAAATAATCTGTTAATTAAATTAAATTAAATTAAAAATTCCTTGCTTCCCTTTTATTCAAAATATTTTTGCCATCCTCTTTCTGAAATCCCTTGTATCTTATGGAATGCTCATCATTTTGCCCTTACCTATTAGACCACGTAGACTTTTTCTCTTACTTTTATTAATTTTCCTAAAATAAATTCTTCTTTAATAGAGCCACTTATATAAGGGCATATCAAAGGACTACCAAATATGGAATTTGTAGTCGGGTGTCCTTGAGAGCTGAAGTGTTGAATGGGGCTTTCATCTGTTTGGCAAGAAGATGGGAGGCTATGTTCTGTAGGCATATTTGCTCTTCTGGTGTTCCTTTATTTGGTTCCTTTTTGAGTGATTTTGCTATGAAGAAGAGCTCTCTTGGTTCATTTATTGCATCAGTGATGAAATAGGTATTGTACTCTTTTTTCCCATTTTAGTGTTTCTTCATTGTATGATTTCAGCTTTTCTATGTATGAGGTTTGGAATAGTGTGTTTCTTGCATTTCTCCATCTACATTCAAGTAGACGTAGTTCACTCTTTTGCTTCTGGAGGGCAGAGGAGAACCAAGGGGCTCTGTTCCTATGCTTTGCTGTCAGCTTCCTGGGGGGGGGGGGGGAGACAGGGCAGCCTTGAGTCAATTCGTTGAGGTCCACCTTTGTTGCTTGGATGGAGTCTAGCTGCAAAGTGATTGTTTTAAGGAAGCATTCGCTATTAAACTTGCAATCTCCTAGTTATGGGTGGCAAGGGTGTCTGTGTTATTTGCTGGATGGAAAGGTGGATGGGGAAGAGTATGGCTGCATGATCAGAAGTACAAAAAGGGTGTCCTATGTGAATTGGGGTGTTGGTTGGATAAGGATGTGGGTATAATGTAGGGTTCCCATTGCTACGAGAAATGCTCTTGAGTAGGAAGTGAGAGTAGAGGCTAGGTTGAGGTCTCAAAGTATTAGAAGAGGCTGATGTGTGGTTGGGATGGAGCAGGCAGCTTCATGTAGAGTAGCGAGATCTGATGTGTTCCCTTGGGGAGCTCTATATACTAGGAGGAGGGAGGAGGAGTTATTTGATACAGTTAGGGGTTTGATTTCTGTAGTAACACTGGAATCACCGACTGTGAGCTTCAGGTTTTCTCTTGAGATTACACAGACACCTCCTCCTCTGATGTTTCCTCTGTTTGAGGGGAATATTATGTATGAAGGTTGATTTAGTAGGACTGAGTCAGAGTCAGAGAACTAAGTTTCAGTGATGCAAAGGATGTCAAGGTTATGTTCTTGAATAAAGTCAGCAAGGGTCTGGATTTTGTTCCAGGCAGAGCATGCATTGGTGAGAGCACATTTTAAAGAGTGTGTCACCTTACTTTGGTTATGAGATCCTGTGTTTCTGCTGCCAGGTCCCAGGGTCTTTAGTAATGAGCAATGTCTTTTCTGAGCCTGTGAATATATGTGCTGTGTTAGGGTTCCATCTAGTGGATGTCTGTGATTATGAATTATGGGGTATGGTGTGTGCCAATCTTGCTGTCTCTGTAGGAGGGTGGCTGTCAGAACCAGTAGTAGTAGGTGTAAAGGTGGCATATCTTTGTTTTGATGCTGCCATGTCTTTTCAGTGCAGTGCATTTCTCAATTGTTCTTCATGGCGAGGAGGAAAATATAGTGGTGTTGCAGGTCTAAATTGTGAGGGGTGCACTTCTTTGGGGTTTTTTTATGTTGCAGCCTTAGTACTCTAATGGCTACTCTAAGGGTCCCTGGCCATGGCCCTTGGACGTGAGCCCACCAAGCACGAGTGTGCCTGAAGCGTGGTGTTTGTTCTAGTTTAATGTAAACTGTTCTATACTTGTTTCTAGTTCAATACAAACTGTTCTATGTAAACTGCATTGATTCCAAAGAACGCGGTATATATAAAAGCAAATAAATAAATAAATCAGGCCGGGAATGCTGGTAGTGAAATCAGAGGGGGCGGGGAAAGGAGCCATGTGGATCAGGCTTACCTTCCTTGTCTCTGCTGCTGGCTGGCTGAGTCCCTTAAAGTCTCCCGATGTTCAGGCTTACATAAGAACATAACATATGCCATACTGGGTCAGATCTAGGTGCATCAAGTCCAGTATCCTGTTTCCAAAAGTGGCCAATCTAGGTCAAAATTATCTAGCAGTTTCCCCAAAAGACACAGGTTCCACAACGATTGTATTGGGGCAAGCGGTGAATTTCTCGGGTCTCCTTTTATAATGGTTTATGGACCTATCCTCCAGGAACTTGTTAAACCTTTTATAAACCCGGCTACACTAACAGCTCTTACTACATCCTCCGGTAACGAATTCCAGAGCTTGATTACACATTGAGTGAAAAAATATTTCCTTTTATTAGTCTTAAATAGATTACATTGTGGCTTCATTGCATGCCCTCTAGTCTTTCTATATTTTTATGGCGTAAACAATCGATCTACGTTTACCCGTTCCACTCCATTCATTAATTTATAGACCTCAGCCGTCTCTTTTCCGGGATGAAGAGCCCTAACCTTTTTAGCCTCTCTTCATAGGGGTATCCTTCCATCCCCTTTACCATCTTAGTGAATTTTCTCTGTACCTTTTCTAATAACGTTATATCCTTTTTAAGATACAGTGACCAGAATTGCATACAATATTCAAGGTGCAGTAACAACATGGAATGATACAGAGGTATTATAATATCCTTTTTTTATTCTCTATTCCTTTCCTTATGATACCTAGAATTATATTTGCTTTATTGGCTGCCACTCCACACTCGGTGGAGGGTTTTAACATGTTATCCACAATGACGCTTCAATCTTTTTCCTGGATGGTGGTTCCTAATGTGGAACCTTGCATTGTGTTAGCATAGTTTGGGTTGTTCTTTCCAAGGTGTATAACTTTGCACTTGTCCACATTTCATTTCATCTGCCATTTGAACTTCCAGTCTTCCAATATATCAAGGTTCTCTTGACAGTTTTCATAATCCTCATGGGTTTTAACAACTGTGAATAATTTTGTGTCAACTGCAAATTTGATTACCTCACTTGTTATTCCCATTTACAATTAAAGCCATGTTGGCTGTCCCCCATTAAGCCATTACTATCTACATGTTCAGTAATTTTGTTCTTTATAATGGTTTTGTACCATTTTTACCGGTACTGACGTCAGGCTCACCGGTCTGTAGTTTCCCGGATCAACCTTGGAACCCTTTTTCAAAATTGGCGTTACAATGGCTATCCTCCAATCTTCAGGTATTACAGATGATTTTAATGATAATTAACAGATTATAGATTAGTAGGTCTGCAGTCTCACATTTCAGTTCTTTCAACACCCTTGGATGTATACCATACGGTCCAGGTGATTCGCTATGCTTCAGTTTATCAAATAGTTGTAATACATCTTCCCGGTGTACCGATATTTCTTTCAATTCTTCTGCGGCATCACCTTTAAATACCATTTCAGTCATGGGTAACATCCCTACATCTTCATCAGTAAAGAACGAAGCAAAGAATTAATTCAGTCTCTCCACTATGGCCTTGTCCCCTCTTAGTGCCCCTTTTACTCCTCTATCATCTAATGGTCCAACTGACTCTCAGTTTTTTTTAATATGAATGTACTTGAAAAAGTATTTATTATGCGTTTTTGCTTCAACATCAAGCTTCTTCTCAAATTCTCTCTTTGTCTGCCTTACCAATATCTTTCATCTAACTTGCCAGTGCTTATGTTGTTTCTAGTTTTTATCATTTGGCTCTTTTTTCCATTTCCTGAAAGATGCTTTTTTGGCAACAATCACCTCTCTGACCTCATCTTTAAACTATGCTGGCAGTTTTTTGGACTTCCTTCCACTTTTCTGAAAGCACAGAATACAGCTGGTCTAGGCTTCCAAGATACTATTTTTAATCAACACCCATGCCTGATGTAAATCTTTAACCTTTGCAATTGCTCCTTTTAGTTTTTTCTCAACTATTTTCCTCATTTTTCATAGTCTCCATTTTGAAAGTTATAAGGTAGTATTGTGGATTTTCTTGCTGTCCTTCCTGCATTTATTAAATCAAACATGATCATGCTATGATCACTGTTGTCAAATGGCCCCAACCCCATTATCTCTTGTGCCAGATCTTGTGTTCCACTAAGGACGTGGTCCAAAATGGCTTCCTCTCTGGTCAGTTCATGAACCAGCTGCTCCAAGAAGCAGTCATTTATTTCATCTAGAAACTTTATCTCCCTAGCATGTCCTGCTGTGACACTAACCTAGTCAATACCGGGGTAATTGAAATCAGCCATTATTATTACTGTGCTGTAACTTGTATTAGCTTCCCTGATTTCTTTGAGCATTTCATCATCCATCTGTTCATTCTGGACAGGTGGTCGATAGTACACCCCCTCTACCATCAGCTTACCTTTTTTACATGGAATTTCAATCCTTAGAGATTCTACAGTGAATTTTGTTTCCTACAAAACTGTAATCCTTTGTGACTAAATGCCCTCTCTAACAGAGTGCAACCCCTCCACCAATTTGATCTGCTCTATCATTACGATATAGTTTGCACCCAAGTATCACAATGTCCCACTGGTTATCCTCCTTTCACCATGTCTCTGAGATACCAATCATATCTAGCCTCTCATTTGGTGCTATATATTCTAACTGTCCCGTCTTATTTTTTTAGACTTCTAGCATTTGCATAAAAGCATTTTAGAGCCTGTATTTTATTCATATTAATCTGGCTATCGGTAGGCAGAGGTAATTTGGAATCTTTAAACTCTATCTGCTGTGTACTCAAGAGCATTTGGATTACTTTTGTCTTTATTGGAACCTCTCTGTTGATATGCCTTAACTTCATTCTTTTGCTAATATACTTCAAGGGTACATTGTTCTGAACCATGCGCTCTTGGGTGACAGTCAGCTTTCCCCTATTATCTAGTTTAAAAGCTGTGTTCCGTTCCAGTTAAGGTGGAGCCCATCACTTTGGAAAAGCCTCTCCTTTCCCCAGAATATTGCCCGGGTTCCTAACAAATCCAAAACCCTCTTCCTTGCACCATTGTCTCATCCACACATTGAGACTCCGGAGCTCTGCCTGCTTTTTGGGTCCTGTGCATGGAACGGAAATCTTATTGGAGAATGCTACCCTGGAAGTTCTGGATTTCAACTTCTACCTAAAAGCCTAATTTGGCCTCAAGAACCTCCCTACCACACTTTCCTATGTCACTGGTACCATATACCAAGACAGCAGACTCCTTCCCAGCACCATCTAAGACCTTGTTTAGGTGGTGCGTGATGTCTGCTACATTCTCACCAGGCAGTCATGTTATCAGGCGATCCTCATGTCCACCAGGCACCCAACTATCTACATGCCTAATGATTGAATCACCATCTATAACAGCTGCCCTAACCCTTCCCTCATGGGGACATGGCCCTGGAGAAACCTCCTCGGTGCAAGAGAATTTCACATCACCTGGAGGACAGGTTCTAGCTACAGGATCACTTCCTTTCACATGACCTTTCTTCTCCATAGCCACAGGGATGCTGCCAACTGGAGGTGGGACTTCAGTACTATATCCCTGTAGGTCTCATCTATGTACCTCTCTGTCTTCCTTATGTCCTCCAAGTCTGCTACTCTAGCCTCCAGAGATTGGGCTCATTCCCCGAAAGCAAAGAGCTCCTTGCACCTAGTGCACACGTACGACCCTTCACCAACTGGGAGAAAATCATACAAGTGACACTCAATGCAAAAGACTGGGAAAGCCCCCATCTCGCTGCTGGACTGCTGTCTGCATCTTAATTTTAAGGCTGTGTTTAGGTATTTAAATTGTTTACTTACTAAGATTTGCTGGGGATATTTAAATAAAACTATACCTAATACATTAAATGGACTTTGTTCACCTCAAGATTGATTAATCTCAGGTCCTTAATGTATGCTTGATGAGGATAAACAGCTGCACCTGAGAGTGAATATGGCATCTCCTTCCCTTTAAGAGGTTTAAGAACCAATAAAAGCTACAATTATCCCAGGGATTTGGGGGGGGGGTCGGAGAGGGAGAGAGGGAGGGAAAGAAGACTTATTAAAAGCTGGCTGCTACACAGTACCCTGTGCTGTGCTTCTAAGGTAATCTGTGACCAATCTCCTGGATGATTCACACAGCCCTTTCTTTGATAGAGGGAGTCTTTCAATATATCCCTTTGATCTGTCACTTGGCTTTAATGCCTACTTAAAACAATTTCACAGGTCTCTTGCCCCCTATCTATAAGGCCTCTTTGTAAAGGTCTCTAGAATCAATTTATTGCTCAAATAATACTGACCCTGGTTTTCCTTTTATCCTGTTATACTCTGATTTGATTTAAATTAAAGCTCTTTGCTGATATTAGGCCCTGACTGAGTATTAAACTTAAACTAGAAACTCTTGGTTGAGTTTTACTTTATTATTTTAAATTTAAAAGGAAAACTCTTTGCTGGGTTCTGAATTTAAACTGAAAGCTCTCTGCTCTACCTCGATGCCTCTGCTTTGCTGTGATTCCCCCTTCCCTTCTTCCCTGAGGTGTCCAGATGCTGAGAAGAAGTGCATGAGAAGCACGGTGTTTAAATCAGGCTGGGGATGCCTATAGTGAGGTCAGAGGCAGGACCGCCCAACCACTAGGCAAACCAGGTGGTTGCCGAGGGCAGCAACATCAGGCCATTCAAAGCTAAATAATAGATTTGACAGCCAGAGGGGGTGTAAAGCTTGAAGGTTTCTAGGGCTCCAACACTTTGGACCAACTCTATGGGCAGCCCTTGTCAGAGGGGATGGAGAAAGGAGCCAAGTGGAGCAAGGTTACCTTCCCTGTCTCTGCTGCTGGCTGGCTGAGTCCCTTAAAGTCTCCCGATATTCAGGCTTTTGCTCGATGCCTCTGATATGCTGTGATTCCCACAGAGAATATAGCAGACCAAAACAGGTTCCAGGGGCAGGTTCTGGCTTAGTCTAGAAGGATTTAAGGAAAGGCAATTATCTGGTCCAGACAAGTGGGACATATGATAGCTATGACTCCACTGGGTGTAAAGAAGTCATGGCAGCTTTCAAGACCGCTGACCGAAGGCCGCATCCACCTAAGTGTGGACATCCAAGTGGTAATGCTTGACAAAAGTAGAAAGTGATGCCCAGATTGCCACCTGACAAATGCCCAAGGCAGCAACTAAGCTTCTCTCTGCTCACAAGTATGCCTGTACCCAGTGGAATGCACATGCAAACCCTCTGGAACTGGCCAGTTTTGCAGCAGATACACTGAAACAATGGTCTTCTTGATCCAGTGCTCCAAGGTAGACTTGGCAGTCGTGTCACCTTTACATGTTCCCACAAACTGCACAAATAGATGGTTTGATTTGCGAAAGGGCCCAGAGAATGAGGCAGAGATCCCATGATGGAAAAACTGAACACAGGGGAGGATGCAGGTGCTGTACTTCCTGAAGAAAGGAGCCACATTTGGGTGCGAGGCTATAGACTACCCCGATACTGGTCCCCTGAAGTATGATAAGATGGCTACTTCAACCTTCAAGAAAATAAGGGAAAGGCCATTGCCCAGGCCATCCTGAAGAAAGGCAAGGCCATCATATTAGAACCAACTGACATGCATGACACTAATGCTCAAAAAGGCATCAGAAGTGCAAGTAGGTAAGATTGATATAACTTTTCCTTGCCTTGAGAAATGTGAAAACCATGGCAGGAGAACAGCCCTTACATGCTAAATGACATGTCTTACTAGCCAAATCATAAGTGAGAAGACAGCTGGATTCATCCAGAAGGACCAGTTCCCTGCCACAACAGTTCCCCGGCTGGGGGAAACTGCAGAGGAGGCTCCTGCAAGAGCTGCATCAAGCCCCTGAACCATGGCTTATTGTGGCCAATCTGGTACCACCAGGACAATCCAACCTAGATATTGCTTTTTGCAGCAAAGCATACATCCCATGAGCGGCCACGGAGGAAACACATAAAGCAGACACTATTTTGACCAGGACTGAATTAGGGCATTGACTCCCTCACAGCCTACCTCCCTGCAGTGACTGAAGAATTTGTGCACTTTGGCACTGGATCAGGTTATCATCAGATCCATCTCAGGACAATCCCAGAGGCGCAAAATCTGCCAAAATGCCAACTGACTCAATTCCCATTCCACGGGACCTTGAGAATGGCAGATTGAGAAGACCCACCTCCTCAATGTCAACTCTCGCAATGTGTTCTGCCAAAAGAGCCAGGAGGTTTCTTTCTGCCCAGGAGAATAGAGGGGTCATTCTCCAGGGCCACTCCGGCACTCTTTGTACTCCCTTGCCAATTGACATATACTATAACAGTGGCATTGTCTGAGAATACCCAGACCACTCTGACCTAGACCAGGGACCAGAAGTACAAAAGCACAAAAGAAATAGCCCTTACCTTGAGGCAGATACTGGACGTGATTTACTTCCAGCTGCTCCAATGGCCCTGAGCTGTTCAGCTCTTGGATAGGCTCCCCAGCCAAACAGGCTGGCATCTGTTGACCGAAGCAGCCATGAGTGATCTTCCAATTCCATGCCCCTCTCCTCAGATGTTGGGGCTGCCTCCACCAATACAGGCTGGACACCACCACTGGTTGGAGGGAAAGCCTGGCCTCAAAATCTTGAGAGCTTGGAGACTTATGAGACAGAAAGGACCTCTGCTGCTGTCTCATATGAGCTCATGCCCAAGGTACGATTTTGATCAATGCTGCCATAAAGTCGAGGAGCTGCAGATAATCCCAAATTATCTGCAGCTTCATCAAGGACCAATTTCTCAAGGACACGATACCGCACCTGAATACGGAAGAAGAGGATTTAGACGATCAAATCAGAAAATGGAACAGCATCATCAATGCAGCCTCCAAAGCCACCGAACACAGACCCAAGAAAGATCATCGCACTAGGGCACATCACACACCCTGGTACTCAAAAACCATACGGATCAAAAAAAGAGAACTCAGGAAGTTAGAACGGCAATGGAGACACACCAGGTCCCCCAACAAACAGACTCTATACTTAGCAAAACAAAAAGAGTACAACGATCTCATCAACCAAACAGAGAATACCACACCAACCTCATACTCAAATCAAACAACAAACCGAGAGAGCTCTTCAAAATTGTGAAAACACTCACCAAGGAGAACAAATCCGACAGCGAAGTGCAAATAGACCCACAAACATTCGCAGACCACATCCAAGACAAATTCCACTCAGCTCCACGAAGGAATACTAACACAAGCACCAAGCCAACCACCACCCCAAGAAAAACGTGGGACAAATTCAGCAACCCATCCACAGAGCAGCTCTCACACATCATCACCACCCTCAACACAAGCACGGCCTCAACAGACCCATGCCCAGTCACATGGATCAAAACGACAAAGTCAAACTTCATCCACACCATACACAACATGGTGAAAAGTTCTCTAACACAAGGTATCATGCCAGACCAGCTAAAACTCGCCACAATAAGACCAATCCCGAAGAAATCAGCACTCGCCCCATCTCAAGCATCCCCCTAATGGCTAAGATTATTGAGAAAGTGGTACAACATCAACTACAAGACCACATCGACAACCACGCACAACTCGACCACAACCAACACGGTTTCCACCCAACCATGGAGTTGAAACACTCCTGCTATACCTCTTTAACGACATACTACACCTCATAGACAACAGCAAGAATGGAATACTCATGATCTTCATTAACCTATCATCAGCGTTTGACACAGTCGACCACGGAACACTACTAGCAAGACTACAGAACATCGGACTACACGGAGCCACACTGAGGTGGTTCCACTCTTACCTAACGGACAGACAAATACAGGTCAAGATTGGGCCCAACACATCCCGACCCATAAAAGTCATGCAAGGCGTACCCCAAGGACCCGCACTATCAGCTCTGTTATTCAACATCTACACCCAACCAATAAGCAACATCATAAAAGAGCACGGGATAAAATACACAATCTATGCAGACGACATAATGATATACACACCAATCACCCTCGACAACCCAGACCACACCAAGATAACAGACTGTCTCACATATGAACACCTGGTTTCAAAACAACAACATGACTATAAACTACAGCAAGACTGAGGCGCTAATCATCACACGAAACTCCGACTTCATTCCCCCCCCCCGCGACATCAAGATAGGCACCACAACCATACCCATACAATCAGAAGTGAAATACCTCGGAGTGACAATGGACAAAGAACTTAACCTTCAGTCCCACATCAGCAGAACCACCAAAAATGCATACCACAGGATGAGACTAGTACGACGCCTCAAGCCCCTCCTCACTCAGGAACACGTCCGCACAGTTTGTCAAGCACTAATAACCCCAATCCTAGACTTCTGCAACCCAATCTATCTAGGTCTAACGAAACAGACACTAAGACCATTGCAACTGGCACAAAACACTGCAGCACGCATAATTGCTGGCACCACAAGAAAAGAACACATCACACCCACCCTAAAAGAGCTCCACTGGCTGCATATCAGTGCCCGCATTAGATACAAGACAATCATAAACATTTTTAAAATCAAACATCAATCATTAGCTTTCAGCCTACACCCACTCATACAACCAGACAACAGCACAAGACCGAGAAGAAGAGGCACATCCAACCATGTCAACACACCTAAAGATATCAAAAGGGTATGCAAGGACACCGAAAAACGAGCCTTATCAAAGGCGGCACCAACAATCTGGAACACCCTCCCCGACAAACTGCATTCAACAACAGACCTTAAGGAGTTCAGGAAACTACTGAAGACAACCCTCTTCATAGAACACTACGGTGACATTACTTAAACTATGCAACAGACATCTCAATTCCCCCCACATGTCACTATAACTGTAATTAAGCAAGGAACTGATACCCATAGCATTGTAAATTGCGCACGCTGTAAATAGCACCACAAGAATCAACGTCCAGACACACTCACACGCATACACTACTCACTGCATGTGCACACTATACACTGTATCTTATTGATTGTTTGCTGTTCAGACCGCCTTGATTGCAGGATAAGGCGGTATAGAAATACGTTTAAATAAATAAATAAATAAATAAATTCTGGGAGCCTCTGAGTCCAGACGTATGCCAGCTGAGACAACTTTTCCCAGTGACTGGAAAGACTCCAAGCAGCTTTTCCCATGATTGATCGCCGAGGTGGGACTCTCTAGGAACTACACCACAAGGGCCGACACCCAAGACACTTCAGATTGCGACCTGGCTCGAATGAGCCAATTGTCAAGACATGGGTAAACACAGATCCCTCAGCACTGTGACTGCCATCATCACCACCTTTGATAACATCCTTGGGACAGTGGAGAGGCAAAACAGTAGAGCGACAAATTGAAAATGAGAGCCTTGCATGGTGAAACAGAGAAATTGCTGTTGATTCTTGTGGATAGTAATGTAGAAATAGGCCTCAGCTAGAACCAGAGACATAAGAAATAGCCCACCTCCTCGCTGTAGAGGCTCCTTTTTAATTTTAATTTATCCAAACTTAAATATATAATAACTTATCTTATAAAGACGCCAAGTGTCAAAGAGTCCTGTTTTCCACCAACATGAATGACGTGCCATGTTTCACAATTATGGTCCTGCTTCAGGTTTGCATTGGACTGGCAGGTATTGCTTCATTCATACAAAAGGACAAAATCAACCCGCAGACATTTTAACTGTATAGCGTCTGACGTCATGCTTGTCTATGGAACCTATGCAGCCAATAATCAACAAGAAATATTCCACCAATAGGAAAGACCTTATCGGTGTTATGGTCCATGTGCAAGACAAACATAGTAACGGGGATATAACATCTACAATTATGCTATCTATATGTACCCACTATAGCAAACTAGATCATTCACGGGTGGCGCTTAAGCCTAAAGGGACCACAGTCTGTAGACGAAAAATCCAGCGCTTTTCCCTTTTCTGCAGCTTATATGTTCGATCACCCCCCCCCCCCGAGGGTCCAACATATGTGATCTAGCACATGCCATCTCAGCTGATCAAAGGTATGTGCCAGAGATTGCCAGTGTTTAACAACTGGGGCTGATAGTGTTTGAGTTTGAAGCCAGGAAGCATGTTCACTTAACCATGTTTTTATCTGTCTTGTCATACGGCCTACATAGTAAAGTTGGCAGGGACAAATAATAAGATAGAACACGAACGATGAATGGCATGTCATATGCCATCGTGATGCTAATTGATAATCTCCTTTTGTATAATACCATGAGGGGCCCTGAATTGTCAAAATACAATGACGGCACTTGCCGCAAGCGAAATGGGCTGGATTTTCATCAGACCTTATAGGTCTATCCTTAAGAGTAGTATAATGTACCAATTTATTTAATTATTTATTTATTTAACTGTATTTATATCCCGCTTTTCACCGGGTCAAAGTGGTGGGACATATAACAGGGGGGGGGGGATCAATAGTGGGGGGGGGGGCCCATCACCGGGGGCTCAACATTGATGATTTTGGGATGAACATAGAGACTGACAGGATAGCAGAGTTACTGGTCTGGAGTTCATGAAGAGAAATAGGGGGGATTTCTATTCAGAGATGTTCTTGGAATAGGACGGTTTTTAGCTGCTTTTTGAATGATGGGAGATCACCGTTGTTCCTGATGTGGTTTGGTAGAGAGTTCCAGAGGGATGGGGCATAGAGTTCAAAGGCTCTGTTGCAGGTCCGTTGTGTTGCCTTGGTTCTTTTGTGGGGGACGGCAATGGAGCTGTTGGAGGATTGTCTGGTTGTTCTGCTGTGGGTTGGGCGAGGCAGTAGGGTGCGGAGTGGGGTGCCTTGTGTTTGGTGGATGGTTTTGTGGGTGAGTAGAAGAGCTTTGTACTTGATTCTTGCTTCGATGGGGAGAATATGAAGGTCTCTCAGAACTGGGGTGATGTGGTCCCGTTTCTTTGCATTGTGAATTATTCTCGGCGTGGTGTTTAGGGCAGTTCGGAGGGGATTGGTTTGTGTGGCAGGTAGGCCATGGTAGATTATGTTGCAGTAGTCCAGATGAGGGAGTGTCAGAGCTTGCATTACTGTCCTGAAGTCCTGTGGTTCGAGGAGAGGTCGGAGACGTTGTACCGTTTTTGCCTTGTGGAATACAGTTCTAGTGGTCTTGTTGATTTGCTGCTTAAGGGTTAGGGTTTGGTCAATAATAATGCCGAGATATCTTATGTGTGGTTGTATTTGAATTTGCGTGGTTCCCATGGTGAGGTGAGTGGGTGGTTTGAAGTCTGGGTCTTTTGTCACTATAAGAGCTTGTAAACGGGGCGCTGGGCGTGAATGTCCACAGTCTTGGCAAAGGCAAAATACTATTATGACTTGCAAAGGATTGTGGGGGATGTAGTCCATTCATACCAGAATCAGCCGTTCACAAAATAATGAGTTGTGTTGCTCGAATGTAAGCAAAGAAAAATATATTTTATTTATGGGGTTAATTCTCCCACACAGATTTACTTGGTAACACAAAAGGACACTTGCTTTCAGTATTGTACTTAGGAAAAACAAATCATGATATAAGCAACTGAACTTCTTAAGCAATCAAATAATAAAGACCTTGATGGGAAAACAGAAAAGGTCTTTTTAAGGGCTCCTGCTAATAACTTTTAGCAGTGCTCCAAAAGCAAAAACAAAACCCAAAAAGTAACCAAAAACTGTTCTTTTTCAAGGATAACTTTCTTCTATTTTCACACACAAACAGTAGTTTCCTTTCAGAGCTCACGTGCAACTGTGCATGGCTTAATTACCAATAATTAGCCAGCTGCAAACCCCTTTGCTGGTTCACTTTCTCTACGTGGCTCAAATCCTATCCTAAAGCTTTCTTGCAGGCTTTTCTGGGTAGATAAAGAACAAGTTATAGTTCCTTTTGATGGTTGTTGTATTTGTGAAAGTATTTTACCACAGCAGCCTAGTCAGAGAGCAATCCATGTATTCATTCTGATCATTTAAAATATCTCCCTCTTCTTCAAATATCATAGAATCAATATCATGGTCTGGCTCAGAGGAATTCCTTAGTGGATCACTCTCAGGATAACACTTCTTTCCCTGCTGTCTTCCAGGTAAAGAGCTAGGGCATAGATCAGAGTTCATACCTGAGCTTCCTTTGCTGTTAGGGTTCCTCTCCAGATATCCTGGCCAGTAAGTAGTCCAGCTTTTATGTCCAGCCTTCCAATCAAGATCCCTGGACACTGGGTCTCTCTTCACATACCTTCTTGCACTGGTCTTAGGGCCCCTTCCAGATGCAGCCGTCTCCCTCAAAGGTGCCGTCTGGGAATTCCTGGCTCTGTAACCCCACTCTCCTCTGGCTTCCTCCAGTCCAATGGAGTATGCTTGCCTCTGGAATGACTCCCAACACACGTACTGCTGTGGGCTCCTTCTTTAGACCTCCAAGATGTTTTCCTCTTCTTCCTTCCACGTTGATGCTGCTGCTTCCTCTCTCTGTCCTTGAGCTCTGAGTTCCTCCTCTGATTCTGTGTAGAATATGTTTTACTTTTAACTTGTTTAGAGGGATACTCCACCCTAGCACAGCTCAGCTGTGCTGAATCAAGCCCTGCCCTTGGAGATGAGTGATTGGGGATTACCTCATAACTCTCCTGACTGAACACACGTTTCCCCACTTCAGCTATTCTAGAGGCTGTTTGAAAGCTGGTGCATTCTGGGACTGGTAGTCTTTTATGAAAACATTCTGTTTTATTATTTCTACCAGCAAAGACAGGTTGCTTGTTCAGAGCCAATTCACCTCTATTATAGCTCCTTCCTGAACTATGATAAGCTTCCTTATCACAAGCTTCGGTCTTCTTTATGTTAATGGATAAGTTGTTCTCTTGTAGCCAGTTGGATACGTCGGTGAAGCAAGTTGATAGCTGGTCGTTTGTTGGGTCTGTGGTTGTAATTGGGGCGTAGAGCATTACGTCGTCGGCGTATATGTGGAAGTTGACATTGTGAGTGCGTATGACTGAACAGAGTGGACGGAGGTAGATGTTGAAAAGCATGGCTGATAATGTGGATCCTTGAGGTACGCCTTGATGTTGCTGGAAGGGGGGTGAGGTTGAGGTTTTGGTGCAGATCAGTTGCTGTCGGTTGGTTAGATAGGACCTGAACCATTGGAGTACAATATCTTTGATCACAATTGTTTGGAGTCTGTGGATAAGGGTGTTATGGGAGATGTTGTCAAAGGCCGCTGATATATCTAGGAAAATTAGGATGTATCCTGAGTGTTTCTCTTGGGTTCCTATGATGAGGGTGTTCATCAGCGTGGTCATGAGGGTCTCGACCCCATGTAATGGTCGGAATCCGTGTTGTTGCGGGTCCAGTATGTTGTTGACGTCTAGGTGTTCTTGAAGCTGACGTTGGACTATCTTCTCGATTATTTTTGCGGTGAGTGGGAGGCTCACTACTGGTCTGTAGGAGGTGGGGTCTAGGGGATCTAGGTTGTGCTTTTTTAGGGTTGGTTGAATGATTGTGGTCTTGAGGGCGTCTGGCATGTGTCCTTGGGTAAAGGATTCGTTTACGATGTGGGTTAGTGGTGCACTGAGGACTTCTTTGGTTTTCTTTATCCAGTCGGTGGGACAGGGATCCAGCGGGGAGGTGGTGGTGTTCAAGCAGGAGATGGTGGAAGATATTTCTTCTTTTGAGATTGTGTCGAATGTATTCCAGTCTCTGTTCAGGATGGGGTATGAATTTGTCTTGGTTGTTTCAGCATAGTGATGTGAGCTTTGTGGTTGCTGAAGCTGTTTGTATTGTCGGGCTAGAAGGTCAGGGGGGATATCTGGCAGCTGGTCGGATTTACTGGGTGCCCTTGTTAGCTTTTTGACAATTTGGAAGAGCTCTCGAGGTTTGTTTATGGCTGTTGTGATGATTTTGGTGTGGTAGGTTTTTTTGGTTCTTTTGTGGGGGACGGCAATGGAGCTGTTGGAGGATTGTCTGGTTGTTCTGCTGTGGGTTGGGCGAGGCAGTAGGGTGCGGAGTGGGGTGCCTTGTGTTTGGTGGATGGTTTTATTCATGAAGATTCATACCTCGTGAATAAGCCAACATCAATCTTTTATTAAAATATGAATGGTGCTTGTTGGGCCCTGATTGGCCATGGGTTTAGAGCAGGAGGGGTTTCAGCCTCCCGCTCTCTTCCCTGCTGCTGATTGGGGCTCAGCGAGGCTGGGAGCAGCAGTCCGGTGGCGCCGGCAATCAGGACCCAACAAGCGTAATCTTCAAAAGAAGCACCTCCCAGCAACACCAGACTGGTGTTATGGTAAGGCACTGTATATGCTTTCAATTTCATGGGTTTTAAAAAAACTGAATTTCCAGGAGTTTTGGCATAAATACTTCCCCCAATTTAATTGGATCATCATTGTCTATTCCTCTGGAATCTTCTAAATTGTTATTTTTCTGGCAGCTTTGATTTTCTTTTTATACCAACAGTGATTCCGGTTCTGTCCTTCAGTATTGTCACAGTATCTTTTAAAAAGTAGGTCCTTCTTACCTCCGTTTTACCATCCTTACCTTACCTTCTTACCATCCACTCACTTCTGAAATAGAGACTAGTGCTGTAAGGGAGATCACCTCTGTTTTAATTTCTTTACTTTGATCACGATTGCCTGTTTTTAATATCTTCAGTGTCTTCAAATTCTTCATAAGGATGAAGGAAGAGAAGACGTACCCAGAAAAGGAACAACTAGACCTAAAGCATATGTCTACATGCTTAAGATGTCTGCCAAAGAAGAGGAGGACTAAAATCAGAAGAGGTCCTGACTATCCCTAGCACATTTAACCCATTTATGCCAGAATGCCACTGGTATCCTCTCCTCTACAAGCAACATGTAGTGTTGAGAAAGCAATTGTATGAGTACAACTGCTCATGCTGAATATCATAATGTTTGCAGCAGGTTTTGTACATACCACAGCAATAATCAGGAATGTATGACAGCAACGCAACTGAACACACCACTGTTTCATCTTCCAAAGTCCTTCTCCCATATCCACAATGTCCACTCCATCTGTATCATGCAGGAGTTGTAGTCTTAAAAGGTCACAGACCAAAGGAAGTAGGGCTGGAGAGAGGTATCCAACATTTGGGCGGGGACTATCTCATTAGCATTTCTCCTATGTCCCATGCAAAGCCTTTTGTGAGGAACTCATAGTTTATGTGCTGTGATACAGTCTTCGCTGCTATGCCCAGCCCAGTACTTATTATAACAGGCAAGTCGGGTGTCTTGCTTAGTCTCAGTTTTGCCGCCAGGCCTTGCTTTATTCTTTGCCTGGTTCCAGCAGTCTCTGTCCCCCTTACTTCTTAGTGTGGTGTGCGCATGGACTCTAAAGGCCAGAAATCTTTGTAGGCTGAACTGTGACCTGTGAACCATATGTTAGGCAACTCGGCTAAATACTGTTCAGACTGCTCAAGACAAGTGAGAAAACATCAGTTCTTTAAAAGATAGAACCTTTGATGAGCAAAATAAGTTTAGGAGAGTTGAATGCTTGAAATGAAAAGGAAACAATTTAATTATCATATAAAAGTTAACAATTTATAGTAAAGAAAATATGTGAAAACTGGTGTTTTGAATGAGAAATGTTACTGATAAAGGGGAACAGTTGATAGCTAAGGTTGTAAGTAATTAATATTAATAAAATAATTTCAGGTGTATGACCTGAAAAGTTCTTACCCTTTCTCAGCACTGGCATGCACTGCTGATACAATGTCTTCAAGGACCTTCAGAGGATCTTTTACCAAAGGGACATCAGTATCATTTCCACTGTTATTAAAAAAACAAAAGTATATCTATATCACTGTTACCTTGTAGTATTCTGACATGCTTCATTAACATAACGATGTTACCAATCATTTAATACTACTGAAGAACTGCCTAGCTGTGTTATTCCTACTCTATATCAATTTTTATTTTGCTCCTCAATGATCAATACAAAAGAGGGTAATGGTATAGTCTCTGCATGTCTTAACATTTCAGAAGTTATGCAGCATATCACTGTGGACTAAAGGCAAGGAGGTTTAATTTAGGATGAACTCTGTATGTGTCCTTTCGATAGGTAATAAGTAATTGTTCAAACTACTGACATCTTAAATATTTTTATTTTTCATACATATGGTGCTAGTTAATTTGCACATACAGGTCTGTGTACCTTTGTGGCATACCATGAATATTTATTTAACTTTATGAATCACCCAGTCTTTCTGAGAACTATGAGTGCTGATAAATGGAAACAATAAAAGCCTATTTTATAAAGGTCCTCTTGGAAGGAAAAAGGATATTTATGTTGGGATGTTCACAATTTGCAGTGTATTTTACAAAAGGCTCACTGAACATGGAACATTTTGCTAAATACCTATGGCTGCAAGAAAAATAGGTGCATTTGGCAGCACACATTGAGAACATTCATTTTACAAAGAAAACTATTCAAAAAAAGAACAGCATTATTCAAGGCTCTGCATGTGTAAGTGTCTACTTTATTGCAGATTTTGGTATCATCCGCAAAGAGGCAAACCTTACCAGACAGCCCTTCCGCTATATCACTAACAAAGATGATTCTTTTTAACATCTTTGTTAGTGATATAGCGGAAGGGCTGTCTGGTAAGGTTTGCTTCTTTGCGGATGATACCAAAATCTGCAATAAAGTAGACACCCAGGAAGGTGTAGATAACATGAGGAGGGATCTAGCTAAGCTTGAAGAATGGTCTAGAATTTGGCAGCTGGGATTTAATGTTAAAAAATGTAAGGTCATGCATTTGGGCTGCAGCAATCCAAGGGAGCAATACAGCATAGGAGGTGAAGTACTTTTGTCCACTAAAGAAGAGCGGGACCTAGGCGTAGTTGTGTCCGATGATCTTAAAGTAGCTAAACAGGTAGAAAAGGCGACGGCAAAAGCTAGAAGGATGCTTGGGTGCATAAGGAGAGGAATGGCTAGCAGAAAAAAGGAGGTGATAATGCCTCTGTATAAGTCTTTGGTGCGACCTCATTTGGAGTATGGTGTGCAATTCTGGAGACCGCACCTTCAAAAGGATGTGAACAGGATGGAGTCGGTGCAGAGGGTTGCTACTAAGATGATTAGTAGTCTTCATTATAAAGCATATGAGGACAGACTTAAGGATCTTAATATGTACACCTTAGAGGAAAGGCGGGATAGAGGTGATATGATTGAGATATTTAAATACCTCCGTGGCATAAATGTTCAGGGAGAGAGCCTCTTTCAATTGAAAGCAAGTTCTGCGACGAGGGGACATGGGATGAGGGTGAAGGGAGATAGATTCAGGAGTGATATGCGGAAATATTTCTTTACGGAAAGAGTAGTGGATCCGTGGAATAGTCTCCCAGTGGAGGTGGTAGAGATGAGGACAGTAACTGAATTCAAAAAAGCATGGGACCAACACAGAGGATCTCTAAAGGTAAAAAGTGGACTGTTGTAGTTGTTGTTATGGAAGGACAGACTAGATGGGCCTTGTGGTCTTTTTCTGTCATCATGTTTCTATGTTTCTATGAATTTTACAAAACTTCATGTCCAAAGGGAGATAACCCTCCAAAACTCATTCTGCATTTTTATCATACATATATTTATTGATGGTTAATAAAGTTACACATCAAAGACTACAAAGCAAAATCTTCCAGACAAAAGAAAAGCAACAAGAAAAGAAAAGGAAAAAAATAAATCTTCCCTAAGTACAAAAGAAACATGGAATACTACCCACATCAATGGGAGAATCAACAAACAAAATTAGGCAAATCAACCTTGCTTTTGTATATTTTTTAAAGCAAGGTTACTTTCTTTTTGGTGCTATAGGGGAACTTTCCTTGAGCACAGTAGGTTGCTGAACTCTAGTAACCTCCTCAGGTTTGGAAACTGCTAACACCTAATCAGGAGTTAATGGGCCTGATTTCCTGAGTGCAGCTGAGGCCTGCATAAAAGGCTCCAGTGCCCTGCCCTGCCCTGTTGAGGCTTTCCTAACCAGGGCTCTACAGATCAACAAACAGTAAGGATTTGAGGGTTTGTTTGTTTGTTTTTATTATATTACATTGCTAGCTCTCTGACTGGGAGCTCTTAAAAGGGTTTTTTGTATATTTTTTAAATCAAGGTTACTTTCATTTTGGTGCTTTAGGGGAACTTTCTTTGAGCACAGTAGGTTGCTGAACTCTATTAACCTCCTCAGGTTTGGAAACTGCTAACACCTAATCAGGTGTTAGTTCCCTCCCTACCCACCCCGACTCCCACCCACCCCTAGTGAGCAGTCTTGCTTTATAGCGCACCTCCCCCTTTAACAAATCACAGAGAATTGGACCAGAACATTTTGAATATAATTAAAGAGATTTAACTGCTTTTTCTCTGAAAGGACAGCTGGGAAACCGGCTGGTACTTGGTAGATCTCTCTCTTTTGCTTTAACAGATACCTAAGCTCCACGAACAGAACAATGGCTGGGAAACATCGTATTGCTAAAGCTGTTGCCCCTGTTACAGCTTCTGCCTCGGTCCAGACAGAGGTCCTAATGCCAGTTGAAGGATGAGTTCCATGTGCAGGGTGCCTGCATGCTGAAGCTCTGAGGAAACAAGTGGAGGAACTCAGAGAGGAGGTGGCGAGGCTGAGGAGCATTCAAGACAGTGAAAAGTACATTGATGAGATGCTTCTTGCAGCAAACAAGCTCTCCAGCACAGGAGAAGATGGGTGCCAACAGAATGTCGATGGTTGGACACAAGTCAGCAGGGCCTGAAAAATCACCAATCCAACTTCTCCAGCCCTTGAATTGAAGAACCATTATGCAGCCCTGGAAATGGAGGAGGTGAAAGCATCCCTGGAAAGGGAAAAACCAGAGTTCAAGTACCCCAAAGTTGCAGAATCAGTGACCAGAAGGAAACGAAGGGTAGTGGTGGTTGGAGACTCAATTCTGAGGGGTACTGAGGCATCCATCTGCCGACCAGACTTGATGTCCAGAGAGGTATGCTGTCTGCCTGGTGCCAAAATCCAAGATGTTACAGAGAGTTTGCCGAGACTCATCAAGCCCACTGATTATTACCCAATGTTGCTAATCCATGTTGGAACAAATGATACTGCCAGGTATACCTCGGAACGTATCAAAAGTGACTTCATGGCTCTGGGACAGAGGGTGAAGCAGTTAGGTGCACAGGTGGTGTTCTCTTCAATCCTCCCTGTTGAGAGTAAAGGCCAAGGCGGAGAGGCTCGCATCCTGGAGATGAATGCATGGCTGCGTGGATGGTGTCATCGAGAGCGTTTTGGTTTCCTAGACCATGGGATGCTGTTCCAAGGGTTGCAGAGCAGAGATGGCATCCATCTGTCCAAGAAAGGTCAACGCATCTTCGGTAGTAGACTGGCTAATCTACTGAAGAGGGCTTTAAACTAGATTCTTTGGGGATGGGTGAAGAAAGCCCCCATGTAAGTGATGCATTAAATACCTTTATGGAAATGGGTAACAGGGGTAACATATGGAAAGCAGTGTGTATAAATGCCCGTAGCATGGGAAATAAGATCCCTGATGTTGAGGTTTTGGTGGGAGTGGCTGACTTGGATTTAGTGGCAGTTACAGAAACATGGTTCACAGAAAACCATGATTGGGATGTAACTATACCTGGCTATACTTTATTCAGAAAGGACAGGGTAGGAAGAAGGGGAGGAGGAGCGGCACTATATGTAAAAACTACTATTAAAGCTTTGGAATTACAGAGCTTAAAAGGGAGAGAGGAGGCATTGTGGGTTAAACTAGAAAGAGGGAAAGAGAAATCTATTTGCATTGGTGTGATATACAGACCTCCCTCACAAGAGGAAGAGGTGGACAAAGAGTTAATTGAAGACATACGCAGCATTGCTAGGAAAGGGGAAGTGCTACTGATAGGAGATTTCAATATGCCAGATGTTGATTGGCACATTCTTGCTGCAGTATCATCTAGAAGTAAGGAGATCCTGGATTCTCTACAGGGAGAACTATTCAGGCAATTGGTAACAGACTCCACACGTGAAGGGGCCATACTGGACTTGGTGCTTACCAATGGTGAAAGTATTTCTGATGTTGTAGTGGGAGATCATTTTGCATCCAGTGATCACCAGATGGTGTGGTTCAGTATTAGCACTAGGGCTGTTAGAATCCATTCCAAGATGAGGATCTTAGACTTTAGGAAGACTAACTTTGCGAAGATGGGCCAATACCTCAAGGAGTCGTTAGTGGGATGGGAACAGCTGGGGGATGTAGAAAAACAGTGGGCAAAACTGAAAGGGGGTATTTTAAGGGCAACCAACCTTTTTGTTAAAATGGTAAATAAAGGCAAAAGGAAAAGGTGACCGCTATGGTTTTTGAAGGAAGTAGCTGAAAAAGTGAAGAAAAAGTGAAGAAAAAGAGGGAGACCTTCATACAAGAGATCACAGAGAGAGGAAGACAGGCATCTGTATTTGGAAAAACTTAGAGAAGCTAGCAAAGTAGTCAAGAAGGCAAAGATTCAAAAGGAGGAGGAAATAGCCAATGCAATAAAATGGAGGGATAAGACATTTTTCAGATATATTAGTGAGAAGAGGAAGGGCAAAAGTGGTATTGTCAGACTCAAGGATGCAGGGGGGGAATATGTAGAAGCTGATAAGGATAAAGCGGAATTGCTTAACAAATATTTTTGTTCTGTGTTCACAGATGAACCAGAAGCAGGACCTCAGAAAACACCCACAAATAGGAACAGAAGCGAGGGACAACTTGAACAATTTTCAGAAGACTGTGTTCGTGAGAAACTAGCTCAAGTTAAAGTAGACAAAGCGATGGGACTGGATGGGATACACCCTAGAATACTGAGGGAACTTGGGGACGTTCTAGCAACTCCACTGACTGACCGTTTCAATGCCTCGTTGGAGTCAGGAGTGGTGCCAAAGGACTGGAGAGAGGCTCATGTGGTGCCTTTACGCAAAAGCGGAAGTAAGGGTGTGGTTGAAAACTACAGGTCGGTTAGTTTAACTTCGGTGGTGAGTAAATTATTGGAAACGCTGTTGAAAGAGAAAATAGTGAGGTTTCTGGAGTCCAGCGGATTACGGATCCGAGGCAGCATGGATTCACCAGAGGCAGGTCTTGTCAGACAAATCTGATTGATTTCTTTGACTGGGTGACCAGGGAGTTGGACCGAGGGAGAGCTCTAGATGTGGTGTATTTAGATTTCAGTAAAGCCTTTCACACTGTTCCTCACAGGCGACTTATAAACAAACTGTGCACCCTAGGGATGGACCCTAAAGTTACTACTTGGGTTAGAAATTGGTTGGGTGGGAGGCGACAAAGAGTACAAGTAAATGGAGCTCACTCTGAGGAGAAGAATGTTACCAGTGGTGTGCCCCAGGGATCTGTCCTTGGTCCGATTCTTTTTAACATCTTTGTTAGTGATATAGCGGAAGGGCTGTCGGGTAAAGTTTGCCTCTTTGCAGATGATACCAAAATCTGCAATAGAGTAGACACCCAGGAAGGGCTTTTTACCCGAGCCCTTCTTTTTGTGAGAAGGGGCAGAAGTCTTTCTAGACAGCCTTGTCCTTGTGAGGTGCTCGGTTTCGAGCTGTGCGGCCTTCTCGGTCATGGGCTTCCCAAAAAGGTTCTCACCTCGCCAAGGGACATCGACCAACTTGTCCTGAACCCATGGCTCGAGGTCCGATGACTGCAGCCATGCCTGGCGTCGAGCCGCGATGCTGACTGACGCAACACGGGCTGAGGCCTCAAAGCCATCGTAGGCAGCGCGGGACATAAACTTGGAGCATTCCCGGATCCCCGAGGACAAGGACTTGAACCTCTGCAAGGGTTCTCCGGAGAGACCAGCAGAGAACCCAGCCAGCTCCTTGGCCAGGTCCCGCAAGTACGTGCCCATGTACAGTTGGTAAGACTGGACACGGCAAGCAAGCATCGAGCCCTGGAAGCACTTCCTACCAAAACTATCCAGGTTCCAGGCCACCCTGCCAGGGGGCACCGCGGAGTGCATCTTCTGACTTTTCAGGCGATGCATGGTTGATTCCACCACCATGGAATGGTGTGGTAGGTGTGCCTTCTGAAAGCCAGGGCTCTTCCGGAGTCGATAGATTGACTCGACCTGCTTGCTTAGAACCGGCACCGAGGCCGATGCCTCCCACATCCGGAAGAGGAGCCGTTCCAGCATCAGAGGAACCAGAACAGTAAAGGCCTCCTTCGGAGGAGAGTCATACTGTAGGGCCTCGAGCTCCTCGGCTCGAGGCTCCTCCTTGGGGTCCACAGGGATAGCCAACGCAGTGGCCATATCCCGGACAAACTCCGAGAACCGGGTATCCTCCGGAGGGGATCTACTCTGGGGCTCAGACTGTGGTGAGTCCGACGGGACGCACAGAGTCCTGAAGGTGTCGGGGGACTCCTCGTTCTCCGTCTCCCAGGCGGACTCGTCCGATGAGGAATCGGGGTCCGACCACGCGGGGCCTGTGAGCACCCGCCCCAACGCCGAAGGCACCAGCGTCGATGCCCTCAGTCCCGAACGGGAGGTCGAGGGAGACCGCGACCGAGGTCGACCTCGAGTCTTCATGGTCTCGAGTATCGGCTCGGTCTCCGTGGTCGACTTCAATGTCGATGTCCCGGTGGTCGAGGCAGATGCGCCAGACAGGCTGGCCATCAGTGCCCGCTGCTGTTCCATGAAGGCAGGCAATCTGCACTCCAAGGCTGTCAGCCTGAGACCCAGCTCAGGAGACTCAACAGCCACCGACTCGGGCCCCGGTGGCGCCGGGCCCGACGTCGGCTCTCTGGGAGGAGAGTCCATGAGGACTACAGGACTTACGTGTCCAGCAGACTCCTGCTCCACACGAGGTACTTTTGGAGGCTTCTCCTGTTCCACGGGCCCGGGGCGACGGTCGGGGGTCTCAGACCTAGCTCTCGAGGAGCCAGGGACGTCTTCCGACGACGCCCTTGCGTGCCGCTTCTTCCTCTTTCATTCCTGGTCAGGGGACCCCCTGTCCGAAGGGCCCCGACGGTGCTCGGGATCTGATTCCCGAGATGTCGAGGCCTCAGACGAGGTCCGGGCCCGGCCAGAGGCCGAGTCAGAGAAAAGCCTTTCCTTTTGGTGCTGACAATTTCGAAGCGCCTTGGAAGACAACTTTCCACATGATCCGCAGATCTTAGGATCGTGGTCAGGACCCAGGCACCGAAGGCAGCAGTCGTGTGTGTCGGTGAGAGACAGTAGTTTCTTGCACCATCACACTTTTTGAAACCACTGGAAGCCATCGGGGAAAAAAGAGTCCCCGTGAGGTCAAAGGACCGGCCTTCCAGGGAAAATGAAAAAAAGGGCGCGAACGCCAACCATGAAGGGCAAAAACTGAAAAAATACGATCGGGCTCGATATCGGTGTACCGAACCCGGCGGGAGGGGAGCCGGCATCGAACCGGAGAAAAAATAGCGAAGGAATCACAAAAAAATCCAACTATTTTCTGGGAGGACTAGGACACACGTCCGACGGGCTTCACGGAAAAAGAGAGACTGAGCAATATGGCACCTTTAGGCGGGAAGGGAACCGCGCATGCGTGCCTGCATTCCCAAAGGCTTTCTTGGAAAGCTGGGGAAATGCTCTGCAAGGGCTCCATCGACGTCGATGTCACCCATATGTGAGGACTGACTTCCTGCTTGGTCCTGGAGAATGGCTGCTGGAATCACTCCTCCAAACCCTGGGTGCAAACGAGTAGTTAGCTAACAATTATGTGTGTCCAGAACAGATGTAAATGCTGATGGAAAAAAAATGAGAGGTATATGTTTCTGTAGCAAATAAGAAATACACACATACTTTTCAGATTCACCCAGAATATGCCACCTTCAAAAACCATTCATGCCACAGATATATATATGTAAATAGTGGCTTTGACAAAAATGTTTTTGCATATTTATTAAAATACACCTAAAAGAATACTATATAGGAAAAAAAAACGAAGGGAAAAATCCATCTCCTACTCATGCCATCTAACACAGACATATGAAAAGAAACAAAATATCAGGTGTATTGCTGCATATCTTAATATAATAAGGATTCAATCACCTGCCTGCTATTGCCCACTCATAGTAATGTTACATATCATCTTGCACAGATAACTCCTTTTTCTCATCATTTACATTTCCAGTTAACAGGTTTCATTTATTAAGATTATTTTTAAGCAAGGTCCTCAAACTAAGGCACCAGGACGGCAAGATTCATGGAAGAGGGTGGAGTAAGAGAGGTAAAAAGAAAAGAAATCAGAGGAGAGGGCGTGGGAGCAAGAGTGGAATGAGAAGAGAGAGGTAGGGGAAAAAGAAAGGGGAGTAGGGGAAAAGGGGAAAGTGAACTGGATTTAGCTCCCACCTTTCTAAGTTGTTCAAGGCAAATTCAAACCTTTCAGAGCATCTGCACTTTGCAGATTTTCATATGATCTGCAAATAACACATTTTCCCCCAATAGCTGTTCCACAATATTGCTTAAAAAATGTTGAAAAATTTTTTCCCAAGGATCAATTTTTCTGGCATACAACTGGTAAAGCATAGTTACTCACCTGTAACAGGTGATCTCCGGGAACAGCAGGAATTTAGTCCTCACATATGGGTATCGTCGGTACCGATGGAGCCTGCGCGGGAACGCTCCCCAGCGTCCAATTAGAAAGCTTTTGGGAGCATCCCACAGCGCCTGCGTGCTGCCTTCCCGCCTTTCCCAACTACCTCTCTCCAGTTGCGTTTTAAAGCTGAGACAAAGAGAGAGAGAGAGAGGGAAAGGGAAAGAGATAGATAGAGAGATACAACTCCTAGGGGAGGTGGGTGGGTTGTGAGGACTAAATTCTTGCTGTTCCCAGAGATCACCTGTTACAGGTGAGTAACTATGCTATCTCCAGGAACAGGCAGGAATGTAGTCCTCACATATGGGGACTCCCTAGCTTTAGATGCCAGGGAGAGAACCCAGAAGTTGTGTGTCCCTGAACAGGGCTCCACTTCCCCCCATGGATCTCTGGCATCCAACCAGGGATGGCGGGTAGGAGTTGTTTAGGTACGGAACAGGTGTTGAAGAATAGCCTGACCAAACAAGGCATCCCGGCGGGAGCCCTTGTCTAAGCAGTAATGGGCTGTGAAGATATGAACCGAGGAGCAGGTGGCTGCTCGACAGATGTTGTCGATAGACACAGAGTGCAGATGAGACATTGAAGCTGCCATGGCTCTCACATTGTGAGCTGTGATATGGCACTCCAGAGGAAGATTCTTTCTCTGATAGGCAAAGGACATACACTGAGCAATCCAGTTAGACAGTGTTCTCTTGGAGACTAGAAGTCCCAAATGAGAAGGATTAAAAGCAACAAAGAGTTGAGAGGACTTTCTATGTTGCTGTGTTCTTTGTAAGAAAAAGGCTAAAGCTCTTTTACAGTCCAAAGTATGAAGGTTCCTTTCTGCATTTGGCAAGAACACAGGTAGGTAGACCGCTTGGTTTAGATGAGAAGGCGAGACCACCTTTGGCATAAAGCGTGGATGAGTCCTAAGGACTACCTTGTCATGATGGAACCTTGTATAAGGTGGATCAGCTACTAGTGCTTGCAACTCACTGATGCGACGTGCTGATGTGATTGCAATGAGAAAGATAACCTTCCAAGAAAGGAATTTCAAGGAGGTAGTAGCTAAGGGTTCAAAAGGTGGCTTCATGAGCTGACCAAGAACCAAATTTAAGTCCCATGCCACAGGTGGTGGCTTAATGGGAGACTTAGTTAGCAGAAGGCCTCTCATAAATCTTGCTATAAGAGGATGGGAGGAAATAGGTTGTCCATTTAGGGGCTTAAAGGAAGCTGCAATAGCACTCAAATGGACCCTCACTGAGTTAGTCTTAAGTCCTGCATTGGATAAATGAAGGAGATACTCCAGTAATGATTCCAGAGGTATGGCAAAGGGGTTAAGACCCTTCTGTGAACACCATATGATAAACCTTTTCCACTTGAAAGCATAAGAGCGTCTTGTGGAAGGCTTCCTGGAAGCATAAAGGATATCCTTTATTTGCTGAGGGAGGTTAAGATCATGGAGATCTAGGCCTTCAGCAACCAAGCCCTGAGATGCAGAGACTGAGGATTGGGATGCCATAATATTCCCTCCTCCTGAGATAGGAGATCTGGAGAAGACCCTAACTCCAGAGATGGAGCTTGAGACAGATGTAGAAGCAGAGGGTACCACACTTGCCGTGGCCAATGTGTAGCTATGAGAATCATACAGCCTCCTGTCTCTCTGAAGCTTGAACAGGGTTTTGGGAATTAGGAGAATGGGTGGAAAGGCATACAGGAAGTCTTGACCCCAGTAAAGGAGTAAAGCATCCCTGGCCTGAGCCCCCTGAGCCGGAGTTCTGGAACAGAACCGGGGAAGTTTGGCATTCCACGGACTTGCAAAGAAGTCTATGTCCGGGGTTCCCCAAATTTGAAAAATCTTGGCTACCTGGTCTGCATGCAGAGACCACTCGTGTGGAAGCAGAACTCGACTGAGTCTGTCTGCCCAAGAGTTTTGTATGGCTGGAAGATACACTGCCAGGGGATGAATCTGATGCTCTCTGGTGAGGGCCCATAGTCGCAAAGCTTCGTTGCAAAGCAACAGAGCGCCTGTTCCCCCCTGCTTGTTCACGTAGAACATGGCTACTTGATTGTCCATATTAATGAGGACTGTCTTGTAGCTGAGCAGGGTGTGGAACACTCGAAGAGCAAGGAAGATTGCTCTGAGCTCCAAGAGATGATATGTGGATGAGTTTCCTGTGGAGACCAGGTGCCTTGGGTGGAGAGGTCTTGTAGATGAGCTCCCCAACCCATCGGAGAAGCATCAGTTGTGAGAGTTGCCTGGGGTAAGGGTTGTTGAAAAGGGGACCCCAGCAACAGGTTTTGAGTGGACGTCCACCACTGGAGGGACAAAATAAGGCGACTTGTGTTTGCTATTTTGTATGACAGGCATCCTGATGCCTGGATCCATTGAGTGGATAAAGTCCACTGGGCTGCCCTCATATGGAGGCGAGCATAGGGAACCACATGCATGGTAGATGGCATGTGGCCTAGTAGTTGTAGCATTTCTCGGGCAGTAAGATGAGGCTTTAGCACTGCTTGAGAAGCTAACTGCACCATGCAAAGGCAACGGGCCTGGGGGAGATAGGCCCTTGCCTTTCTGGTATCCAGCAAAGCTCCTATGAACTCTAAAGACTGAGTGGGAGTTAGACTGGATTTTGGGAAGCTTATTACCAGACCCAAATACTGAAGGATACGCATTGTGCAGGATAGAGAAGTCCTGGCCTCTGACTCTGTTGGGGCTCAAATGAGCCAGTCGTCTAAGTAGGGGAAGACGAATATCCCTAGAGTGCGGAGAAATGCTGCTACCACAGCCATGCATTTCGTGAACACCCTTGGTGCTGAGGCCAGGCCAAAAGGAAGCACCCTGTATTGGTAGTGCTTTCCTTGAAAAAGGAACCGAAGGAATCTTCTGTGAGTTGGATGGATGAGAACATGGGTGTACGCATACTTGAGATCTAGAGAACAAAGCCAATCCTGACTCTGAAGGTATGGCAGCAGAGTTCCGAGAGAAATCATCTTGAATTTCTCTTTGACAAGGAATTTGTTTAATTCTCTGAGGTCCAAGATAGGTCTGTATCCCCCTGTCTTCTTTGGGATAAGGAAATAGGGGGAGTAAAACCCTGTACCCTGCTGATGGATGGGTACTTCTTCTATTGCCTCTTGGGCAAGAAGCATAGTGACCTCCTGACCTAACAGGCTGATGAGAGAGGTCGGAGAATTGAACTGCCTTATCATTGTGGGAGGGGGCATGCTCGAAAAATGAAGCTTGTACCCCTCTTTTATGATGGAGAGTGTCCAATGCTCTGCTGTTATCTGTCCCCATCTGGGGGCAAAGTGACACAACCTTCCTGGAATGGTGGAAGGCTCTGGTCCAATGAGAGCCAGGAAGGCTAAGTTCTCTAGCTGAAAGTCAAAGGCCTTGTGGAGGCTGAGACTGCTGGGACGGCTGAGGCTTAGCAGTCTTTGCTTTTCTTTGTTGGGTGGTTGTTGACCTTTCCGGACAAGATGACCTGCAGAACGTCCCTGCTGAGAATAAGCAGGATAAAATCTTTTCTTTTTAGAAAATAATTGTTTCTTGAAAGATTTCTTTCTTGCAGGATCAGCTGTGGACTTGGATAATCTATCCAAGGTGGAGTTGTCAGCATCCCACTCATTGGCCTTTTCCTGCCAATCTTTACCAAACAGGTTCTCACCAGTACAAGGAATATTTCCCAGTTTGTCTTGTACCCAGAGCTCCAGATCAGATGCTTGGAGCCAAGCAATTCTACGTGCACCTATGGCAATGGCAGAGGTTCTGCTTATTTATTTATTTATTTAACAAATGCTTATATACCGCTACCTTCCAGAAAGATCTTATGCACTCAAAACAGTCAAAAGCTGCACGGTTGACAAATTTAGAAACATCTTGGGCATGTTTGATCAATGTGAGAACATCCTGCTTTCTATCCTCAGGAAGAAGAGGACTCAAAGCCTCTATCACCCGTGACTTCCTTCAGGAACATTCCCATGTATAGACTATAGGAACTGATCCTGGCAGAAAGCATGGAAGCTTGGAAGACACGACGTCCAAAAGCATCCAAAGTTCTGCACTCACGTCCTGGATGATTAGAGGCATGCCTCTTTGCACTCTTGATCCTTCTCACAGCTGATTCCACTACAATAGAGTGGTGAGGAAGCTGAGTTTTCTGGAAACCAGGACAAGGAGGGACTCCATACAGAGTATTCATTCTACGAGAGTGAGGAGAGGTGGTGAGAGGTGTCTCCCACATTCTTAGCATGAGATTGTCAGCATACATTTCATGCAGCTGTGGACTCTGGTGAATTCAGTCTCCAAAACTTAAACTCTGACCCCCTGGTGATGTCAGTCTCTAGGACCTGTCTGCAGCCCCTCCTTGCTAAATCAAGAAGGGCAGACCTCAAAGGGAGTGGCCAAAGACAATAGCAGACCTCAAGGGGAAGTGCTGGAAAGGATTCAGTCCACTATAAAGGACAGACACACTTCCTGTCTCTCTCTCTTCTCCCACCATCCAGTGGACATGAAGGACAGGAGGCTCGGATAATCAATTCCCTTCACCCCTCCCCCCCCCTCTCTCTCTCTCTCCATGAGGCTCTGAGACACATGTTTGGGCCTATCTCTCTATCTTACACTTCACACTTCACACATGCACACACAGATTCATTGATGCACACTGAAACAGCTCTGTAACAATCACTATATACCTCTGTTCAATACCTATGTATTAAGCCTATTTTTACATAAAAACCTTTCTCCAAGCCACACCTGTTTGCTTGCCTTATTACAAACCCTCCTGCGTCTGTGAAGTGAAATGAACCCAGGACCTACAGAAGAATAACTGACATAGATCATGCAAGATCTCATGGATGGGCAAGGTAGCTGCCTCCTTAGGAGTTTTAGGATGTAAGATTTCCAACTCCTTTGCTCTGGGCTCTGTTTTAGGGGTCACAGTAATGGACAGACCCCAAGCCACCTCCCTGATGAAATCCTGAAATGTCCTCTAGAGGAGACATCCTGCGTTTAGGGGAGGAAGGCTCCTCCGGGAGAAGTATTCCCGCATCGACAGAACTGTCAGAATCCTCAGAGTCCTCTGAGGACTCGAAGTATCTTCTGTCGGGATGCTCTTGAAGAGCCCGATACCCGTATCGACCGAAGTCGGTACCGAGGAGAATCGGTACCGGTGTAACGGTACCGGAAGGCATCGCATGACTGGGTGCCGGCAATGCGGATGCTGATGTCGATGCCGTCGGTACCGGTACCGATACTGGTGCCGGAGTCGGTGCCGGTACCGGTTGAACTGTCTGATGAGGTTCCAAGGGTGTCGATGCCGCAAGGAGAGCCGCCAGACTGCATTCAAAAGCCAGGACCCTCTGGTCTATCGACGCTGCCGATGCCTGGATGTCGGTACCGGAGAAGACCACCGGTACCCCAGAGCATGGCACCAGTAGTTCTGCCGAGGTCGAGGCCTCGAGAACGTCCTGGAGCCTCGATAATGCTTTGGAAGCAGAAGCCTCCCGCCGGGGCAATTTTGCCGGTGCAGAATCCTCAAGGGCAATGCCAGAGGCATCTTGATGCTTAGAGGGAGATCTACCCTTTGAGGACCGGCTAGACTTATGTTTAGTTACCTGAGATCCACGTGAGGAAGATGAAGCCCTGGAAGACGTCGATGCCACCGAAGTTGCATCAGAGGAAAACAGGGTACTGAGCTTGGCAGCTTGGTTCTGTCGACCTCTCTTGGACATCATGGCACAGGCCATACATTCCGAGATGGAATGGTCAGGACCTAAACATTTCAGACACCACTCATGGGTGTCAGTGACGGAAATGGTACCGCCACAGTTGGTGCACTTTTTAAAACCCGAAGAGGTTTTTTCCATTGTGGAAAAAAATCTTGGGCCTAAGTCCCAAAATGGCACGTGCACCTGGAAAAAATGGGAATAAAGTACTAAGAATTTTTTTTTAAAAAGAAAAGAAAAGAAAGAAAAAACAGCAGTACCGGTAAAGCATCGAGGAAGGCAGACGCGACCACAAAAAAGAAGGTATATTTTCTGCGGTGACAGGAACACGACCTGCTGGCTCCGCGGAAAATGAAGAACTGGAGAGAGGCAGCACGCAGGTGCTGTGGGATGCTTCCAAAAGCTTTCTAATTGAACGCTGGGGAGCATTCCCGCGCAGACTCCGTCGGTACCGATGATACCCATATGTGAGGACTACATTACTGCTTGTTCCTGGAGATCATCAGCTTCCTCAGAGTGAACTGTATTTACTACTATCTTTTCTAATCTCCCATTCAACCAGTTTCTGATTACCTATGTGTGGAACCGGGTGGGTCATAGGTCTTGCTGAAATCTAAATATATCTGAATGGAATTTAATGATATCCCTTACTTGTTAATCAATTGCTTAAGCATCTAATTCTAACTGGCCAATTTGTTGTGTTAAAAAAACTAAAATGTTTACTATTTCATACATTAATTTCTGAATTTGTCTTATTATTTCTGCTTTGCAAATTAATGTCTTATGAAAAACAGAATTAAATGTATGCCCTTTATATTGCATAAATCTGGTTTCACATGAACTAGGGCATCATGATAAGAACTTGTAGTTCTCATTATACCTGGCGGTTCGCAAACCTTTTCTTGGTACTGTAATATGCATAGCATATATGCTGTTTTTTCTGTCCATTACATTAAAAAAACACGTATTGACTGTACCTCTTCAGATCTGTTCATGCTTGATTTTGATTCTTTAGACTCTCCTGTTGATGTCCCATTTCACCAATGGGAATCATAATTAAGGGTCTTATTTACAAAGCTTTTCTTGTCCATAGACATAAATAGAGAAAAGTCTTAGTAAATCAGGATCTAAAGAGGAAAACCTATTGAAACCTGTTGATATGGAAGGACAGACTAGATAGGCCATGTGGTCTTTTTCTGTCATCATATTTCTATTTCTATGAAATGTGTTTTATACATTATGGTTATGGTTGATTATACTTGCTATACCACTTTTTAAGGTTAGGCAAAACTGTGTATTTATTTGCATTTAATAAACTTATAATATGCAAAAACACCTTGATAGTGAAAATACAGCAGTAGTTAATTCAAAGGAAAAATAAAACAAAGGGAATTTTTACATAAGCTGAGTTAGTCCGCGATTTCGGGGAGCTTCACCATAGTAGAATAATAAGAAACAATAAATTACAGGAAAGCCAAATGGAGCTTAGCAGCAGAAACCATCAGCCTTATTACTCTACTATATCACTTCTAAGGAGGAGTAACAGTATCAACAGACCACCGAGATAAAAGCAGACAGCTGAGGCAGTTCGTAGAAAATATATCAAGCACCCTGAAAAAAACAAACATTTACAAATAACAGAATAAACTTGCTTTGAACTGAATAGTTTTTGATCACATTGCGCAGAGTCCCTTAGGGAGAATGTGCATCCATCCCACTACCATTATAGCATGTTGCAACTGCATGACACTATGTTAACGTTTAGCGCAGTATACTTAATGGGCAGCAAACCCACACTAACTGCTACTGCACCTAGTAAACAGGCCCCATAAGAAGGCATTGTTACCACTTTTTCTGAGTTTCTTTCAACATATATGGGAAAATCCTAATTCTGAAACTCAAGAACACCACTCCACTGCTCTTGAAACACATCTTAAGGAGCCAGTCAAAATGGAAGTCTAAAGCCAGTTAGACAAAGTAGATGGTATTGGTACTCCCTCTCTCAAATTTTGTAAGAAATTGGTCAAATCCAAACTATTCAGCTGGAGTTCCCGTAATAAATCCTCAGAAGCCTCCGGCTTCTTGGCCTGGGATGATAGCACAGTTACTCACCTGTCATAGGTATTCCCCCAGGGACAGCAGGACTCAGTCCTCACATATGGGTGACGTCGGCACTAACAGAGCCCGTGCATAGCATTTCCCCAGCTTTCAAAGAAAGCCTTTGGGACATGCTACCATGCTTGTGTGGTCCCCTTCCCACCCAAGGGTGCCATCTTGCTCAGTCAGATGACATAGCTAAGATGGTAGTAAAACTAAATGTAGGGAGGCAACTCCAAGATGAGGAGGTAGGACTGTGAAGACTGATTCCTGCTGTCTCTGGAGAACACCTGTTACAGGTGAGTAACTAAGCTTTCTTCAGGAACAAGCAGGAAGTCATTCCTCACATATGAGACTCCTTAGCTCCAGGTTGCCAAGGACAGAACCACGACAGCACCAACGGTGACCAATCGGGTAGCTGTGAGTTGCAGAAGGTGAGTCCCCATTGAGAGACTCTGCAAGACCCTAGAGTCCAGCAACAATATCATTCTGGTAGCCTGAACACAGAAAGGTCGGAGGGCAGGAGTTGCCTACACCCCAAGAATATTGTGGAGTACTACCTGGCCAAAGGCACTGTCCTGCAGGACTTGCACTCCAGGCAGTAGTGAGCTGCGAACATATGAACTGAAGACCATGCAGCAGCCTTGCAGATTTCCATCACCAGCACTGAGTGAAGGTTGGCCATCAACATGGCCATTGCCCTCATGTGATGCGCTGTAATCCAGTACTCAAGAGAGAGGCCATCTTGGTCCTAGACGAGGGCAATACAGTCTGCCACCAAAGTGGACAGAGTTTGCTTAGTCACAGGGAACCCCAGTCTGCTGGGGTCATAAGACACAAAATGTTGAGGAGTTTTGTGATGGTCCTGGGTCCACTGTAAGTAGAAAGACAGGGCCCATTTGCAATCCAGTGTATGAAGTACTAGTTCCTCCCTGCCAGCGTGAGGCAGCGGGAAGAAGGTGGGGAGGTCCACCTCTTGGTTGAGGTGAAAAGGAGGTACCACCTTTGGGAGGAATTTGGGGTGTGTGCCTGTTCTTATAGAACCTTGTATATGGTGGATCTACCACCAGGGCCTGGAGTTCGCTCACTCTTCGAGCGGACGTGAGGGCCACCAGAAAGGCCACTTTCTAAGACAGGTACCACAGGTGGCAAGGGGCTCGAATGGCGGTCTGGTGTGCTGCGAGAACACCACGTTGAGGTCCCACTGCTCTGCCAGAGGGTGGAGAAGGGGCTTGGATAACAGAAGGCCCCGGAGGAACCTGGAGACCAGGGGTTGGTCCGAGAGGGGTTTTCCCTCGACCGGGTGGTGGTGAGTGGCTATCGTGCTCATATGCACCTTCAATGAGTTAGACTTCAGCCTGGTGTGGGACAGGTGCAGTAGGTACCGGAGTACTAATTGCACATGGCAGAAAAAGGGGTTCTCCCATCTTTCCGCAAACCAGGTGGAGAATCTTCTCCACTTAAAGGCATAAGCTTGTCTGGTGGAGGGCTTTCAGGAGGCCAGTAAGATCTCCTTGACTTCTCTCAGAAGATTGAATGGGGCCAATGCTACCCTTTTAGCAGCCATGCTGTTAGCCTTAGGGACCCCAAATTGGGATGCAGGAGGGAATCCCTTCCTGAAATAGGAGGTCCAGGGCTCGGCCCAGGGGGACTGGGCGTACCACTGACAAGGAGAGCGGCAGTGGAAACCAGGGCTGCCTGGGCCATCTAGGGGCAATTAGTATAACTGAAGGACTCTCGCTCTGCACCTTGAAGAGGGTCTTGCAACCAGGGGGGATTGGTGGGGACGCATTCAGTAGGCCCTATGACCAGGAGATCAGGAAAGAATCTGCTACTACTCTCTCCAGGTGCAGTTGGCACGAGCAGAAGTGAGGCAGCTGCGTATTGTCTGGAGAGGCAAATAGATCCATCACAGGCCTGCCCCAGAAGTAGAAGAGCCTCTTGGCAGTTGTCCTGGCCCAGGAGGTAGACTGCTCACAAGAGCATGTTGTTGCAAGCTCCAAAGGAGATGAGGGCCACTGCCTCCTGGCAGAGGGACTACAAGCCCGTGCCTCTCTGCTTGTTGATACAGAAACATGGTGACTTGATTGTCCATCTGGATCAGTACGGACCGGTATCACAAGCGGTGATGGAGCATTCGTAAGGCTAGGAAGATTTCCCTGAGCTCCAGGAGATTGATCTGTTGGAGTGACTCCTCCTGGGATCAGCTGCCTTGTGTGCGGTGGTCCCCACAATGCGCCCCCCAATCTAGGAGAGAGGCATCTGTGATCAGGTTTCTTTGAGGTTCGGGTGCTTGAAAGAAGGTGGCGGAAGTTTTGCCACCAGTTGAGGAATTCCGCCAGTTGGCAGGTAACTCTGACCCTGTCCCATAGCTTGCCCGTGGCTTGGGTCCCCTGTGAGTGGAGGCATCACTGGGCTGTCCGCATGGGCAAAAGGGCTGAGGGCGTTACGTGGACTGTAGAGGCCATATGGCCCAGTAGGCGGAGGAGGAGATGAGCTGGCACTGACCGGTGATGTTGCACCTCTCCTGCCAGTTGTCTGAGGCATTCTGCTCTTTCTCTGGGGAGGACTGCCTTGACTTCCAGCGTGTCGAGCTCAGCACCTATGAACTCCAGATTTTGGGCTGGAGAGAGGTGGAATTTGGGGTAGTTGAAGATAAATCCCAGATGCTGCAGAAGGAAGGGCACACACTCTGCCAACTGACTGGTCTCTGAGTCTGTGCTGACTCTGAATAGTCAGTTGTCTAGGTAGGGGAAGACGAAGGCCCCTTGCAGACGCAGGTGGGCGGCCACCACAGCCAGGCATTTGGTAAAGACTTTGGCGAGGCAGCCAGGCCGAAGGGTAGCACCCTGTACTGGTAGTGCCCTACTCCTACCAAAAACCTTAGATATGTGGGAGGGATGGATTAGGTTGTATGTGTATGCATCCTTAAGATCCAAGGAGCACAGTCAGTCTTCCCTCATGGAGTTAAGGCAGCAGTGTTCTAAGGGAGAGCATCTTGAACTTCTCCCTCACCAGAAACTTGTTTAGGTTTCACAGGCCCCCAGTTTTCTTTGGGATAAGGAAGTACCAGGAGTAGAAGCCATTTCCCCATAGGTGCTTGGGTGCAGGCTCTACTGTGTTGTCCCTGATCAGACCTGCGAGCTCCATGAGCAGAATCTGGTGTACTGGCTTTCCTGGGAAGAACCTGGGTGATATTTGCTGTAAGTGGAGGAGGTATCCTTCCTTTATCACTTGCAGTATCCAGTGGTCCGAGGTGATGTTGGCCCATCTGTGGCCAAAGAGTGCCAGGCCCTCCCCTATGGGATGGTGAAGGTCTCCCAGGGGAGGGGAGGCCCTGCCCTGGGAATCAAAAGCTCCCCCCGGGTTGGTTGTGAGCCGGAGCCTGAGGCTTCAGTGTTTTTGACTTCTGAGCCCCTTGGCCTTGCCCTCTTAGGGTGAGAACCTTGTTGCTGACCCAAGGTGGTTTGGTAGTGGTGACTCTGTGGGAGAGGACTTTTTTCCTCAGAAACAGGAGACTTTTCCCCACTGATTTCCTGTGGGGAATTGATGAGGTCTTTTTAGAGAGCCTCTGGCGTGTCACCACATCGACCTCAATCTTGGCCACGGGTTTGCTGAATAGGTTCTCCCTGGTGCAAGCGACATCAGCCAGCTTGTCTTGGACCCATTGCTCGAGGTCAGAAGACTGTAGCCAGGCTTGGTGTCAGCTGTTGCGACTCGAGCTGCTGACTCAAAGCAGTCATAGATTGCTCGAGAGAGAAACTTGGAACAGTCTTTGATCCCAGAGGTCAGGGACTGGAACTATTGGAAGGTTCCCTGGCAAGGCCAGCCAAAAACCCCAACAGCTCCTGGATTAGAGCCTTTAGATACATACCTATGTATAATTCATAGGCATGGATCCAGCACCCCAGCGTCAAGCCTTGGTAACGCCTGTGCCCGAGGACATCAAGGGCTCTGGCCTCTCTTCCGGGGGAGAACAGAAGAGTGGGTCTTTTGTCTCTTAGGTTTTTGCATGCTTGATTTGACAACCATGGGTTATATGGGAGCTGGGGTTTGTGGACCCCTGGGCCCTTTCAGATGAAGTACATGGCACTGAGGTGCCAGCTCACTACTGGTACCAATTCTGATGTCTCCCACATTCTGAGCAGTAGTGCTCAAGGATCGGCTGCACGGGCACCATGAGGGTTTCCTTGGGTGGAGACTCATATTGGAGTATCCCTAATTCCTCGGTGGGTGGGTCCTCCTCTGCCTCAGTCTGCACTGAGCGGGCAATGGCATTTCCTTGACAAAGTCATGGAAGGCGACATCCTCTGGCCAGGATAGCAGTGATATTCTACTCCAGGGCTGCCTTCCAAACCAGAAGGCTCTGCAGCTTTCGGTGTGGACACAGAGGATCTCGAGCCTAGCGCAGCACTCTCATGAGTGTATCCTCGACGAGGACTATGGCCTTGAGGAACCTCGCACTGTCTCCGCCGGCTGAGGAATCCTACTGGAGGACCTTGAAAGGGCACTTCTTGGAGACACCAAAGTCCCTTCTGATGGTTTTACTGGGTTTCTACGGTGCAACCTCAGTGGACTTTGAGGACTTTTTCTTCTTTTCCTTGGGGCCCGAGGTCTTCTCGGAGGCACTGCTGCCGTGGGACTCCGAGGATGCTCGGGCCTCATGAGACGTGCTGGGCTTGGAGCTCAGTGTCGGGTAGACTAGGGCCCAAGTCGGACCTGGGGAACAGTTTTTCCTGCAACTCCTAACTCTTCTTGTTGGTTTTAGATGTCATGGCCTGGCACAGGTCACAGGAGGTGCTGTCATGATTTGGTCCCAAGCAGCATAGGCAGCAATTATAGGTGTTGGTTAATGACACAGTTTGACTGCAGCAGTCACATTTTTTAAACCAAAAAGGGGACATGGAGGGGAGCATCCAGGGTGGGGTCGATGACCCCCGGGCTAAAAAAGGCACGAATGCCAGTCGAGGCAAGCCTCGATCAAAAAAGAAAAAGGGGCCGAGAACAGTGCTGGGTTCGACGCCGGCTCGAGGTGGGAAGAGGAATCGGTATGCAAACCGAGAAAAACTAATTTTAAGGATATTTAGCAAGGACTTTTTCAGGAAAACAGGGTAGACGTCCATTGGGCTATACGGAAAAAAAGAGACGGAGCAAGATGGCACCCTTGGGCGGGAAGGGGACCGTGCATGCAAGGTAGCATGTCCCAAAGGCTTTCTTTGAAAGCTGGGGAAATGCTCCGTGTGGGCTCCATTGGCGCCGACGTCACCCATATGTGAGGACCGACTTCCTGCTTGTTCCTGGAGAAAAGATGCTAGAAACACGAGGGGGAAAAGTCTCTGGCACCTTCAAAATTTCCAACAAATATTTCCTAAACATATCGTAAGGTGATTATCTTCCACTGTCTAGGAAAATTGATAAACCTCGGGTTTCTACAACACATTTTATCTTCAAGAAATTCAGTTTTCCCAGACAGTCGAAGATTGAAAACAATAATTTAAGACTAATCTCCATCTTCACCAGTGGGAGGGTTGTAAGATCTAGTTAATGCAGAACAACAGTGGGCTAAACTAAAAATAGCTATTGCGAGGACAATTTTCAAATATCCTGGGCAGCCGCAAAACACAAGGACACATTTAGTAGGTGTATATTACGGATAGCTTCTTTTAGAAAACTGGCATAACTAAAAGCACCTGTGTTCCTTTTCCAAATCACAGGATTACATTTCCTTAAATAAAGAACAGCGGATACATGGAACAAGCCTTCCAGTGAAGGCTGAAACAGTAATAAAATTCAAGTAGAGAATCCTAAAAGTTAAAAATAAAGCCTGAGATCAGGTACGTTTTGCAGTTTTTCATAGATAATCAATCCTGAAGTCCTTATCGATGCCATTTCAAAAAGCTCCAAATAAAATTGACTCAAACATCAAGTACAGGAATAGAATGCTAGAGAACACCTGGGACACGATCTTTATGCAGTTGCTTTCACTTTCATACTATAGTAATGCATATTACAACATAAGTTCACTTGTAGAATATAAAAATTTAAGTTAGGTGCCAACATTCCTATTATGCAAATCGTATTTGCATAAAATGGATCAAAGCTACTTCACACAAGTGCAAATCGTTTTTTTAACTAAATGAGTTCAGCCTCCTCTCAGCAGGATGTTTAAGTTTTTTTTCTTAACAGAAAGGAAAGGCATGAGCAATACTAAAGCCTGTCTAAAAATTTATAGCTGATAAAGCTTACATCAGTTCAAACTAAAATATATTTATAGACAGGTCCTAATTAAGTTTGCTATCTTGCTGTTTTGTAACTACTAAGCTTCTTACAAAGCAGTGCCTGCCAAAGGAATTTGTTTGTTTTTAAATAATCATTGAACATTTATGGAAGATTAAAGAAAGGCATAAGTGTGTTGGAACCTCGTTCCAACTAAAAAAACTGCAGGTTTTTTTTTCAAAGCAGACATTTCATTTACCTCTAATCTGACTTTTATTGTGACTCTAGGACTGGGGTCTCAAACACGTGGCCCGCGAGAAAACTTTGTGCAGCCCGCGACGGAGAGGAAACAAACAAACAAACAAAAAACCCCCTGGCTTCTGCTGCTGCCGCTGCCCCGTGGCAGCGGCAGAATCAGCTGTCCCGCAGCCCCTTCCCGTCTGCCTGGTAGAGCCCTCAGCTGAGCTCCATCAGCGGCAGCTTTCAGGGCCGCCCGCGAAGAGAGTATTTCTCTCTTGCGCGGCTCTGTTAAGCCTGCCGGGGCTGATGGGAATGCCCATCAGCCCCGGCAGGCTTAACAGAGCCGCTCAAGAGAGAAATACTCTCTTCGCGGCTTAAAAAGCCTGCCACAGATGGAGCTGACTAAGGGCTCTACTGGAAGTGCCTGCTATTGTCTTTAAAATCGCTATGTTTTTGGCAGCATCTAAGGCAGCTCAACCGCAGAAGCAAAGAAGAATGTTTCCGTGGCAGTGTATATCAGCTGCAACTACAAGACAAAACGAAGAGTAGGGAGAAGAGGCAGGCTGGGATTGCGGCTGCCATGCGGGGGGGGGGGGGGGCGCGCAGGACTGGAAGGGGGCTGACATAGGATAGAACTAGAAAGGGGCTTGATAGTCAAGGGAGGACTGGAAGGGAGCTGACACAGGATAGAACAGGACTGGACAGTGGTGGGGTACTGGGACTGGAAGGAGGTTGACACTGGGGGCGAGACTGGGACTGGAAGGGAGTTGACATTTGGTGGTGGACTGGGACTGGAAGGGGGCTAACACTAGGGAGGAGACTGAGACTGGAAGGCAGCTGACACTGGGAGGCTACTGGGAGCTGGAAGGGAGGGTGCAGGAACTAGGGGGTGGCTGGGACTGGAAAGGTGCTAACACTGTGGGGGGGGGGCTGGGACTGGAAAGAGGCTAGAATTGAGGGGGTAGTGGGACTTTAGAAGGGAGCTGACATGGGGCGGCTGGGATTAGAAAGAGGCTAATGAGAGAGGAAGTGACGTTACTCAACTGCATGGAAGCTAAGCAATTAGCTTCACTGAACTGACCAAGGTAATACTAAAATCCCTCATTAGTTTAATTTCATCTGCCGTTGTTGTATTCCTGAGGTCTCAGACAAACTAAGGCACTATTATATGGACATTATATAAGTCCGACTTATGTGCCAGTTGACATCAATGACCTCTACATTAGGTACATATAAATTTTAATTTTCATACTTAGAACATTCCTCCAATGACGACTATTATATTGTCGGAATTTCAAAAGGAAGTACTTAGCTTCTCTTTAATTGCTATTCCTCTTTGAACATCAAATTAAAGAAAAGCTAAGTACTTCCTTTATTTTGAATTTATTAACTGGAATATGTCAGCTCTGGGAAATGTGCATCATGGTATGGTAACATTATGCAAATACTTATGCAAATGAGGCCCCTTATGCAAATGAGGCCCCGCATCTTATGCGGCCCGCGGATTACTTTACAAGTCCTCATTTGGCCCTCAAAGCAATTTGAGTTTGAGACCCCTTCTCCAGGAGGTATGTCTACAAAGCCGGGCTAACAGCTAACCTGGGCTATCTGCAAATAGGTCCCATGTGATTCAATGGGACCTAGCTGTAGAAATGCCCCTAGGATTCTTTAATTTTAAAGCACGACATTTTTACCATATAAAAATTAAACATTTTCTCCATAATCCTAAAACCTAAGTTAAACATCATAAAATTACAAACACAACTATTCTTTAAATCCTTAATTTGTGAGAGGATTATCTATTAAGCATTCAAATTTATTATTGCTCTTAACTTCTTTTAACAAACAGGGACGTATCACAGTATGTGACAGAACAAGGAATAACTAATCAAATATAAATTCTTTATCAGAGCCTTCTGCTGCCTTTTTTTGTTATTTATCTAAAGCCACAAAGTACCTATAAACTTTAACGTGAATTCTGTGTCAGTCTGGTGTAATTAAATTGATAAAGACTCTTCAGCCCTGGAAACATGACATGCATTTAATTAAAAAGTTCCTCAAGAGCAATACACATTTTAAGAAAATGTAAAGAAAATAAATTAAACATAATAATCTTTTGTTCTAATTACATTATTCACTAACACAAAACTAAAAACTAAGGAATTTCAGTTTTTTAAACTCCCTTTTCCCTATGTGGATCTACATCGCTTGTAATAAGCATTCATGTTTTTTGGGGGAGGGGGGTTGCTATCGTTTGCACAGATTCCAACCAGGACTAAAGCAAACATGATTGCAAGAATATACTCTATGGCAGGTCGTGATCTACTTTTTCCAGCCAAAAGTGCTGGTGATCTACCACCATGAAAATTATGTTTCAAATTAGTTTCAAATTAAATTTTAACCCAATAAAGTTGGAGGATCCCCCCCCCCCATTTTTAATGAACCTTCTGTCATTTATTTGGACGTGATAAGCTGTTAAGCAAATTAAGCAAAAACAAAATAGAGAGATGAAGATCCAGTAAGAACTGCGAGGGGAAATGGAAAGTACATTTTTTCTTAAAGTTTTATTGAGTAATAACTTTCTTTAACTGTCTTAATAACTTTCTTTAACTTTTACTGAGTAATTTGTGCTAAATTTAGGTCGAGTAATGATCCAGGCTGATCTTGCACAATCTTTAATATTTCACTCTTGCTCATTAGTGAGACGTCTGAGCCTGCATTTCATCCACCAGCTTTTTGAAGTTGGGTGAATATTGCGTGAGGGCCAGTCTCAGGGAATCCTGGAGATGTCCATCTGTCATGTTGGAACGTTGTGTACTCTGTCATTTTCAGATGGGAAAACGCAGATTCACACAAATAAGTTGAACCGACACAGCAATGCACAGCTTCACTGCATCTTCTCAAGTTGGGAAATTTGTCTCTAGGCACTAGCTTCCAAAACGATTCTTTCTCAGCACGGGTCTTAAGAAAAATGTCATTTTTAAGGGTTAATATTTTGTTTTTCAAGAGATGGCTTGTTTAATGAGTAATTTTTACTGATAGCAGCTGCAGTTTCTTTAATGTCCACATCTACTTTGAATGGGTATGACAAGTACTCCACAACTATTCCAATTTTTTGGAAGTCACAGAATCTATTTTCGAATTCCTGGATAACAGAACAGATTTCTGTCACATACTTCTCGTTCTGAAAAACAAAATTTGGATATTGTCCCAGATGGTCCTGCATATTAGGAAAATGATCAGAAGTGTTGTTTGAAAGGTCAGTCATCATTAGCTCAAATTTGCTCTTGTAGGATGAAACTGAACTCATCATCTCGCCAATGCATTTGTTTTTACCTTGCAGTTCAAGGTTCATATCACTTAGTTCGCCTGTAAAGTCAGCAAGAAATGCCAGATCACATAACCACTCCTCATCTTCCAACTCTGCTTGGTCATCTCCCCTCTCCTTCCAAAAACTTCTTATTTCATTCAGCAAATCACGAAATCTTTACAGAAATGTGTGGCTACTTAACCACCTTACATCTGTGTGCAAAATGAGTTCCGCTGCCCCTTCAAGAGTAAGTTTGAAAAGCCGTTTTTGAAGTGATTTTCCACAAACTGAATTTATAATTTTGAAAGTGATGTCCATGACAGTATTTGTATTGAGTCTCTTGCTTGCCAAAACCTGCTGGTGAATGATGCAGTGGTAAGAAAGGAAATCTGGGAAGTCGTCATGCTGTCTACAGAGGGCTATGAAACTGTTAACCTCACCTGTCATTGCTCTTGCTCCATCAGTAGTGATGGAAACAAGTCTATGCAATGGAAGATTACACTTTGTCACAAAAGAATGGAAAAACTGAATATTTCCTGACTGGTAGTTCTCCCTTTTAAAGAAATCATTCCAAGTAGTTCTTCTTTAACACTGAAGTCTTCAAAAACCATCCGGATAAAGACTAGTAACTGGGCTATGTCTCTTATGCCTGTAGATTCAGCCAGTTGGAGTGAGAAAGCAACACAATTTGAAACATCCTCCAACAATTGTTCAGTTGTGTCTCCACAAATCTTTTCTATTCGCTGCACGACAGTGTTTCTTGACAATTGTACATCTTGAATAGCAGCTATGATCTCTTTCTTATTTTTAAATCCTTCAAAAAAGATTGTCAGCTGCTTCAAGAAAACAATCTTTTACAAATTCCCCTTCAGTGAAAGGTTTGCATTTCTTTGCAATCAGGTTGCTGACCTTGAAGGATGTTATGGTTGCATTGACCGAATGTGACCTTGGCTTCGCCATCAACTGTTGCTGAGTAACCAATTTCGATTTAAGTTCTTTGAGCTTCAGTTTACGAATTTCACTTTTGGGTGGAAAATCAGCATCAAACTTATTGCTATGCAGAGCCTTATAATGACGTTCCAGATTACCCTTTTTTGGGCAAGGATACTGGGGCGTTACAAATTAGACAACACTTGTCGAAGTAGTCCATTTCCCATTCATCATGAAAGTGGTAGGTTTTGCTCTTCTTTGGAACACTCATCTTCGTTATACTGGGATGGCTGGATATAAGAAGGCCAAATCTGCTAAGTTAGTATAAACACTGGCTGAATCTGGTCCAAAACTGTCACTGTCCCAAAGTATTAAAGATCTACAGGAACCTCTGGATGATGTGCAATACAAGGACAGGTGCCAAAACCACACATGCAGTTCTAAAAGTAAAAATAAGAATTCATCATACTGGCACCAATAATCAAATACCACCAAACAATCATCAAAAAAACTCAAACACCTGTGCAGCAAACCAGATAAAATCAAATACCGCCAAACAAGTTCAAATACCACCCCACGCGATTTAATAAATTCTGCACACAGTGTAGAATCAATGCAAAGGCAAGGCGAAATAAAATTGCAGTGTAGAATCAACGCAAAGGCTAGGCAAAATAAAATTGCAGAGGCAAGCAAAGGTCACAGTGGTTTGAACCAATTTGAAGGCAAGGCATAGACAAGTTGGAACAAAATTGGAAAAGCCCGCCAAAATCACCAAATTCTTGACACTTTGTTTTGTCTGCCCAAAAACGTTTAATGAAAGCGAACTATAAAGCGACCAACGACCAGCACACGACACAACTAATACGGTAAGTGTATTCCGGTAAAGCACAGGCGAATGGATATCGCCCGGCATATAACACATTTGGGTGTTGGGGCGGGGGCAGGAATGAGTGATTCTGAGAGGCAGGAGACCAGATATGACGCCGGGCCAGTGGCGTCTCGTTGCAGGGGGCGGGCGGCGGACCCCTGGGGTACCCACAAACTACTGCCAGGAAAACAACAAGTGCCCCAATACACCTGCAGGCAAGATTCCCGCAGGCAGGGAAAAGAGACAGGCAAAGGATCAGCAGTGGCGGCAAGCCCTCGGCAGACGACCTGCCAGCACGAGCTCTCTCCTAGCGATGGGGCGAGCTGCTGGAGAGATGGAGCCAAGTGGGGCTGGTGATCTACCTCTGACCCCTCCGTGATCTACAGGTAGATCGCGATCTACCTGTTGGACATGCCTGCTCTATGGAGTACACAACACTTCTAAAGGTGCTATCTCCAGCACTAACTAATCAGTGATGAAATGAGCCACCATGTACTTTTATGGTGACCCCCTGCCTCTCCAAAATTAAAAAAAATGTATTTTCAGGGAGATGGATGGGGTGACTGGCATATATGACGATTGCATTTCTCATCTATCAAGTAAATATCCTCCACCCCTCCCCCCATCTTCCACATGTAGTTCTTTCATATCTCATTCCCTACTTCTTTTCCCCCACCCACCACCCTCTCTTGTTCCTCTCTCTCCTCGCATTGACTCCTATCTACCCTTACTCTCTTCTCCCTCTCGCCCTCACACCTCCCTATTCTACCCACTCCTACTCTTGCTGGAGCACATCCTTTATGTCCTAAAGGGTGCCTAAGATTTAGCCTGTTCCTGCTAAGTATAGGATGCTTTCAATCTCTGTGGCCATAACATGAAGCAAGGGGACCTATGCTGTGGAAATATTCAGCTCTCATGGCCACAGTGAGAAGCACTGGGAGATGAGAGAAGTAGTCATCTTCTGCTGGAAGAGCTTGAGAAGCCTGATCAGCCTGTAGACTCCTCAAGACGTTTTCCAACTGTCTTGTTTTTCATTGTGGCTTGCAGAGAAACTTACATGGAAAGCTTTCTTTGCCATAAAAGTGATGCATAAAAGTTTCTGTACATATATAGGTAAAAAGTGACATTGATAGACAGTCAGGCACCCATTGCATTGCAATGCTTACAGTAAAGTGGAGTGGAGGAGTGGCCTAGTGGTTGGGGCAAGGTACTTCGGGCCGGAAGGTCGGGTGTTCAAATCCCACTAGAGGACAGCAACCTTGGGCCGGAAGGACTGGGGTTTCTAGTCCCACAGGTGCTCCTTGTGGTCTTGGGCAAGCCACTTAACCCTCCATAGCCCATGTTCCCTGTAAAATAGTTCTCTGTGTGCTGTGCTTTCCTGTCTAATCAATGTATTTATACCTCAAAAATTTCCTGTCATGATTTGACAATTTCCAATCTGTAATCAAAACCGCTGCTGATCGCTGGAAGTAGCGGTATACAAATGTATACTAAATAAATAAATAAAATAAATAAAGAACACCTAACAAGTAGTTGAGTTATAACCAGAAAATAATTTCCTACTTCCAGTTTATGTATAGTAATCTCTTCTGAGTTTGGTGGGTTCTGATATCTTTATCTTTATTCACCATTTAATATACCGCCCACACGTGAGTATCAGAGCGGTTTACGACTGTAAAATTGCCAATAAAAAAAGGTCAGTCCTTTATTTTATTTATAAACATTTAGCGGCATGTTTACTAAATCACAGTAAGTGCTTTTGCAGCTGCATGCAGATACCACAGAGGACATGCACTTCCTGCAGTGATCTGTGATCCCTGCATCGGCATGAAATGTGGGTGGGTATTCAGAACTACCTGCCAATGCAGGGATCATTGGATAAAGGGCTGAAGAAAGAGGACGACAGAGCAAGTCATTGCTCTGTCATCCCCATGGCATCGTAACCTCTCTGATACCTCCATGCCCCTCCCCAGGGTCTACCGGCCCGTAAAGAAGTGGTGCCATCGACATCCTTAAATGGCTCCTATTCCCAATCAGCACCCCCTGGACAATTTCTGACCCCCATTCCGAAGATGAGGGGAATCAAGCCAAATCCCCAAGGCCTGATCAGACCTGGCTAGCCAGTCAGTTCCCTTCCCAACCACCAACCAGGATCCCTCCTGGCTCTCCAGTCAGTTAACAGCCATCTCTCCCAACCCCCCTAACATTCCCCCCCAGTCCTTACATCCAAAATCATTGATGGTCCAGTGGGCAGTAGCAGCCCTCCCTGTTCCTGCCATCATCTACACCACTAAGTAAAATGGCACCAGTCTCACAGTGCTGCCCTCTAGATTGATTATGCCAAGGCATCTTCACACTGGGAGGGGGAGGGGGGGCAGTACCGCAAGAACAGCACCATTTTTCTTTGCGACAGAGAGTGGAAAAGAACAGTTCCTACCCATTGGACCACCAATGATTTTGGAGGTAAGGGCTGGGGGGGGGGGCCATGTTGGGGAGGATGGGCTGTTAGCCTGACTGGCTCTTGCTTAGAAGGGTGGGGGAGGGGTGACTGGCTAGCTGAGATCTATCTAGTAATGGAGGGAGTTGGAGAGGGCCGACTGGCTAGCTAGGTCTTATCACGCCTTGGGGATGCGGCCTGATCTCCCTCGACAGGTTTCTGTTAGGGTCAGGAGTTGTTCGGGGGGGGGGGGGAATGAGAATGGGGGCCATCTAAGGGTGTTCATACCCTGGATCAGTGGATCAGAGGTATTGGCACCATGGTATGGGGCAGCAGACCTTTGCTACTGCAGCTGCTAATGGTTGGCAGTGGCCGCAAAGATGCACCAATTGCTGGGCTGCAGAAAATGCCACCTGTTGCCTGATGACATGGCGATATCTGCAGCAGCAAACGCAGCAACTTAGGCAGCCATCACTATGCCTTTTTCCTGCCTCCCCACTTCTACTGCATGGAATACAGATATAGCGTAGTTACTCACCTGTAACAGGTGTTCTCCAGGAGCAGCAGGAATCAGTCCTCACATATGGGTGACGTCGGCGCCGACGGAGCCCTCGCGGAGCAATTTTCCCCAGCTTTCAAAGAAAGCCTTTGGGAATTGCAGCGCGCATGCGCGGTCCTCTTCCCGCCCAAGGGTGCCATCTTGCTCAGTCAGATGACATAGCTAAAAGACAGCAAAAATTAGCAAAAATGAAAGCATATAACTGCAACTCCAAGGGGAGGAGGGAGGGTTGTGAGGACTGATTCCTGCTGCTCCTGGAGAACACCTGTTACAGGTGAGTAACTACGCTTTCTCCAGGACCAAGCAGGAAGTCAGTCTTCACATATGGGACTCCCAAGCTTAAGGCTACCGGAGACCCTAAGCACAAAAATGAGCTCCCTCAAGGTCAGTAGCACAGAAGGAAGGAATCTTCTCTGAATATGTCTCCAACCGGTAGCCCAACAACCGGGACGGAGGGTAGGAGTTGCCTATACCTCGAAGAGGTTACGGAGGACTGCCTGTCCGAAAGCACTGTCCCTGCGGGACTCCCTCTCCAGGCAGTAATGGGCTGCAAAAGTCTGGCTTGAAGACCAAGTAGCGGCCTGGCAGATGTCTGCCAATGGAACAGAGCGGAGGTAAGCTACCGACGTAGCCTTCGCCCGAACACGATGAGCTGTGACTCTACCTTCCAGCACGAGGCCGGCTGCCTCGTAAGCCCAAGCGATACAGTCCGCAATCCAGATGGACAGAGTACGCTTGGAGACAGGGAGCCCCAACCTGTTGGGGTCATAAGACACGAAGAGCTGAACAGCCTTTCGGTGCTCCCGCGTACGGTCAAGGTAGAAGGTCAACGGCCTTCTACAGTCCAGGGTATGCAGGACCATTTCAGCTCGGCTGGAGTGTGGCCTGGGAAAGTAGGTCGGAAGTACCACCTCCTGGTTGATGTGAAAAGGGGAAACCACTTTGGGAAGAAATTTAGGGTGAGTCCGTAGGACTACCCGGTTCTTGTAGAACCTAGTGTAAGGAGGATCAGAAACCAGGGCCTGCAGCTCACTAACGCGTCTAGCAGAAGTGAGGGCTACCAAGAACAAGGTTTTCCAGGAAAGAAAACGTAGCGGACAGGAAGCCATAGGCTCAAAAGGCGGACAGGTAATCCGCTGCAACACCACATTAAGATCCCAGTCCGGGGCTGGCGGGCGCAAAGGTGGCTTAAGGAGAAGGAGGCCTCTGAGAAACCGAGCCACCAGAGGGTGGCTGGAAAGAGGTCTACCATCCACCGGCATGTGATGCGCGCAGAAAGAGCACTGAGGTGGACCTTACCGAGTTGGACTTCAGTCCAAGGTTGGAGAGAGAGAGAGCAAGTACTGCAAGACCACTGATGCTGAACAGGAGAAAGGATCTTGAGACTGCTGAGTACACCAGACGGAGAACCGACGCCACTTGAGAGCATAGGTCTTGCGGGTGGAGGGCCTCCTGGAGGCCAAGACGACCTCCTCCACATCTGGAGGTAGCTGCAGAGGAGCAAGGACTACCCTTTCAGCAGCCAGGCCATCAGATGAAGGGACCGGAGATTGGGGTGTAGGAGAGTCCCCTGATCCTGCGACAGGAGGTCGGGCTGAAATCCCAGTGGAAGAGGAGTGTCTACCGCTAGCTGCATCAGAAGCGGGAACCAAGGTTGTCTCGGCCACCGGGGAGCCACTAGGATCATCGATGCTTTGTCTCTGAGAACCTTGAAGAGCGTCCGAGACACCAGTGGCATGGGAGGAAAGGCATACAAGAGGCCGGTGGACCATGGAATTAGAAAAGCATCCGCCGCTACCCGGAGAGGATGCGGCTGTCGAGAGCAGAATCTGGGCAGCTGCCGGTTCAGAGGACTGGCAAACAGATCCATGGTGGGGAGGCCCCACTTGAGAAAGATCCGCTGAACCACCAGCGGATCCAACCTCCACTCGTGTGGCTGGAGGATCCTGCAGAGCTTGTCGGCCAGGTAATTTTCTTGACCTGGGAGATAGACAGCCTTGAGGATGATGCCGTGGTGGACTGCCCAAGAGCATAGTTTTTGTGCCTCCTGACAGAGAAGGAAGGAGCCTGCTCCACCTTGTTTGTTCACATAGAACATTGCCACCTGATTGTCTGTCTGTATCAGCACCGACTGGTGAGAAACCAGGTGAGAGAATGCTTTGAGCGCTAGGCGGATGGCTCTGAGCTCCAGGAAGTTTATCTGCTGAGCAGACTCCCAAGGAGTCCAGAGGCCTTGAGTACATGTCCCTTGGCAATGTGCTCCCCAACCCAGGAGAGAAGCATCGGTCGTCAGGACCTGAGAATGCGTAGGGGGCTGAAAAGTCACTCCTAGTACCAGGTTTGGCAGATGAAGCCACCATTGTAGAGAAGAGACCAGCTGGTCGGAGATCTGTACGGAGTCCGCTAGGCTCCCCGTGGCCTGATGCCATTGATTGCGAAGGCACCACTGAGCAGGACGCATGTTCAGTCGGGCATTGGGGGTCAAATGGACCGTGGAAGCCATATGGCCGAGCAGTCGCAGAAAGTGCCTGGCTGAGACCAGCGCATTGCTGTGAAAGTGGCCGGCGAGATCCATGAGCCGCTTGGCCCTGTCCAGATGGAGGAAGGCCTGCGCCTGAAGTGTGTCCAACCGGGCGCTGATGAACTCGAGATTTTGAGAGGGGAGCAAAGTGGACTTTGCGAAGTTTATGACAAAACCCAAGTGCTGGAGCAGAGCCACAGTGCGATGAGTGGCCTCTTGGGAAGACTGGGCTCTGATGAGCCAGTCGTCCAGGTATGGGAACACAAACAGACCTTGAAGTCTCAGATAAGCCGCCACCACTGCGAGGCATTTGGTGAACACCCTGGGTGCGGAGGATAGGCCAAAGGGCAGCACTCTATACTGGTAATGATTTCCTCCCACAACAAATCTGAGATATTGTCTGTGGTCTGGATGAATGAGGATATGAGTATATGCATCTTTCAGATCCAAGGAGCATAGCCAGTCTCCCTGCTGGAGGTAGGGCAGCAGGATTCCAAGGGTAAGCATCTTGAACTTTTCCTTTGCAAGGAACTTGTTGAGGTTTCGCAAGTCCAGGATGGGTCTGAGGCCTCCTGTTCTTTTTGGAATCAGGAAGTACCTGGAGTAAAACCCTTGGCCCTTCAGGTGGTGGGGCACCGGTTCCACGGCTTGTTCCTGAACAAGACTTGCTAACTCCTGAAGGAGTAAGGCCCTGTGCAAAGGCAGTCTGGGAGGCTCCCCCGGAAAGTAGGAGGGAGGTACCTGGTGAAAGCGAAGAAGATAACCCTTTTGAACTATGTGAAGTACCCAGGTATCTGTGGTGATGTTGGACCACCTTTGGGCAAAGTGGACCAGCCGGCCTCCTGTGCTGAGAGAAACCAGCTGAGGGGGAGAGGCTATGCTGAGGAAGTCAAAAACCCCCACCCTGCTGAGCAGGGGCCGGTGGTGCAGGCTTGGGGGCTTGCTGCCTACGGGACCCATTACCCCGTCCCTTGGCCTGCTTTCCCTGTGGGGGAGCTGCTGAGGCCTGATATTGAGGGTAGTATTTATAGGCAGCACCTTTCCTCGGGTAAAAGGGCTTTTTTCCCCGAGGCCTTCTTCTTTTGAGAAGGGGCAGAGGTCTTCCTTGAGAGACGAGTCCTGGTGAGAGTCTCCGTCTCGATTTGGGCAGCCTTCTCATCCATGGGCTTGCCAAAGAGGTTATCACCTCGGCAGGGGACATCGACCAACTTGTCCTGTACCCAGGGCTCGAGGTCGGACGTCTGAAGCCAAGCCTGGCGGCGTCCACCGATGCCGGCCGCAGCTACTCGAGCCGAAGCCTCAAAACCATCATAGGCTGCTCGAGATATAAACTTGGAGCACTCCCGAATACCAGTGGACAAGGTTTGGAACCTCTGCAAAGGTTCGTCGGAGAGACCAGCAGAGAACCCGGCTATTTCCTTAGCCAGGTCTCGGAGATACATGCCCATGTAGAGCTGGTATGTCTGGACTCGACAAGCAAGCATAGAGCCCTGGAAGCACTTCCTACCGAGGGCATCCAGGCTTCGGGCTTCCCTACCAGGGGGCACCGAGGAGTGCATTTTTTGACTCTTAAGTCTATGCATGGCCGATTCCACCACCATGGAATGGTGCGGTAGTTGTGCCTTCTGGAAGCCGGGGCTCTTGCGGACTCGATAAATGGAATCGACCCGCTTGCTTAATACCTGCGACGATGCCGGGCTCTCCCACATGCGGAAGAGAAGTCGTTCCAGCATCGGAGGAACCGGTACAATAAAGGCCTCCTTCGGGGGAGAGTCATATTGGAGGGCATTGAGTTCTTCGACTCAAGGCTCCTCCTCGGGATCCGCGGGGAAGGCCAAGGCCTTGGCCATATCCCTCACGAAGTCCGAGAACCGGGTATCCTCCGGGGGGGACCGTCTCCGAGGTTCGGACTCGGGGGAGTCCGAAGGGACACACCGAGTCCGAAAGGAACCAGGTGACTCTTCGTCCTCAGATTCCCAGGCCGACTCCTTGGAGGAGGAGTCGAGCGGCTCCGGTCGGGCGGGCACCGATGCTATCCGCTCCGACGCCGAGGGAGTCGGCGTTGACAACCTCGGTCCCGAACGGGAGGCCGAAGGAGACCTCGACCGAGGATCGACTCGAGCCCTCATGGACTCGAGGATCGGCTCGGTCTCCGGGGTCAATTTGGAGGTCGACGTCCCGGTGGTCAGGGCAGAAGCACCGGCGAGGCCAGCGATCAATACCCGCTGCTGGTCCAAGAAGGCAGTCAGACTGCTCTCCAAGGCCGTCAACCTGAGTCCGAGCTCAGGAGACCTAGCAGCCCCCGACTTGGGCCCCGACGGCGTCGGGCCCGACGTCGGGTCCTTCGGAGGCGAGTCAACGAGGACAACAGTACTCACGTGAGCGGGCAAGTCCACCTCGAGTCGAGGATGTTTTGACGGCCTCTCCATCTCTGAGGACCCAGGACGGGAGTCGGGGCTATGCGACCTGGCCCTCGAGGAACCAGGAGCGTCCACCGATCCCGCCCTCGCGGGTTTCTTCTTCCGATGATGTTCCCGGGTAGGAGACCCCCTCTCAGAGGAACTTCGACAATGCTCAGGACCAGAGTCCCGAGACGTCGAAGCCTCTGACGAGGTCCGAGCCCGGCCGGAGTCAGAGAAGATACGCTCCCGCTGATGCTGCCGACTCCTCAATGCTTTTGAGGACATTTTGCCGCATGGCACACAGATCAGGGAGTCATGATCTGGGCCGAGGCAGCGGAGGCAGAAGTCATGAGTGTCTGTAAGAGACATGAGTTTCTTACAGAGATCACACTTTTTAAAGCCGCTGGCAGCCATCGGGGGAAAAAGGGCCCCTGCGAGGTCGAATGACCGGGCTGCCAGGGAAAAAGGAAAAAGGCGCGAAATCTGTCACGAAGGACAAAAAAACGAAAAATAAGGGACGGACTCGCAACTGGCGTCGCGAGTCCGGGCGGGAAAAGAACCGGCGTCGAACCCAAGAAAAAAGAGAAAAATAGAGAAAAAATCAACTTTTCTGCGGGGATTCACAGGCAACGTCTGTAGGGCTCCGCGGAAAAAAGAAGACTGAGCAAGATGGCACCCTTGGGCGGGAAGAGGACCGCGCATGCGCACTGCAATTCCCAAAGGCTTTCTTTGAAAGCTGGGGAAAATTGCTCCGCGAGGGCTCCGTCGGCGCCGACGTCACCCATATGTGAGGACTGACTTCCTGCTTGGTCCTGGAGAAAGCAGAAAACTGCCTACGATATCTGTATTTCAACCACGTTAGCCATCTCTGCTACACTAACTTTCCCATTTTGGTGCCATGATGACAACTAATGCACTTTAGTAAATGTGCCCCTTAGCCTTCCTCGACAACCATTCAAAGCAGTTCACAAGCATGGTAAAATACAATGATAAAACATATTACAATTGCAGACATAAACAATGAAAGTTAAATAACAAAATTAGACCTACAAAACTAAAAATAAATGACTAAACTTTACAGATACCAATCCCATATTACCACCCTGTCATACCCCCGCCCTCTGCCTTAGGCTTGGAGGGCTGGGGTTGCCATTATTTTTCTCTATTGAAGGTTAAATCAACTAACTTTCCTCTCATGATGCATGCTGGGAAAAGTAGTTTTCCTTCTGATAGAAAATAGTCATGAAGCCAGAATTATAGGCAAAACTGTAACAAAGTTTATTTCTCCCAAAAGCAAAGGTTCAAAGTAAGTTGCACCAGGAAACTTCTCCAGTATTTGTTCAAAAAGGTTCTTTATACAAGTGTGCTGGCTGAGCTTTTACATTCATTCAATCCAAATGCAGCTGCTTCTCACGCATACAGCAAAAGAACAAACATTGGCAGCTTCCTTTACCAAAGAAAATATCTTCTTTTCTTTAGGTTACACTCAGCTTATACTATACAGTTTAGCAAAGGCTTTCAATACTGTCTGCAAAGCACAAAGTACAATCCATAGGTTGTTCTGGCTGTAAGGAATCACTCTCCTTAGAGTCCACCTGCATTGCTTCAGGTTCTTGTGCTGCACTGCCTTGCTTTAAACTACTGGTGAATGCCTCAGGGTGTTTTCTCCCTAAAACTCCCTGTGGGTCTTTTAAACACAGCTCTAGTGAATAGGGATAAGCAGTACCTGAGCCTGAGGAAACTCCTCTCTGCAGCTGTGCGGCTATCTCTTGCTAGCTCTGGGGAAACAGTTCCTTGTCCCTTAGCTTAGGTTCCTCCCTGGAGCTCTGCCACGGTTCTCCATTCAAGGCTGGGCTCTGCAGACTTCTGCACCGAGTCTTAGGCACCCATCTCTGAACACTCTGAACCTTTTCCTTCAGTGCTGGGGTTTGAAGGTTTTCCTGCTCTCTCTCTCTGAGCACTCCAGACCACCTTCGTGTCCTCTCCCCTTCTGCTTTGCTTACTTCAGTTCCTTTCCTCCACGTGGCTTCCTTCCTCCAGTTACTGTGTTTCCTCCAACTGTGTTCCTGTCTGGGCTGCCTTCCGTGCTGCTCTCTCTCGTGCTGCTCTCCTGACTCACTCTCCAGCCCTGGTTTATATCCCTGTTTTCTGATAAACCTCCCTGACTCTCTAGACAGGTGTTTGTAATCAGTTTCCAAGCCTGTTGCTACGTCATCAGGGCTTGGGTGTGTCAGCTTAGCTTTTGAATCCCTGTGTTTGTTTTCTCCAGAGAACTGCTGGAATGTGTGCTTTGCAAGGCTGTGACCTTTCCTAAAAGTAGAATCATTCTTTTCTTCTACTTCCATGGGCTCACTAGAGTCTTCCTTATCACAACCCTAAAAAAAGCACTATAAATAACTATCACCCCTTCAGAATTGCCATCTAGTAGACAAATAGGTTTTCAGCTTCTGTCAAAATGACAACAGTGATCCTTTCACCTGCAATCCCTCAAGCAAATGGTTCCATAGACTTGGGGCCACCATCGAGATGCCCAGTTCTGAAGACCAACGCTGCTCATCTTTTTCATGGGGAGGACAGGACCAATAACCTGCTACCATTAGAGTTTGATGAGTGCATAGAACATATCATTCCAACCACTCCAACAGAAACAAAGGCTGACAATTAGTCAAAACCTTAAAAGCTATAGTCACAGCATCTTAAAAGTGAATATGCTCCCTTTAAAAAGCCTACGAATGACACACAATTCCAGATAAGTGCTTTCTTGACAAGGAATGTCTAATAAAACTTGTACAGCCATGCTCTGGATGAGCAGCAGCCTGTGGGTACTTTGAAGACAACCCAACATACAAACTATTACAAGAGTCCAAAGTATTCCTCACCGATGTCTGCTTAGTTACCCGCAGGGCAAAGTCATCCAAATAAAGTTTCAACTGCTTAACTAACTGCAATTTATAAAATGTAGTCTTGAAGGACTACAAAAAGAGATTTCTACTTCTGGAGAGAGATCTGCAATTATAAGTATTTACTTAAAATACAGCAGAGAGCTTTCTGGTTACATTTAGAACTCAGCAGACTTTAATAGTCAGGGCTTAGTAGCAGCAGAGTTTTCAGTTTAAATTTAAAACACAGAGGGGAACTTTCTGGTTAAATTCAGAACCCAGCAGAGAGCTTTGTTTAAATTTAATACACAGTCAGGGCCTAGTAGCAGCAAAGAGCTTTAATTTACATCACATCAGAATATAACTTAGCATAAAAGGCAAAACAGGATCAGTATTCTTTGAGCAATATATTATTTCTAGAGACCTTTACAAAGACGACTTCTACATAGGGGGCAAGAGATCTGTGAATTTTTTAAATAGGTGTTAAAGCCAGATCAAAGAGCCATTTTGAAACACTCCCTCTATCCAAACAAGGACTGTGTTAATCACCCAGGAAATTGGTCACAGCTTACCTCAGGACAGACATAAATAGTTCAACCAGAGTTCTGTGATTCTCAGTCTTGAAGGACTACAAAAGGGGACTGCTAGTCCTGGAGAGAGATCTGCATTGTAAGTATTTACTTCTAGGAATTTTTCTAAATCTTGGGGAAAAGGAATTCTTTAGATTAACACTGATTAATCTGTGAACCCAGTGTATTTGTTAAATCAGTCAGGGCCTAGTAGCAGTAAAGAGCTTTCAGCATAAATTTAAAACACAGCAGAGAGCTTTCTGGTTAAATTTAGAACCCAAGACTCCCTCTATCCAAGCAAGGGCTGTGGGACTCCAACCCTGGAAATTGGTCACAGATTACCTTAGAAGCACAGGACAGAGTACTGTGCAGCAGCCAACTTTTAATAAGTCTTTTTCCCTCCCTCCCTAACACCTACCCACCCCTGGGATAATTGTAGCTTTATAGGTACATAAACCTCTCAAAGGAAAGGAGGTGCTATATTCACTCTCAGGGGCAGCTGTTTGTCCTCATCGGGCATATATTAAGGACCTGAGATTAATTAAGCTTCAGGTGAAAAAAGTACATTACACTTATTAGGTGTAGTTTTATTAGTATAAGTATTCCTATCAACCCTTAGTAGATAAAGAACTTAAATACCTAAATACAACTTTAAAACTAAGATGCAAACAGCAGTCCAACAGCAAGATGGGGGCTTTTCAGTCTTTTGCATTGAGTGTCATATGTATGATTTTATCCCAGTTGGTGAGGAGGTCTTACGTGTGCACTAGATGCAAGGAGCTCTTTGCTCTCAAGGAACGAGTCCGACCTCTGCAGACTAGAGTAGCATACTTGGAGGACATAAGGAAGACAGAGAAGTATACAGACAAGACCTACGGGGATATAGTACTAAAATCCCACATCCAGTCTGGCACCATCCCTGTTGTCATGGAGGAGAGGTTACGTGACAGGAGAGCATCATCCTGGTGTGGCAGGAAGTGATCCTGTCACTAGGACCTGTCCTCCAGGTGATGTAAAACCCGCTTGCACCCAGGAAGTTTCTCAAGGGCCATATGCCCATGAAGAAAGGGTTAGGACAGCCATTATAGTTGTTGATTCAATCATTAGGCATGTAGATAGCTGGGTGGCTGGTGGATGTCAGGATCACCTGGTAACAAGCCTGCCTGGTGCAAAGGTAGCGGACCTCTCGCGCCACCTAGACAAGGTCTTAGATAGTGCTGGGGAGGAGTCTGCTGTCTTGGTATATGTCAGTACCAATGACATAGGAAAACGTGTTAGGGATGTTCTGGAGTTTAAATTTAGGCTTTTAGGTAGGAAGCTGAAATCCAGAACTTCCAGGGTAGCATTCTCAGACATGCTTCCCATTCCAAGCACAGGGCCCAAAAGGCAAGCAGAGCTCTGGAGTCTCAATGCGTGGATGAGACAATGGTGCAAAGATGAAGGTTTTGTATTTGTTGGGAACTAGGGAACATTCTGGGGAAAGGAGGGGCTCTTCTGAAATGATGGGCTTCACCTTAACCGGGATGGAACCAGGCTGCTGGCATTAACCTTTAAAAAGGAGATAGAGCAGCTTTTAAACTAGATAATAGGGGAGAGCAAACAGTCGCCTAAGAGCGCATGGTTCAGAACACTGTATCCTTGAAGCAAAAGAATGAAGTTAAGGCATATCAACAGAGAGAATCCGATAAAGACAAAAGTAGCCCAAATGCCCTTGAGTATGGAGCAGACAGATTCCAAATTACCCCTGCCTTCCGATAGCCAGATTAATATGAATAAAATACAGTCTTTAAAATGTTCGTATGCAAATGCTAGGCGGCTAAAAAATAAGATGGGAGAGTTAGAATATATAGCACTAAATGAGAGGTTAGATATGATTGGTATCTCAGAGACATGGTGGAAGGAGGACAACCAGTGGGACACTGTGATACCTGGGTACAAACTATAATCGTAATGATAGAGCTGATCAAATTGGTGGAGGGGCTGCGCTCTATGTTAGAGAGGGCATTGAGTAACAAAGGATTAAAGTTTTGCAGGAAACAAAATTGCTGTAGAATCTCTATGGATTGAAATTCCACGTAAAAAGGGGAAGGTGATGGCAGTAGGGGTGTACTATCAACCGCCTGGCCAGAATGAACAGATGGATGATGAAATGCTCAAAGAAATCAGGGAAGCTAACAAAAATTACAGCACAGTAATAATAATGGGTGATTTCAATTACCCCAGTATTGACTAGGTCAGTGTCACAGCAGGACATGCTAGGGAGATAAAGTTTCTAAATGAAATAAATGACTGCTTCTTAGAGCAGCTGGTTCATGAACCAACCAGAGAGGAAGCCATATTGGACCTAGTCCTTAGTGGAACACCAGATCCGGTGCAAGTGATAAGGGTGTTGGGGCCACTTGGCAATAGTGATCTTAGCATGATCGCATTTGTTTTAATTAATGGAGGAGGGATGGTAAGGAAATCCACAGTGCTACCAGGGGGGCTATAATAAAATGAGGAAAATAGTTAAGAAAAAACTAAAAGGAGCAGTTGCAAAGGTTAAAGACTTATATCAAGCTTGGGTGTTTGTTGTTTAAAAATTCTATCTTGGAAGCCCACACCAGCTGTATTCCACGCTTTAAGAAAAGTGGTAGGAAGTCCAAAAAACTGCCAGCATGGTTTAAAGGTGATGTCAGAGAGGCTGTTACAAAAAAAAGCATCTTTCAAGAAATGGAAAAACGAGCCAAATGACGAAAACTGGAAACAGCATAACCACTGGCAAATCAGATGCAAGGCATTGATAAGGCAGCAAAGAGAGAATTTGTGAAGAAACTTGCTGTAGAAGCAAAAACACATAATAAAGACTTTTTCAAGTACATTTTCAGCAAAAGCCTGTGAGAGAGTCAGTTGGACCATTAGATGATAGAGGGGTAAAAGGGGACAAGGCCATAGCAGAGAGACTGAATGAATACTTTGCTTCGGTCTTTACTGAGGAAGATGTATGGATGTTATCCATGACTGAAGTGGTATTTAAAGGTGATACTGTGGAAAAATTGAAAGAAATATCGATACATAGGGAAGATGTATTACAATTATTTGATAAACTGAAGCATAGCAAATCACCTGGACCGGATGGTATACATCCAAGGGTGTTGAAAGAACTGAAATATGAGATTGCAGACTTGCTATTAGTACTCTGTGAAGTATCATTAAAATAATCAGTAATACCTGAAGATTGGAGGATGGCCAATGTAACACCAATTTTTAAAAAGGGTTCCAGGGGTGATCCGGGAAACTACAGACCGGTGAGCCTGACGTCAGTACCGGGAAAAATGGTAGAAACCATCATAAAGAACAAAATTACTGAACATGTAGATAGTCATGGCTTAATGGGAGACAGCCAACATGGCTTTAGACAAGGAGGATCTTGTTTTACTAATCTGTTATGTTTTTTTGAAGGTGTGAATAAACAGGTAGACAAATGAGAGTCGGTTGATATAGTGTATCTGAACTTTCAGAAAGCCTCTGACAAGGTCTCTCATCAGAGACTTTTGGCAAAACTAAAAAGCCATGAGATAGGAGGCAGTGTACTACTGTGGATCAAGAACTGGTTGAAAGATAGAAAGCAGAGGGTAGGGCTAAATGCCCAATTTTCCCAATGGAGAAAGGTGAATAGTGGAGTACCCCAGTGTGCAGGGTCCATTGCTTTTTACCATATTCACAAATTACTTGGAAATGGTAACAAGTGAGGTTATCAAATTTGCAGATGAGACAAAATTATTAAGTTGTTAAAACCCATGAGGATTGAGGAAAATTGCCAGAGGATCTTGATAAATTGGAAGATTGGGCATCCAAATGGCAGGTGAAATTTAATGTGGACAAGTGCAAAGTCATGCACCTAGGAAAGAACAACCCAAACTGTGGTGACACGATGCAAGGTTCTACCTTAGGAACCACCACCCAGGAAAAAGATTTAGGCGTCATTATGGATAACACTGTGCAGCGGTGGCCAAGAGAGCAAATAGAATGTTAGGTATTATAAGGAAAGGAATGGAAAATAAAACAAAGGATATTATAATGCCTCTGTATCGTTCCATGGTCCGACCGCACCTTGAATATTGTGTGCAATTCTGGTCGCCGTATCTTAAAAAGGATAAAGCATTATTAGAAAAGGTACAGAGAAGAGCCACCAAAATGGTAAAGGGCATGGAAGAATACCCCTATGAAGGGAGGCTAAAAAGATTAGGGCTCTTCAAACTGGAAAAGAGACGGCTTCAACCTGGAAAAGGGATCTATAAATTAATGAATGGAGTGGAATGGGTAAACGTAGATTGATTGTTTATGTCATCAGAATATAGAAAGACTAGGGGGACATGTAATAAAGCTACAGGGTAACATATTTAAGACAAATAAGAGAAAATATTTTTTCACTCAACATGTAATCAAACTCTGGAATTTGTTACCGGAGGATGTAGTAAAAGCTGTTAATTTAGCTGAGTTTAAAAAAGGTTTGGACAAGTTCCTGGAGGAAAGGACCATAAACCATTATTAAAAGGGACCAAGGATATCACTGTTTGACCAAATACAAGCATTGTGGAACCTGTGTCTTTTGGGAAAACTGCTAAGTACTTATTATCTACATTGGCCACTGTTGGAAACAGGATATTGGGCTTGATGGACACCTTGATCTGACCCCAGTATGGCATATCTTATGTTCTTATGACGATTGCACTACTTTATTAATCTGTGGGTACCCCTAATTCCCTGACAACTTTCCTTGGGGGAATAACCTGTGATAAGGAAGCTTATCATAGTTCAGGAAGAAATAATACAAGAGGTGAATTGGCTCTGAATAAGCAACCTGTGCTGGCTGGTAAAAGCACTAAAACAGAGTGTTTATTTAAAAGACTACCAGACCCAGAATGCACTGGTTTACAGAAAGTCTCTAGGAGAGCTGAAATAGGGAAACGTGTGCCTAATCAGGGAAGCAATGATGTAATCCCTAATCACCCATCTCCTAGGGCAGGGCTTGATTCAGAACACCTGGACTGTGCTAGGGTGGAGTGTCCATCTAGGCACTTTAAAGGAAGAAGAAATTATTCAGACAGACAGCAAAGAGGACAGCAACAGCAACAGAAAAGAGAACACAGAGAGCAAGGCTGGCAATGGCAACAGCAAAGGTGGCAAAGACGGCAAGAGAAGGAGAGACGGAGCCTGAACAAAAGGAAGAACAGCAAGACGTCCAGGAGGTCTAGGAAAGGAGCCCAAGGCAGTACGTATGCTGGGAGAGATTCCTGGGGCAAGCATTCTTCATTGGACTGGAAGAAACCAGAAACCAGAGGCTTGGAGATATACAGCCAGGAACCCCCAGAGAGCACCTGTAAAGGAGACGGCTGCATCTACAGAAAGAAGGAGCTCTAATACCTATTTAAGGAGGTATGGGAAAAGAGACCTAAAGTCCAGAGATTCTGTCTGGAGAGTTGGGCACAGAAGCTTTGCTACCTACTGGCCACAATACCCAGAGAGAAAACCTAATGACAACGTGATCTCAGGTATGGACTCTGATCTGTTCCCTAGCTTTGCACAAGGAAGACAGCAGGGAAACAGTTTCTATCCTGGTAGAGATCAGTTAGAGAATTCCTCTGAGCCAGTGTATGAAAGTGATCCTATGATATTTCAAGAGCAAGGGGAAATATCAAATGAGAAAGTGGAATGCATGGATTGCTCTCTGTCTAAGCCGCTGTTCTAAAGTAATCCTTAGTTAAGCATCAAACACCAAAAGGAACTGTACTGGTTTTTTTTTAGCTTCCCAGAAAAGTTTCTGTGAGAGAAAGCTTTGGGGAAAGTTGGAGCCACATGGAGAGTGGACCAGCAATGGTTTGCAGCTGGTTAAGCACCTGTGATTAGAGCAAGGCACAAGTGCACGTGGGACTTTGGAAAGAAAACTTCTTCACTGTGTGAAAGGAAGAAAGTTGTTTTTTTGATAAAGAGAATTTTCCTTTTGGGTTTATTTTTTCATTCCAGCACTGCTAAGAAAGTTTATTAGCAGGGGCTAGAAGAAAGACCTTTTCTGTTCCATCAAGGTCTTTACTAAGTTGTTGCATAAATTCAGTTGCCTTATTTGTTTTGTTTCCTGAATACAATTCCTGAAGAAATTATCCTGTTGATGTTACCAAGCATATCTGTGCGTGGGAATAACTCCCCATAAATAAAATCTGTTTTTTTGCTTTACACTCGAACTACAATTATTTATTCTTGTTGAATGGCTGGTTTTGTGTGATTGAACTACAACACCCACAATCCTTTGCAAGTTAATTCCTGTCTTTGCCAAGATTGTGGAACTTTCACAACAAGCACCCCCGTTTACAAACCACGCCTCCAATTTGTGGCTTCTGTAGAAAATTATCCAAACACATTTCCCTAAAACAGACTATCTCTGATGTCTTGGCATTCAATTTCAAGCCGCTTAAATGTAATTAGTTTGCCACATGTTCCAAGCATTCATTCAACTGATGAAAGTCCCAGCCAGGGGAACACATTTCAGTCACAGATCAAATGCCCTAAAGACTGCAAAAGGATGTTAAACAAAAGAGACAAAGAGAATCCCAGTGGAAACAAGCCCCCCCCCCCCACCATGCCAATTTCGTTGGGGAGGACCAGTCTGTCCTCATCCGAGCGCAAAAGATTCAAACTTTCCAAAAGGATTCAAGCCACTGCAACATTTGCCCATCCTACCCAAGCATTTACATGTACCAAAAGCAATTCAGGATCCACCATATCAAATCACCACTAAAATCCAGTCTAACAAGTAAAAGTGGGCAGTTCTGAACCAGATGAGAATATATCATATACAATATGGCATTCAATAATACCTCCATTCCACAACCCACCCAAAAACCTGCCTACTCAGCATCAAATGCCCGAGCCTTCTCCAAATACGAACTGAGATGGCAGTAATATGAACTGAGCTGTGACACAACATACAGATTCAATTTTAATTCATGACCTTTGTACTATTAGAAATCTGACTTCTTTGCCTAGAAAAGCCACAAATACTTGTTAGTGTGGTGTACAAAAGCTTCAGATACACATGGGGATGCCATTTTCTTTAACACAGGTATCAGGTATAGGTCCCACCCACCCTATAACCACACCCACCCCCTCAAATACAACTCCCCTTATCTCGAAAAATGAATATAGAACTCAGAAGATGGGCAAAAGGAAGTTGGTCACTGCTTTATCTGAACAACCAAAATAGCATCTGAACAACAGTAACCACCCGAGTCACTGCAAGCACTAGTAAATTGTAATATCTCTGGTCCCTCCTGATAATTTAGAGATCCAACTGCTATACTGCTAGCTAGAAGGTCACCCAACCATTCAGTTCTCGGGAAAAGTATCTGAATCAAATTCCACCCACTTTCTCCTCGCCATATTACTAAAAATGAACCCGCTACCCCTGGGTTTTAAGTGAAAAGTCTAACCTCCTGACTGCAACCCCTGGTGACAGTAACTTGATGAAGAGCCAGTCTGTCACTCTGACCAAAACAAAATGGTTTGAGTTACCATTCCCAGATACAACAAAACAAAAACTGCACTGTCAAATACAGAAAAGAAAAGAAAGGGTGAGCAGGAAAATTATAGCCCAAGGGATAGCCACAAAATTACAGAAATCACTAGAATTCACACTATTAAATCATACCCCTAACCTGGACCTTGCCTACATATCTTAACATCTCATAGCCACATTCAATCAAATTCCTTTACTGACTCAACCACCAAAATTCAAATGTAAACGTCGTCAGAATATACAAAGACTAGGGGACATGCAATGAAGCTACAGGGTAAACTATTTAAGACTAATAAGAGAAAATATTTTTTCACTCAACATGTAATCAAACCCTGGAATTTGTTACCGGAGGATGTAATAAAAGTTGTTAGTGTAGCTGGGTTTAAAAAAGGTTTGGACAAGTTCCTGGAGGAAAGGTCCATAAACCATTATTAAAAGGGACCCAGGATATCACTGCTTGACCCAATACAAGCATTGAGGAACCTGTGTCTTTTGGGGAGACTGCTAGGTACTTATGACCTAGATTGGCCACTGTTGGAAATAGGATACTGGGCTTGATGGACCTTGGTCTGACCCAGTATGGCATATCTTATGTTATTAAATCTCCCATCCTCCTTTGTAACAGACATTCCCAGGCAGCAACAAAAGAAATTACTCTCCCATCAGCCCCAATCCACACCCTTCCCTCCTGTGCCATGCCACTGAACATGCCTGATAACACTGGCTGGGTAGGCTCAAACCGGTACCATGTTACTCTTAGAAGTCAAGGACCAGGCCTGGCCATTTCATCTCTAAGAAAACGAAAATACAACTTTGATGAAAATGGATAGAACTATATAAACAGTGAAAGCTCACTGCAGAAAAGCCGCTTGAAGTAGCTAGTGACCAAGGAAGCCTGCAAAAGCACCCAAACACAAGGAAGAGTAAGGAAACCTCACTGCTATCAGCTGGGCACTGTGGATCTCAAGAAAGATTTGTCACTATCAAAAACAGACCAAGTAACACATTCAAAACGTTCAATAACAGGTCTCAGAGATTGCTCCAAATTTCAAAACTGATCTGCACTTCAAGAGCTTGGTAGTCAGAGTCTTGCAGAATGCCACCAAGGCTCTGAGAACACCAACTTGTGTACTACCTCTACTAAAGGGTCACCATTATACCTAAAGAATATCCAGATGTCTTGCAGAATCTACGGGGAGACAATGTGAAGAAATTGGTTCGTCACACAGTTGCATACAATTGGCATCTACTATATTTACAGCATTTGCTGATTAATGAAGGATGCCATACATAAGACGGAACATGATTCAGTGGTAATCATTTCTGATTTCAATGCCTCTTTAGAACTGAGAGCAGTCCCAGAGGACTCGAAAAGGATTCTTGTAGTTTCTCTACACAAAGGCATTCGTAAGGATGAGGTTGGGAACTACAGGCTGGTTAGTCTGAGCTTTGTGGAAAGGTTGCTAAAACAGAGGATAGTAAGGTTTCTGGATTGCAGGATCCGAGGGTGGAATGTTTTTTCTCAAGGTAGGTCTCATCATTCAAATCTGATTAATTTCTTTTTCTGAGTGACCAGAGTTGGCCCAATGGAGAGCGCTAGATGTGGTATAATTAGATTTCAGTAAAGCCTTTGACACTATTCTGCACAGGGGACTTACAAATAAACAGACTGTGCTAGGAATGGGCCCTAAGGTGACCGTCTGTATTAGAAAATGGTTCAGTGAGAGGCAACAAAGGGTATAGATTAAAAGAGTTCACTCAGAAGAGAAGGATATTATCAGAGTTATGCCGCAGGGATCTGTCCTTGGTCCAATTTTTTAAAAACATTTTTGTAAGTGATTTTGCAGAAGGGCTGTAGAATAAGGTTTATCTCTTTGCAGATAAAGCATAGTTATTCACCTGTAACAGGTGATCTCCGGGAACAGCAGGAATTTAGTCCTCACATATGGGTATTGTCGGTACCGACGGAGCCTGTGCGGGAACGCTCCCCAGCGTCCAATTAGAAAGCTTTTGGGAGCAACCCACAGCGCCTGCGTGCTGCCTTCCCGCCTTTCCCAACTGCCTCTCTCCAGTTGAGTTTTAAAGCTGAGACAAAGAGAGAGAGAGAGAGGGAAAGGAAAGAGATAGATAGAGAGATACAACTCCTAGGGGAGGTGGGTGGGTTGTGAGGACAAAATTCCAGATGTTCCCGGAGATCAACTGTTACAGGTGAGTAACTATGCTATCTCCAGGAACAATCAGGAATGTAGTCATCACATATGGGTACTCCCTAGCTTTAGGTGCCAGGGAGAGACCCCAGAAGTTGTGTGTCCCTGAACAGGGCTCCACTTCCCCCCATGGATCTCTGGCATCCTACCAGGGATGGCGGGTAGGAGTTGATTAGGTATGGAACAGGTGTAGGAGAACAGCCTGATCAAACAAGGCATCCCGGCGGGAGTCCTTGTCCAAGCAGTAATGGGCTGTGAAGGTATGAACCGAGGCCCAAGTGGCTGCTCGACAGATGTCGTCGATAGACACAGAGTGCAGATGAGCCATTGAGGCTGCCATGGCTCTCACATTGTGAGTTGTGACATGGCCCTCCAGAGAAAGGTTCTTACTCTGATAGGCGAAGGAAATACACTGAGCAATCCAGTTAGACAGTGTTCTCTTGGAGACTGGAAGTCCCAAATGAGAAGGATCAAAAGCAACAAAGAGTTGAGATGACTTTCTATGTTGCTGTGTTCTTTGTAAGTAAAAGGCTAAAGCTCTTTTACAGTCCAAGGTATGAAGATTCCTCTCTGCATTTGATGCATGAGGCCTTGGAAAAAACACAGATAGGTAGACCGCTTGGTTTAGATGAAAAGGCGAGACCAACTTTGGCATAAAGTGTGGATGAGTCCTAAGGACTACCTTGTCATGATGGAACATTGTATAAGGTGGATCAGCTACTAGCGCTTGCAACTCACTAATGCGGCGTGCTGATGTGATTGCAATGAGAAAGATAACCTTCCAAGAAAGGAATTTCAAGGAGGTAGTAGCTAAAGGTTCAAAAGGTGGCTTCATGAGCTGCCCAAGAACCAGGTTTAAGTCCCATGCCACCGGTGGTGGCCTAATGGGAGGCTAAGTTAAAAGCAGGCCTCTCATAAATCTTGCTATAAGAGGATGAGAGGAAATAGGCTGTCCATTTAGAGGCTTAAAGGAAGCTGCAATAGCACTCAAATGGACTCTTACTGAATTAGTCTTAAGACCTGCATTGGATAAATGAAGGAGATACTCCAGCAATGATTCCAGAGGTATCGCAAGGGGGTTAAGACTCTTCTGCGAACACCATATGGTAAACCTTTTCCACTTAAAAGCATAAGAGCGTCTTGTGGAAGGTTTCCTGGAAGCAAAAAGAATATCTTTTACTTGCTGAGGAAGATTAAGATCTTGGAGATCTAGGCCTTCAGCAACCAAGCCCTGAGATGCAGAGACTGGGGATTGGGATGCCACAACATTCCATCCTCCTGAGATAGGAGATCTGGAGCAGACCCTAACTTCAGGGAGGGAGCTTGAGAGAGATGTAGAAGCAGAGGGTACCACACTTGCCGTGGCCAATGTGGAGCTATGAGAATCATATGGCCTCTGTCTCTCTGAAGCTTGAACAGGGTTTTGGGAATTAGGGGAATGGGTGGAAAGGCATACAGGAAGTCTTGACCCCAGTAAAGGAGGAAAGCATCCCTGGCATGAGCCCCCTGAGCCGGAATTCTGGAACAGAACTGGGGAAGTTTGGCATTCCACGGACTTGCAGAGAGGTCTATGTCCGGGGTTCCCCAAAGTTGAAATATCCTCGCCACCTGGTCTGCATGCAGAGACCACTTGTGTGGAAGCAGAACTCGACTGAGTCTGTCTGCCCAAGAGTTTTGAATGCCTGGCAGATACACTGCCAAAAAATGAATCTGATGCTCTCTGGCGAGGGCCCATAGTCGCAAAGCTTCGTTGCAAAGCGACAGAGAGCCTGTTCCCCCCTGCTTGTTCACGTAGAACATGGCTACTTGATTGTCCGTATGAATGAGGACTGTCTTGTAGCTGAGCAGGGTGTGGAACACTCGCAGAGCAAGAAAGATTGCTCTGAGCTCCAAGAGATTGATATGTAGATAACTCTCCTGTGGAGACCAGGTGCCCTGGGTGGAGAGGTCTTGCAGATGAGCTCCCCAACCCATTGGAGAAGCATCTGTTGTGAGAGTTGCTTGGGGTAAGGGTTGTTGAAAAGGGGACCCCAGCAACAGGTTTTGAGTGGACTTCCACCACTGGAGGGACAAAATAAGGCGACTTGTGTTTGCTATTTTGTCTGACAGGCATCCTGATGCCTGGGTCCATTGGGTGGATAAAGTCCACTGAGCTGCCCTCATATGGAGGTGAGCATAGGGAACCACATACACAGTAGATGCCATGTGGCCTAGTAGTTGTAACATTTCTCGAGCAGTTAGATGAGGCTTTAGCACTGCTTGAGAAGCTAACTGCACTAGGCGAAGGCAACGGGCCTGGGGGAGATAGGCCCTTGCCTTTGTGGCATCCAGCAAAGCTCCTATGAACTCTAAAGACTGAGTGGGAGTTAGACTGGATTTTGGAATATTTATTACCAGCCCTAAATACTGAAGGATACGCATTGTGCAGGATAGAGAAGTCCTGGCCTCTGACTCTGTTGGGGCTCGAATGAGCCAGTCGTCTAAGTAGGGGAAGACGAATATCCCTAGAGTGCGGAGAAATGCTACTACAACAGCCATGCATTTCGTGAACACCCTTGGTGCTGAGGCCAGGCCAAAAGGAAGCACCCTGTATTGGTAGTGCTTTCCCTGAAAAAGGAACCGAAGGAACCTTCTGTGAGTTGGATGGATGAGAACATGGGTGTACGCATCCTTGAGATCTAGAGAACAAAGCCAATCCTGACTCTGAAGGTATGGCAGCAGAGATCGGAGAGAAATCATTTTGAATTTCTCCTTGACAAGGAATTTTTCAATTCTCTGATGTCTAAGCTAGGTGTGTAACCCCCTGTTTTCTTTGGGATAAGGAAATAAGGGGAATAGAACCCTGTACCCTGCTGATGAAGGGGTACTTCTTCTATTGCCCCTTGGGCAAGAAGGATAGTGACCTCCTGACCTAATAGGTTGATGAGAGAGGTCGGAGAATTGAACTGCTTTACTATTGTGTGAGGGGGGCATGCTTGAAAAATGAAACTTGTACCCCTTCTTTATGATGGAGAGTGTCCAATGCTCTGCTGTTATTTGGCCCCATCTGGGGGCAAAATGACATAAATTTCTTGGAATGGTGGAAGGTTCTGGTCCCCCGAGAACCAGGAAGGCTAAGTTCTCTAGATGAGAGTCAAAGGCCCTATGGAGGCTGAGCCTGCTGGGCCGGTTGAGGCCTAGCAGCCTTTGCTTTCTTCTGTTTGGGTGGTTGCTGACCTTTCCTGGCAAGCTGACCTGCAGAACGTCCCTGCTGAACATAAGCAGGATAAAATCTTTTCTTTTTAGAAAAGAATGGTTTCTTGAACAATTTCTTCCTAGCAGGATCAGCAGTGGACTTCGATAATCTATCCAAGGTGGAATTTTCAGCATCCATTTCATTGGCCTTTTCCTGCCAATCTTTACCAAACAGGTTCTCACCAGTACAAGGGATATTTCCCAATTTGTCTTGTACCCAGAGCTCTAGATCAGATGCCTGGAGCCATGCAATTCTACGTGCACCTATGGCAATAGCCGAGATTCTGCTTATGCACTCAAAGTAGTCAAAGGCTGCACGGTTGGAAAATTTAGAAACATCTTGGGCATGTTTGACCAAAGTGAGAAAATCCTGTCTTTTATCCTCAGGAAGAAAAGGACTTAAAGCCTCTAAATCATCTGTGACCTCCTTCAGGAACATTCCCATGTAGAGACTATAGGAACTGATCCTGGCAGAAAGCATGGAAGCTTGGAAGACCCGACGTCCAAAAGCATCCAGGGTTCTGCACTCACGTCCTGGAGGATTAGAGGCATGCCTTTTTGCACTCTTGATCCTTCTCATAGCTGACTCCACTACAATAGAGTGGTGAGGAAGCCGAGTCTTATGGAACCCAGGACAAGGAGGGACTCGATACATAGTATCCAGTCTACGTGAATGAGGAGAGGTGGTAAGAGGTGTTTCCCACATCCTTAACATGAGATCATATAAAATCTCATGAATGGGCAAGGTAGCTGCCTCCTTAGGAGTTTTGGGATATTGTAGAATTTCCAACTCCTTGGCCCTTGGCTCTGTTTCAGGGGCCACAGTAATGGACAGGCCCCGAGCCACCTCCCTGATAAAATCTTGGAAGGAAATATCCTCTGGAGGAGACATCCTGCGTTTAGGGAAGGAGAGCTCCTCTGGGAGAAGCATCGCTGCATCGACAGAACTGTCAGAATCCTCAGATTCTTCTGAGGACTCAAAGTATCGTCTGTCCGGATGCTCTTGAAGAGCCCGATACACGTACCGACCAAAGTCGGTACCGGGGTATCGGTACTGGAGGTCATCGGATGACTGGGTACCGGCAAAGCAGACACCGATGCCGATGTCGATGCTATCGGTGCCGGTACCGATACCGAGGCCGGTGGAATTGTCTGTCGCAGTCCCGAGGGCGCCGATGCCGCAAGGAAAGCAGCCAGACTGCGTTCCATAGCCAGAACTCTCTGGTCTATCGATGCTGCCAATGCCTGGATGTCGGTACCGAAGGAGACCGCCGGTACCCCAGAGCATGGCACCAGTAGTTCTGCCGAGGTCGAGGCCTTGAGAACATCCTGGAACCCCGATAATGCTTTGGAAGCCAAAGCCTCCCGCCGGGGTAATTTTGCTGGTGCAGAATACTCAAGGGCAACGCCAGAGGCATCTCGATGCTTAGAAGGAGATCTACCCTTTGAGGACCAGCTGGATTTATGTTTAGTTACCTGAGATCCACGGGAGGAAGAAGCCCTGGAAGACGTCGATGCCACCGAAGCTGCATCAGAGGGAAACAGGGTACTGAGCTTAGCAGCTCGGTTCTGCCAACCTCTTTTAGACATCATGGCGCAGGACATACAATCTGTGATGGAATGGTCAGGACCTAAACATTTTAGACACCATCCATGGGTGTCGGTGACGGAAATGGCACCGCCACACTTGGTGCACTTTTTGAAACCTGAGGCAGGTTTCTCCATGGTAAGGAGAAGTTTTTGGGCCTAAGGCCCAAAAAGGCGCCTGCACCTGAAGAAAAAGAAAAAAGAGAATATATATATTTTTTTTTTACAGAAATAAGAAGAGAAAAAAACGGCACTACCGGTAGAGCGTCGAGGAAGGCAGACGCGACCACAAAAAAGAAAGAAATAAAAAAGAATTCTTCTGCGGTGAAAGGAACACGACCTGCTGGGTCCGCGGAAAAAGAAGAACTGGAGATAGGCAGTTGGGAAAGGCAGGAAGGCAGCACGCAGGTGCTGTGGGATGCTCCCAAAAGCTTTCTAATTAGACGCTGGGGAGCGTTCCCGCGCAGGCTCCGTCGGTACCGACGATACCCATATGTGATTACTACATTCCTGCTTGTTCCTGGAGATTACCATAATCTGCAATAGGATAGACGCCCAAGAAAGTGTAGATAGCATGAGGAGGGATCCAGCGAAGCTTGAAGAATGATTGAGAATTTGGCAGCTGTGATTTAATATTAAAAAAAACTCAGGGTCATGCATTTGGGCTGCAAAAAGCCAAGGAGTGGTACAAAAGAAGAGTGGGACCTTGGGGTGATTTTCTGATTGGCTAAGCAAGTAGAAAAGGCAAGAAAGAAAGCCAGAAAGATGCTTGGGTGCATAAGAGGAGTAATGGCCAGCAAGAAGGAGTGCCTCTCTATAAGTCTTGGGTGAGACCTCACTTGGAGTATGGCATGAAATTCTGGAAACTGCACTTTCGAAAGGATAACATAACAGGATGGAGTCATTCCAGAGGGCAGCTAATAAAATGGTCAATGGTCTTAGTCAGGCATATGGGGATGGACTTAAATATCTCAATATGTATACTTTAGAAGAAAGGTGGGAGAGACGTGATATGAGAGAAACCTTTAAATACCCTAGTGGCTTAAATGCCCAGGAGAGCCTCCTTCAATTTAAAAAAAAAAGCTCTGTAACGAAGGAACACAAGATGAAAATGAAAGGGGAAGGGAGTAATTTGAGGAAATAGTTCTTTATGCAAAGAGTGGCAGATGTGTGGAATATCCTTCCAGTGTTAGTAGTAGGGATGAGGACTATTATATATCTAAATTTAAGAAAGAATGGAACACAGAAGACCTTTAAGGGATAATGGACTGTAAAGCTTAGCAGCTTAGTTTAGACTTAGATCTACCTCTCTGCATTTGAAATCTCTCCAGGAATCCAGGCCTGAATGCATCACCACTATCGAAAACTGAACATGGCCAAAACTGAGCTCCTTATCTTCCCTCCTAAGCCCACATCCTCCCTTCCTCCATTGTCTATTTCTGTGGATAAAACTCTATTTCTCTCAGTTTCCTAGGCTCACAACCTTGGGGTTATCTTTGATTCCTCTCTCTCCTTTTCCACACACATCCAACAGATAGCTAAAACCCATCTACAACATTGGGAACATTTATCCCTTCCTTTCTGAACACACTACTAAGATCCTTATCTATCCTTTTGTCATCTCCTGTCTAGACTATTAGAATGTCCTCTTCGCTGGTCTTCCTATGAATCATCTCTCCCTACTTCAATCTGTTCAAAACTCAGCTGCATGGCTAATCTTAGAAACATGTCAGCAGAAAAAGACCATATGGACTATCTAGTCTGCCCTTCCATATCTAATACTATAGTCTTCCGCCAGTGTCGCTATGCTCATGTCACCCCTCTTCTTGGCTCCCTTATCCATTTCCACATCCAGTTCAAACATCTATTACTGACCTATAAGTGCCTTCATTTGGCTGCTCCTCATTACCTTTCCTCTCTTCTTTCTACATCCCTCCTCAGGAATTCTGCTCTTCTGGCAGATAACGTCTATCTGTGCCCTTTTCTTCCACTGCCAACTCCAGACTTTAATCTTTCTCCCTTGCTGCTCCTTATGCCTGGAAAAAACTATGGAGTCTGTATGCCAGGCTCCATCTATGGCCCTGTTCAAATCCAGGCTGCAAACTCACTTCTTTGGGTCTGCTTTTGGATCCTAATATCTCCGTCTCCTGTTCATCTCCTATGTATGTCCTTACCATTCCCTTAGATATATCCTATTCCCTAGTTGTGTTGTCTGTCTTGACTAGACTGTAAGCTTTTGTGAGCAGGGACTGTCTCTAACATGTCTCTATAGAGTGCTGTGAATGCCCTGTAGCACTATACAAATGATAAGCAGTAGTAGTAGTAGTACTTAGTAGTTGGTACAAAAGGGAAGACTGGATAGGCATATGGCCTTTATTCGCCATTGTTTTTCTATGTTTCTATTTTAATCTTGGTTAAATTCAGGATAATAATTTTTCTTAAAGCATATGCAATATTAGGATTCAGAGAAGCATCATTGCATGTGTGAATTATTTAAACAATATTATTTTGACTTGCTCACATACTTGGTACATAGTAATTTGAAAGCATTTATAAATTTTAATTTATCATTAAAAATCACAATCTTTGTAAATTGTAATTGCTATTATTCACTGATTTTATTACTAAATCTTCCATATTTTCAAAGAAATATTAATTCTACAATGGCATGTAGATACAATGGATTACCTTACCTCTAACAGGGTTTTCCACAGAAAGCAGCATACATTGGAGACTTAATTTCTGATGACGATAATTTTTAAAGGAATACATGACATGGTTCCAGCATATTTTCAAAATGTTTTAAAGAGAGATACACACATAAGATCTTTGTGGTCACATGATCAGCCCTTCTGGTGGTTCCTTCAGTAAGATTTATGTGCAAAATTGAATATAGGGCCAAATCTTTTGTGTGTGCCGGTCCAATATAATGGAATAAGTTTACTTCTGATTCTCAAAAAGAAAATTATTTCATGAGTTTGAAGAACCTGTAAAAGCTTACTTATTTAGGCAGACCTATGGGAACTGATTTCTATTGATGTATTTTTATTTGGAGTACAAGTGTATGTTTATTGTTTGCTTTGTGTGATTTTATTGTAATGTAGTATTTCTTATGATGGCTTGTAAGTTACTTAATACTTTAAAAATAAATACTCATTTGTCATTTACTATTCTGTTAGGGCTTGTTGAAGAGTTATATGCAGACGCCTAAAAAGGACTGATGCCTTGCTTACATATGGTGCGTACGAGGTATAGGATACAAGAGAAATATACCTTCCCCTATCTTAGGGGACAGTATTACAAGCCAACTATCACTTAAATTAAAGCCAGTTAGGATATATCTTAACAGAGAGTAGAATAGGATAAATATTCTTTGAGCATATAGCGAGAAATTCTTTTATAAAGACCTTTTACAAAGAAGTCTTCCAGATGCGAGGCAAGAGAAGTATGAAATTGTTTTAAATATGTATTAAAGCCAAGAGGCAGATCAAAGTGATAACTTGAAAGGAAATTAAGAGATTGCCTTAGAAGCACAAATATGAATTGGTCATCCCTCTCACTCACCCCAGGCATAATTCTTCTTTTATAGCCTCCTAAACCAGTTAAGGAGAAGAGGGTGATCTTAATCAGTTAAAAAAGTGAGTGAGTATCTTCATTAGCAAGTTATTAGGTCTTAGGAGTAATATAGTAACATAGTATATGGTGGCAGATAAAAACCAGCATGGTCCATCTTGTCTGCCCAGCAAGGTGGCAAGAGTAGGTGCGCCTGCCACTCAGTGCAGGTCACCTCTACTTGTTGAGATATCAAAGACAGTTAAGTTTATTTTGATTTTATCCTTTTTCTAAAAAGTGATCCACTGTCTCTGTCCCATGCCATTCTGAATTCTGTCACTGTTTTTGCCCTCACCACTTCCATCGAGAAGGCATTCCAAGCATCCACCACATTTCAGTGAAAAAGTATTTACTGATGTTGTCTTTCAGTTTAACCCCTTGCAGCTTCATGTTATGTCCTCTAGTATTACATGTTATGTCCTCTAGTGTTTTATTGAGTACATCAAGTTTTTTGACTGTGTAAACTATGAGAAATTCTGGGCCACATTAAGAAGCATGGATATACCAGAACATGTGATTGGGGCAAGGTACTTCAGGCCGGAAGGTTGGGGGTTCAAATCCCACTAGAGGACAGCAACCTTGGGCCGGAAGGACTGGGGTTTCTAGTCCCACAGGTGCTCCTTGTGGTCTTGGGCAAGCCACTTAACCCTCCATAGCCTATGTTCCCTGTAAAATAGTTATCTCCAAGTTATAATGCCCTGTTCACTGTAATTTCAGTTTGTTCAATGTAAACCGCACTGATGCAGAATAGCGCGGTATATAAGAGAATGTAAATAAATGTGATTGTTCTCTTGCACAACCTTTACATTGATCAAGAAGCAACGGTTCGAATGGAACAAGGAGAAACAGAATGGTTTAAAATCAGCAAAGGTGTACGACAAGGCTGCATACTTTCCCCCCTACCTGTTTAATTTATATGCAGAAAAAATCATCAGAGAAGCATGACTGCATGAAGACAACAGAGGTGTGAAGATTGGTGGGAGACTCATCAACAACCTCCGCTATGCTGATGATACCACATTACTGGCTGAAAGTGAAGAAGATCTGAAACATTTGTTTCTCAAGATCAAGGAACATAGTCTTAAAATGGGTCAGCACCCTAACATTAAGACAACAAAGATCCTGACAACTGGCAAAATCAATAAGTTCATCGTTGATGGAGAAGAAATCAAAATAGTGGACAACTTTAACCTACTTGGATCAACTATCTATAAAGAAAGGACAAGCAGTCAAGAAATCTGATGAAGCATTGCTCTTGGCAGAATGGCTATGAAGGACCTAGACAAGATACTCAAGAGCAGAGATGTCTCTCTAAATGCAAAGATTCAACTTGTTCAAGCCATGGTGTTTTCAATAACGTCATATGGATGCAAACGTTGGACAGTGAAAAAGATAGAATAGACTAGTGTTCCTTGAGGGGAACACTAAAAGCTCTTTAAACTTATTAGGTAAAATTGTATTGGTTCAAGTATCCCTATTTCCCTAGCATCTTTACATAACTTAACAACTTTAATCAGCTAAAAGAAATCTTTAAAACTAAGATGCACACAGCAGTACAGAAGTCAGATGGGGGCTACTTTTGGAGAGATATCTGGAGAGAGATACGAACATAAGATATGCCATACTGGGTCAGACCAAGGTCCATCAAGCCCAGTATTCTGTTTCCAACAGTGGCCAATCTAGGTCATATGTACCTAGCAGTTTCCCCAAGAGACACAAGTTCCACAATGCTTGTACTGGGTCAAGCATTGATATCTTCGGTCACTTCTTAATAATGGTTTATGGACCTTTCCTCCAGGAACTTGTCCAAACCTTTTTTAAACCCAGCTACACTAACAGCCTTTACTACATCCTCTGGTAACAAATTCCAGAGTTTGATTACATGTTGAGTGAAAAAATATTTTCTTTTATTAGTCTTAAATAGTTTACCCTGTAGTTTCATTGCATGTCCCCTAGTCTTTCTATATTCTGATAAGGTAAACAATCGATTTACGTTTACCCGTTCCACTCCGTTCATTAATTTATAGACTTCTATCATATCTCCCCTCAGCCATCTCTTTTCCAGGTTAAAGAGCCCTAACCTTTTTAGATCCGCAACTAAGTATTTATTTCTGGGAATTTTTCTAAATCTTGGGGAAAAAGGAATTCTTCAGATTAAAGCTGATTAATCTGTGTAAATTAGAATCCAGTGTATTTGTTAAATCAGTCAGGGCTTAATATCAGCAAAGAGCATTTAGTTTAATTTTCAAACTCAGCAGATAGCTTTCAGTTTGAGTTTAAAATCCAGCAGAGTTTCAGTTTAAATTCAGAACCCAGCAGGAAGTTTTCAGTTTTAATTCAAAACTAAGCAAAGAAATTTCAGTTAAACTGAAAGTCCAGCAGAGAGTTTCTAGTTTAAATTTTTTTTTTTTTATTTATAAGTTTTCAATTGATACAACCACCAACCAAAGAAAAGGACAATCCTAGGATACAAAATAAGTACAACATTGTACAAAAAGAAAAATAAAGGCAATTTCAATATCGATTAAGCCCACATTACTGGGACCTGAGAAGTGATATATAAAAGGAAAAAGAGGAAAGGAAAACAAGGCTTTAAGAAAACAGCCTACAACAGGGAGGTACATTTAATTACTCATCCTCTACTGCCTGCTCTAAACCCTGCCTATCTACAATAAACTGCTCCAAGTGGGCAACGTCTGAAAAAACATAAGTTGCACCACTGTAAGTCACAACACATTTACAGGGAAATCGTAGGAAAAACGTAGCACCCAACTTAAGGACACGAGGCTTCAAGGTTAAGAAAAGCCTCCGTCTAAGTTGGGTGCTACGTGCCACATCGGGAAAGATATTCACTCTGTGTCCACAAAAAACCATTGACTTATATTTGAAAAAGGCTTTCAAAATTCTCTGTTTCAACTCCAGAGATTGCAGGACAACAATTAGTGTGGACCGAGAGTTAATCACATCGGCAGAGTCTTCAAGAAAAGCTGTTAATTCTGAAATGGAAGGCTCAAGCACATCGAGCCCACCTTCAGAGTTCACAGTTCATTTAAAACGTGAAACATAATATAAATGAGACACCTCTACAGGATCCATTATGAGCAAGACTTCCTTCAGGTATTTCTCAAATAAAATTTTTGGAGAAAGAAGAGAAGTACACGGAAAATTCAGGAGTCGAAGATTATAGGCACGCAGAGTATTTTCAAAAGCCTCCAATTTAGCATGCATTATCAGGGAATCTTTCATACCCCCCACATTAGTCGATTGTAACGTGGAAACCTGTGACTCTAATCTAACAACAGCCAAATCTACTGAAGACACTTTATCACTTAACTGTTGAAAAGTCGAAACTGCTTCTTGCGAAAAATCACACAGGGAACCAAGAGTAGAGGACAATTTAATATTAATACCCTGTATAGCAGCCCAAAGATCCTTTAAAGTGATCTCCTTCTCCGGTAACAGAGGGGGAAGACCAGAAAGGTCTCCCTCCTTTGCTAACCTAACAGGCGTAGGCAAGATAACCCCACAATTAAGAGTTACTCTTGCCGAATCAATATCTTTCCCCGGCGATAAAAAGGGTACTAATGTAGCAGGGCAGGAAGGTGGGGTCCTCCCTCCAGAACTGAGAGAAGGACCCTCCGGAGAGGACTGTGCTACCGGTCAGGAGATAAAATGCCTATCAAGAGGGCCCACAACAGGGGCGCTATCAGCGGGCATACCTTCCACTCGCCCCACTTTCAAATTCCTCTTCCCCATTAAGATCTCACAACATGGAAAAATAAACAGCAAAACAACAAGAAACCTTCTCAAGCGTCTTCCACCTCAGTGGCGCCAAAGGGGCGTACCCAGCCCCTTTGAACACGCCCCTTCGAATCACACTCCGCTGACACGCTCCGCGGTCAAAACCATGCAATCATATATACACACAGGGTCCTCGCTGAAGATAGGTGTCCCCACGCTGCCCGCCCAGCAATTAAGGGGGAGGCAAGTGTCTCAGCAAGGCACCAAACGGTAACAGTTCCCGGGGCTCACAGTCACGCCCCTTTCACCTCCAGCTCGAATCACACCAGGTCCACTGGCCCAATTAATCTTAAACCCCAATACACCCCCCCCCCTGAATTGCTTTAATTCTGCCATAAATATTGGCAATGCCAATAATGGCCAGGTAACAAACAATAATAGATCATCTGCGAACAATGCTAATTTATGTTCCTCTTGGCCTATCTGTAATCCAGTTGCATCCCTATTGCTCCTTAACCTTCCTGCCAAAGGTTCCATAACTAAGGAGAATAATAAAGGCGATAGCGGGCATCCTTGCCTTGTGCCTCCCTCCAGTTGAAAAAATTCAGAGTACCTCCCATTTATTTTTACCGTAGCTTCTGGACTCTCATACAATGCTTTGATCCATGCCATCAATCCAAGTCCTATGCCTATCTTCCTCAACACCGTAAACATAAAACTCCATTCCACTCTATCAAAGGCCTTCTCAGCATCAATTGCTAACAGCAACATATCCTGCCTTTGCTTTTTTGCTGCCCATATCGCCTGAATGGCCTCCGGATATTATCCCACGTATTTCGACCTTGGATAAAGCCGGTCTGGTCTGGATGTACCAGCCTTGGAAGTATTCCCCATAGCCTGTTTGCCAAGATTTTCATTAATATCTTCCCATCGGTATTCAACAGTGATATAGGCCTGTAAGATCCACATAGTGCCGGATCCCTGCCAGATTTCACCAAGATCGATATCCCCGCCTGTTGCATAGCTAGAGCCAGCGGTCTCCCCTGTAATACATCATTAAAAAGCCTCTGCAACACCGACGCCAACTTCTCCCTGAATTTTTGGTAAAAGATTGTTGATAAACCATCAAGACCTGAATATTTATTGGGAGCCATCTCACTTATCACTTCGTAGATCTCCTCTAAACTAATATTCTGGTCCAGTGTCTCTCTATCTATATCATTAATCTCTGGTAGGATGCCCCCCCCTCCCTCAATTATTACTCTGCCCTCTCTTCCGAGCTAGATATCTCGCTTTTATATAGGTTTTTATAGTAATTCACAAATTGCTCCCTAATATCTCCAGTCCGGAATAACAATCGATCCCCAGGCCCTTTAATTTTCACTATAGTAGACCATCTTTCTCGTTCCCATAAATTCCTAGCTAACAACGTACTCGCTTTGCTATTAAATTCATAGCAATTCTGATTAACTCACCACAGCTGATATTGCACTAACTCCATCTGCAAAGCCACCAACTCCGCTCGAGTTTGTTCCAATTTTACCCTAATCTTTATTACCCCTCCGTATTTATGGCACTGTTCCAATTCCTTAATAGCTCTTAATAAGTTTTCAACCCTTCCCTGCCTATCCCTTTTTTTACATGCTGCCCACTGTAACAATTTCCCCCTTAGAACTGCCTTCAGCCCGTCCCACAGAATTTCCCTGGATACTTCCCCTGTATCGTTCACTGCCAGATACTCTCTAATTTCTTCTTCAACACTTTGTATCACCCCTTTATCTTGCAACAGGCTCTCATTAAGGAGGACCGGGAAAGCTGGGGTCTGAAACATGACGTTATGTACAGAAATATATGTCATCCGAATATAGACCTTGGAGACTGCAGCAGAAAGACGGATTATTGTCTTGGCGTTGAAAGTGGAGGGCTCGCTGGACTGGATTGGACGCTGGAACTAAGTGTAGACGGCATCAGAATGACTTTCTGGCTGGAGCTCTGGACACCCGTTGAGACAAGGAGTGAAGCTAAGTACTTTCTGTGTAATTGTAGTATAAATATCTCTAAGGGTAATTGGGGTATTATCCCTTGTTGTGCTAGGGGGAGGACGACTCCCTCTTTTAAATAAGAATAAAAAGGAAGGTTTACCATGAGAGAGGGTTACTCCTTTCACGGTAAACAAGCCTTTACACTGGCAACTCTCTAGAGGGCTTGAGGTTTATCTCTTGGTTTTGTGAATAATCATGTACTGGCAATGTCCCAGTTTTTATACTGTTTTCTACTATTTTGTTTTTTGATTGGTCTTGTTTTGTTTGATTCTTTTGTGTGTCAAATATGTGTGCATATATATGTAGTCCAAAGCCATTTCACTGGCCACTTCTTTTTAGGAGATATTGGACATTAAGGGATTGAATTGCAAGGGTACCTATAATATTGACTACAACTGTAAATACTCACTTTTTCGCATGTAATCATCATGCCCACTGTGCTATGTTTTAGCACAGTGTTCTTGCTCTGGATTTTCCCGTGCTAGCTTGCTTTCTGCATTAGAGAGCAACAGTAGCGTGGGAAAATCCTGAGCAAAATGCCATGGTAGGCATAGTGCAGTTTGCTGCATTGGTCCATGAGTCTTCCTGCCTTAAGAACCTCTTGCCCTTGAACTTTTCATTCTATGGTCCTTCACTTAGTAGGCTAGATATGTAAATATGTGTAGTGCATCACCCATTTCCTTCCTTCCTTCTAGGCAGTAAATTATTAAGAATGTGTAAGCTTGTTTTTTCTCTCATGCTGCATCGAGGGAAACACTGTCCCCTGTATTAAAGAGCTTTCCTTAGCTACATAGCTGCTTGTGTGTAAGTGATGAAGCTCTTAGTTTGGCTTTCAAAGCTGTAGTCCACATTGTCTTAAGAGCAGACTGATGCCCTATTTTCCTTCTCATTCATGATCAACTGATGATATGCTGCTTATGATTTCATCAATAGGAAGTAAAACCTAAAATGACCTGTGATGGTCTCAAAAGATCACATAATAGAATATTTATTAGATATTTTTAAGAAGCACCACAGTCTATAAAGACCTCTGTATTCCCCGGATCCTAGAAGTCTACATAACTTCTAATGGGGCCGGTGAAACACCTTTTCAGTGGATGGTGTTGGTGGTAGGCACGAGGCAAACAAACCTCCACCCCCCAAGGAAACTAGTTGCTGATGCTGCGTGCAGAAAACTGTTGGTCAGGTCATTATTCTGGTGATCCACCCCTTTCTCCTGCCTATGTTTCTAACACAGATACACAGAAACTGATGACACTTAGGGTAACGTTGTCCCGTTTCAGATTTAATATCATAAAGCCTGCCCAGTCTTAAACTTTACCCAAACATTCTTGTATATTTCTGTATAAAAAAAATAAAAATCATTGTTGTTGCTGAATGCTTACCTCAGTGAAGCTATGATTTTCTGCACCGCACTGTATACTATATCTTTGAGGGAAATTCCTAGAGGTCCAACTGACACGTCCAACAATTTTTGGATCATATCCAGAGGCTGACCCTCCATACATATGGTTACTGCTAAATTGTTGATTTTCTTTTTCTCTGATCTGGATAAATCATACATAAAGCTATACTTCTTTTGGAGATCCTAAAAAAAGACAGTACATAAACTAATGAAGTATAGATATCACATTATGAATCACAAGCTTTACCTGTAAACTGACAAAGAAGTTTACTACTGGTAGGTAATTCAGAGTGTAAAATGCTGCATCAGGACGTCAGGTTAATCAATGCTGTACACGTAACTTTATTCACTCTACTGTATGCATATGACATCTTATCATTGTCCCCTTCTCCCTGTTCATTCTGAATACTCCAGTGTTATAATGTTAAGTTGAGAAAAACATATGTTAATGTGTTCTCTGTAATGTTAAGTTATATGTAAGCCACTTTTATTATTGGAAATATGGTATATAAGACTTTTAAATAAATAAAATAAATAACTGTATTTCATCAATAGTTTAAACTTGTGTACTGCTCCTGGGCTGAGCAGACCCACAGTGAAATGCTAGAACGTTTAAAGATTAATGGCGGGGCTGAATAAGCAAGCCGTATTTAAGTTCAAATGCTAGCTTGTGTTGGCATGGCTTTGTTTTGCTGTGACTTTCCTGAGTTTCATATCCAAGGAAGAAATGTATTCTTTTTGCTGAAGAGCAGATATTTTAGGCATGCTTTTTGCATTCAGTACATATCAACATAAATTTGAAAATAAATTACTCATTGGAATTACATATTCAGAGGCGGGGAGGGGGAGGGGGCACAGGATTATCTGTACACACACATATTCCAGTAATTAATATTTTAGCTTGTTAACATAGAGATGTTGACATTAAGGTCTTCCAGAAGGGCCTTTCATTTGTTCCAACTATTCAATATAACCCTATGCAGGCGCGTATTGATCTTTAGACGAAAACTATGACTACAGAAGTTCTTTTCTAAACAGCATGCATAAATGATTTATCTATTGTTTCTAAGAGCTTGAAATGGGTCGCACCAGGGCCTACTGATCCATTAGTTTAGACATTTGAAATACTGGAACCAAGTGATATAGAAAAACCTGACAAAGGCAAACAAAGGATCTATTACAATTTAACTAGGGATGAAATGAATGCTATTACAAGGCCAAGACAGAATTTTAAGATTATCAACCTGCCGCTAAAAGTGGAGGTGCGGTTCTTCTTAACTGCACTGATTATATAACTAAATTTAAATACAGTCGAGCAACAAGACATCTTAAGTATCTCTACCATGTGACCCTACTAGAAATATTCAGAAAGAAATCAGAACTCTCCAGTGTATTTTTCCGAGAAAAAAAAAAGATGCTGGTACTTATATGCAGGGCTCCTTCATACATGAGGACCACGGTCAATTTTAGCTGGCAAGGAAAAGGGTCCTGGTACTCTGTACCACCGCATACCTTCTCAAAATAGCCCTGAAACTCTCTTTAGACATTGCCAATGATGCTGGTTTTATCACTATGAAAGAAAGGATGTTTCTCGAAGTAAATAACCCTGTCATCCCTACCATTTATTTTTTTTACCAAAGATTCACAAATGATTAAGTACTCCAAATGGAAGCACTGGAACCACTTTCCGTGTTTGTTGACAATTTTTTTTGAAGACCCTTCGTTTGTGACACATCTTCCTTTGTTTCAGATTCAACAATCAATATCCTTAATGATTTACAACTTGATCAATCGGATGTCCTCTTGGTAACTTTTGATATAGGCTCTTTATACACCAGCATTTCACAAGACAGAGTACTTTTGATTATTAAAGATACATTGTCCTGACGTATATCTAATCTCAGGATTCCATCCGACTTCATCTATAAGATGGCCAATATTAAAACTTAGGGGTATGTTTACTAAGCAACGGTAGCAGCTTCCGTGCAATACTGCTGCTTAGTAAACATACCCCTAACTATTTTGCTCTTCAAGGCAATTATCATCATCATCAAATCAAGGGCACTGCTATGGGGGGCCAGTATGGCCCTCGACGGGGCTTGTTTATATGTTGCTAATTCTTTAAACACTTTTTTTTGAGTGATCATCCTTTCAAATATCATATAAAGCTATGGAATAAATATATTGATTACATTTTAATGATTTGGGATATTTCACAAATGGCTTAAAACTAGAAATGGTAATTTGTGATTTAATTGCAGAGTAGTATGAAGGATTCCCTTTTTTGATATGATATAATTAAAATGGTATATTCCACACTTCCATCTACTGGAAACCTATAGACAAGAATAAGCTTTTATACTTTGAAAGTCAGCATTTTATTTATTTATTTAAAGGGTATTTCTAACCCGCCTTATCCTTCAATCAAGGCGGTGCACAGCAAACAATCAAGGAGTTGGCGTTTATGTTCAAGGTATTCTTATATTGTACAGTGGATGTGTGTGCGGGTGGGTAGGTTGATTAGCGTGCGCTATTTACAGCATGAGCTTTGTACAGTGCTATGTACAATGAGCGTGCGGGTGAGACGTTAGTTCGTGGCTGTTGCTCCTATTATGTGTTTGGGCCATAGTGTTCCAGGAAGAGCAGAGTGTCTTTAGTTGCTTCCGAAAGTCCTTAGGGTCTTCCGTGGATCGCAGTTCATCAGGGAGTGCGTTCCACAATCCAGGTGCTGCCATTGATAGCGCTCTTCGTGCTGTGAACTTGCATGCCTTTGTGGTCTTTTGGCGTGTTGATTGTGTCTGATTTGGCTCTTCTTCTAGGTCTTGTGCTGACGTCGGGTTGTATGAGGGGCTGAAGGCTGTGGGCAGAGTTCCTGTGTTTGATTCTGAATATGTTTAGGATTGTCTTGTATTTGATTCATGAGCTGATTGGGAGCCAGTGTAGGTCTTTTAGTATGGGGGTGATGTGGTCTTGTTTTGATGCTCCTGATATTATTCGTGCCGCCGTATTTTGGGCCATTTGTAGCGGTCTGAGCGACTGTTTTGACATGCCTGTATAGATCAGGTTGCAGAAGTCAAGTATGGGAGTTATTAGAGCTTGACAAACTGTGCAGAAATGATCTTGTGAGGAGTGGCTTGAGGCGTCTGATTATTCTCATCTTGAAGTATGCGTTTTTGGTGGTGACTGTAGGTTTAGCTCTCTGTCAAGCGTTACTAAGAGATATTTTACCTCCTTTTTTAATGGTATTGTTGAGTTGTTGACATTGATGGAGGGTGGCGGAATGAAGCTGTTATTTCGTGTGACGAGAAGTGCTTCTGTCTTGTTGTAGTTTATGGTCAGGTTGTTGTTATGTAGCCAGTTGGACATGTTGTTAAGGCAGTCTGTTATTCTGGTGTAGTCAGGGTTGTCGAGGTTGACTGGGGTGTATATCATAATGTCGTCTGCGTAGATTGTGTAATGTATTTTGTGCTCTTTCATGATGTTACAGATCGGTTGCATATAGAGGTTGAATAGTAGTGCGTATAGGGCGGAGCCTTGTGGCACCCTTTGCTTGAACTTTGTGCATGATAGACATCTTAAGTGTAATCTCACCATCGGTCAATTTTATGGTGATTATGTTCTGATAAGGATGACTTTGAAAATCAGGCAAGAGACATGAAAGGAGTAGACTAATGGTTACAGCACTGGCTTAGGAACCAATAGACCAGAGTTTGATTCCCACTAGCAGTTCTTGTGGCCTTGGACAAGTCACTTAACCCTCCAGTGCCTCAGAAAAAAATCCAAGTTATCAATGTCACTGTTTAATGCACGTTACCAAGTTTAACCCTTTCAGACCGTATGTCCACTGTAATGGACGTCATGTTTATCCATTGAATTCCATGTATATATATAAGGTGTCTGTGAAAAAAAATTCAGGTCTGAAAGGGTTAAGTTACGATGTAAACCACTTTGACTGAAATGATAAAGCGGTTAAAAAAAACTGTTAAATAAATAAAATAGGGGACTATCCTAATGCCTGTATTCAAAAAGGTTATCTAAGAGCTAAAAATTCCGTAAGGACTAGATTATTGGAGGGATGCAAAAACAGACTGAGGCCAGATCTAATCTGTACTTTGTAATCCTCACACTTAGCTGGTAATATCAAGAGTATTATATGGGCACAATGTCACATTCTGCAAAGTCATAAAAAGTGGAATTTTAGAATGGATGTCCAAGTGCAATCTGAGACATCGAAGCTAAAATATCTGAAATAAAAAGCAGGCACATCTAGGTGCCAACATGATTTCACAAGTGCCCGTGCCAGAGATAGACCTCTGCAGAGGCATCTATATAAACATCCTCAGAACTGTCTTTCAGAATCCAGACTATAGGATAGCCTAATGGTTAGAGAAATAGTTTGGAACAGGAAAGCAAGGGTTCAAATCTCACTGCTGCTATAACTGAAATTGTGCTGAGTACTAGGAATGATGGAGTGCTATCATCTCTACACCCTCTGGATGTTTTTCAGCCAAAATCAGCATTTTCACAATGCTTATTCATGCCTGGAGTAAGTATAACCTTATTCAAAACTATGGACATGTAGGACATTTCCGAGATCAGACAGTGACATCCAGGTTCCTGGGAATACCCCAGCCACGCCTCCACTATGTTCCTGTTCAGAAATGGATGTCCTCACGCTGGGGACATCCCCAGTGCCAACTTCTAAAATGGCTCTGGAGATGTCTCTCCCCCCCACCCTTTCTTTTCCTTTTTTTTCCCATCCTTTCCCTTCCCTCTCTTCCCCCCTATATTCATCTTGCTCTTTTATTTGCCCCTCTTTCTTTTTTTCACCTGTCCTGACTCTTCTTTCCTTCTCCTTCTCCCTCTCCTTCCTTCCCCTCCCTTTCTCTGTCCTTCCCCCTCCTTTTGGTTTTATTTTCCCCTTCCCTTTCTCACCTCCCTTTTCCCTTCCCCTTTTTCTTTCCCTCCTTCCTTTGTTCCCTCACCCCCACTTTCTGTTTTTCTCCTTCCCCTTTCTTTCCAATTAGTTTGTAAGCACTGTTGAGCAGGGACTGTTCTTAACTTGTATTGATGGAATTGATGAAATGCTAATAATTGGGTATAGAATATTTTAAATACAGACAGAGATACTTTGAACCTTCAAAATATGTGAGTTAAAAGCATTCTCACAATACTTGCAGCTGCAGGATTTTCAAGGGAAAGTCTACAAGAAAACTGGCTTGCAATGCTACTGGTACAAAGTATCATAGGCCTACAAGCACATGATCTCTCTCAAAATGATCCTCTCTGGGTGAAGATTCTATGCATCAGAACAAAGGCAGGTACAGACTAGAGAATCCTGATCACATGGAACATACCACCTCCCATTTCAAAGGGGATCTGAATCTAATTCAAATCAGTGTCCTCATGCCTAACTAGCTGCTTGAATTAAAGAAGCAATAAAACATTAAAAATATTTTACTTAGAATGCATTTATATTTATGTCTATTAGCTGACATACAAATGCACCCCAAATCAGTATTCAGTTAGCTTTGAATTTGTATATAATAAAGAAATTACATTTCAATGAGTACATCCTTGCTTGTACTTCAAAATTATTAATATGCAATTCTCAAAATGCTAACAATTTTGTTTTAAATGATACTTCGTTATTTAGGACTATGTTTTTGTGAAAACTCATATTGTACCATTAAGGAAACTTGACTTAGAAGTGCATTCATTCTGTGGCTCTTCATTACGTTTCTACTCTTACCTCTCCCTACATTTTTCCGCAGGAATGCCACTCAGCAGGTAAATCTGAGCCCTTCTCCTCCACTGCTAGCTACGGACTCCATTCCTTCCATGTTGCAGTACAGAGTCCTGAGTCGGTACGTCAATCTCTATCTCTAGTCTATCTGAAATCCAGTCTGAAAACCCACCATTTCAAGTCTGCTTTTGGATCCTGACTCTTTCTTTCCTACTTAACACTCTTGTATTATTTAATCATTTCCTTAGAATGAAACTCTCTATTCCCTTTTTTGTTCTGTTTGATTGTCCTGAATAGTTTGTAAGCTCTCTAGAGTATGGACTGTCTCGTATAGGTGTCTACGTACCTAATCTCCTTTCCTTTCCTTCCCTTATTTTACCCCTGCTTATACCTTCTGTGTTTTGTTTTGACTAGATGGTAAACTCTGATGAGCAGGGATTGTCTCTTATATGTCTGTGCAGCGCTGCGTACGACTGGTAGCGCTATATAAATGCTCAGTAGTAGTAGTACTATGTACAGCACAGTGTATGCCTAGTAGCACTATAGAAATGTTAAGTAATAGTAGTAGATGCCTATTTATTAAGCCATGTTAAAATGGCACATTCACTGTATTATTACAACTCAGGAAATAGGAACGGGACACTCCTTTGTCCCCTTATTGGTATCAGCAAATTCTGGGTACATATCAGTGTTAAGAGATGCTCTTCTCCAATTAACATAGCTGAAATTCTGCAGGATCCTTTGGAGAAAAATCTCCAAAGTCAAACTCCCTTTTGGAAGACTTTCACTTCTTTATACAAATCTTGAAGTCCTAGAAAATGAGAGGTATGAGACTAATTTCCCTCTTCTCAGCATTCCTCGCAGACCTTCCAAGTCCTGAAGGTTTGAGCACCAATGGGACCCAGCCTGCTTCCTAGGACAGGAGATGAACAAGGAGGAACTCAGAGTACGAGAGCTCATGAGTCGAGTTCATGCTTCACTTTACAAGATCCCTCCTAACTGAGGAAATTTCAGAGCACCAGCAATCTCCCACTGCTGTCTATGCCTCTAGTACGGGAACACATTTGAAGAGAATTCTCCATACATATTTAGGAGCATATTTAGAAGCATATTTTTCTTTATTTATTTTGAATTTAGTTTGCTCCTTTTCACTAGAAACTCAAGGCAAATTACATTCAGGTCTGATAAAAAAGAGCATCTCTTACCACTGATATGTACCCAGGATTTGCTGGTACCAATAAGGGGACAAAGGAGTGTCCCATTCCCCAGTGTAGTGTCTTGTAGAGGCTTGAGAAGGAAGAAGCCCCTAGTTTGTGGTGTATTATCTTTCTTTATCTTTATTACGATGCTTGATAGACTGCCCATCGGGAGTCATCTTGGAGATTTACAACAGTATAAAATAGCAGGGGCCAAAGTATGTTCATTTTGATATTTTGGACTGTGAAATGGATTTGGATTTTGGAACTCTGTGTCCTGAACTACATGTAATGATTTTTCTACCTGCATCAGGCTACCCAGTAAAAAATGTTATTTTGAAACTACTCTAGCCTGGTGTGCTGCGTACTTTTCCTGTTGAACTATAACTTTTGTTGAAAGGCTCAGACACTAATAAACTGCTTTTCCCCCAATTCATGAAAAACTCTAGGGAATATCAAGGATCACTGTGCCCACCTTCCAGCCCCTAAATTGTGTGAAAAAGGGACTAGATGTACAAGTGCAATAAAGCATAGTTACTCACCTGTAACAGGTGATCTCCGGGAACAGCAGGAATTTAATCTTCACATATGGGTGACACCGGTACTGTCAGAGCCCGTGCGGGAATGCTCCCCAGCGTCCAATAGGAAAGCTTTTGGGAGCATCCCACTTCACCTGTGTAGCTGCCTTCCCGCCTTTCCAACTCTGCTTCCTCAGTTGAGTTTCTAGCTGAGAGAAAAGGAGAGTAAAGAAAACCTAAACTGCTAGGGGATGCTACCCTGGGGTCCAGCTGCCACACGTGCGGCTGGAGAACTTTGCTGAGTATGTCAGCCAGCAGGTTGCCCTGGCCTGGCAAGTACACTGCCCGCAGGAGGATATCCTGTTGGATTGCATACAAGCAGAGGGTTAGGGCTTCCTGAAAAAAGGGTCCGGGACCTGTGCCCCCTTGTTTGTTCACAAAGAACATCGCCATCTGGTTGTCCATCTGACCAGGACTGGCTGGTGATGCAGGAGGTGACGGAATACACTCAGAGCTAGGTATATGGCTCGGAGCTCAAGGAAGTTGATCTGCTGGGTGCTCTCGTCTAGTGACCAGCTGTCCTGGGTGCGGAGATCTCCACAGTGGACTCCCAGCCAAGCAGGGAGGCAACCATGGTGAGGACCCTCGAGGGGCTGGGGGTCTGAAAAGGCAGGCCCGCCTCAAGATGCTGGGACGACTGCCACCAGACCAGGGAGTCCGCAAACTGGCAGGTCACAGAAGCTCTGTCTCGGAGGCGGCCTGTGCCCTGAGACCATTGGTCCCGGAGACACCACTGCGCCACCCCCATGTGGAGGTGAGCATCTGGGGTGACGTGGGCCATGGAGATGATGTGCCCAAGGAGGCTCAGGAGAAGCCGGGCAGGCACCGAGGGATGATACATTATATCCCGAGCTAGAGACCTGAGACAATCGGCTCAGTCCCTGGGAAAGAAAGATTTTGACTGAAGTGTGTCGCTCTTTGCCCCAATGAACTCCAGACACTGTGTTGGGAGGAGGTAAGACTTGGGGTAGTTTATGACAAAGCCCAAGTGTTGCAGATCCTGGATAGTGCGTGCGGTGGCCTTCTGCACCTCTGAGGCTCTGCCTCCCTTTATGAGCCAGTCGTCCAAGAAGACAAAGACCGCCTAGAGACGGAGGAAGGCAGCCACGACTGCCAGGCATTTTGTGAAGACTCTTGGGGCAGAGGCTAGGCTGTAGGGGAGCACCCTGTATTGGAAGTGCCTGCCCCCACTATGAACCACAGGTACTGCTTGTGGTTGGGGTGGATGAGGATGTGGGTATAAACATCCTTGAGGTCTAAAGAGCATAGCCAGTCTCCCTGCTGGAGGTATGGCAGAAATGTTCCAAGAGAGAGCATATTGAACTTCTCCCCCACCAGGAATTTGTTGAGGTTGTGCAGGTCGAGGATGGGCCTTAGGCCCCCTGTCCTCTTTGGCACGAAGAAATACCTGGAGTAGAACCCCTTGCCCTTGAGGTGGTGGGGTACCAGTTCCACCACTTTGACCTCGAGAAGACCTGCCAACTCCTTCAGAAGAAGGTCCTGGTGGAGGGAAGACCTGAGGGGCTTTCCTGGGAAATAAGAGGGAGGTATCTGAGTCAGGTGGAGGAGGGAACCCTCCCTGACTCCCTTAGTGCCCGGAAATTGATGGTGATGGTCAGCCACCTCTGGGCATAAAGGGCCAGACATACCCCTGTGGGTTGCTGATCTCCTTGGAGTAGAGAGACTATGCTCAAGTAGTCAAAAACTCCTCCCTAGCTGGGCTGGGGCTGGTGCCTGGCAATTTGGAGCCTTCTGCTTATGTGGGCCATACCCATGTCCCTTGGCCTGCTGACCCTGTTGGGGAGTTGGGAGGACTGATAAGGTGGGTAGTTTCTGTAAGCAGCTCCCTTCCTCGGGTAGAAGGGCTTTTTATCCAACCCCTCCATTGTGGAGGAGCAGTGGTCTTGTTAGAGAGCCTGGTCCTCATCATGAACTCGGTCTCCAGCTCAGCAGCCTTGTCGGTAATGAGTTTGCCAAAGAGGTTCTCTCCTTGGCAGGGGCATCAATCAATTTATCCTGAACCAACTGCTTGAGGTCAGACGACTGTAGCCAAGCTTGGTGGCATGCACTGATGCCAGCCGCTGCTACTCAAGCTGTTGACTCAAACCCATCATAGGCTGCCCGAGACATGAATTTGGAGAATTCACGGACTGCTTTGGCCAGGTTCTTGAACCGCTGCAAAGGTTCCTCGGACAGACCAGCTGAGAACCCAGCGAGTTCCTTCGCCAGGTCTCTCAGGTACATGCCCCTGTAAAGCTGGTAAACCTGGATGCGGCCGATGAGCATCGAGCCCTGGTAGCACTTCCTGCCGAGGGTGTCCAGGGTGCGGGCCTCCTGCTAGAAGGTACCAAGGAGTGCGTCTTCTGACTTTTCAGCTGACGCATGGCCGACTCCACCACCAAGGAGTTATGCAACAGTTGTGACTTCTAGAAGCCCAGGCTCCGGCAGACTCAATACATTGAGTCGAGCCATTTGCTCACCACCAGCACCGAAGCCGGTGTCTCCCACATTCGGAGCATCAGCTATTCCAGGATGGGAGGAATGGGCACCATGAGCAATTCCCACAGAGGAGCTTCATACTGGAGAATTTCCAATTCATCTGCCCAAGGATCCTCTTCCAACTCGGTCGGAAATGCTAGGGCCTTGGACATGTCCTTGACAAAAATCAAGGGAGCCCATATCCTCGGGAGGAGATCTCCGTCGAGGTTATGAGATGGGAAGAGTCAGATGAGATCTCAGCGGACGACTCATCCTCCATCTCCCACTTGAAGTAGTCCATCAAGGACTCATTGGAGAGCTTCTCTGTGGGCTTTGGGTCTCCCGATGTCCCATGGCCGGTGCCCAGCAGACTTGCTGGGGATGACCATGGTCCATCGAACGGGACTCAGAACGCAACCTCGGCCGAGGATCAACTCGAGGCCGAAGTCCGAGAGGATCGGTTTGGCCTCCGGGGACGTCTTGGAGTAAAACTTATTTTTCTTACCACAGAAAGTTTTATTTGCAGTTGCCTTTTTCCTAGCAGGGTTGGCTATAGTTCTAGAAAGCCTATGTAGAGTGGTATTCTCAGATTCCAACTGAGAAGCCTTGTCCTGCCAGTGCTTGCCAAAAAGGTTTTCACCTGTGCAGGGAATATTGCCCAATTTATCCTGAACCCACTGTTCAAAATCTGATACTTGAAACCATGAAATCCTGCATGCACTGATACAGATGGATGTGGCTCTGCTGGTGCACTCAAAGAAATCAAGGTTGCTCTATTAACAAACTTTGAAACATTCTGGGCATGTCTAACCAATGTGAGATAGTCACCTCTTATCATCTGGAAGAAGAGGGGCCATGGCCTCAAAATTCCTGGTTACTTCCTTGAGGAACATACCCATATAGAGAATGTATAAGGTTTATCCTAGCTGAAAGCATTGAAGCCTGAAAACACTGACGCCCCAAAGCATCGAGGCTTCTCGATTCTCTACCCGGTAGTTTAGAGGAATGGGTCTTTGAACTCTTAATGTGGCACACTGCCGATTCCACCACAATAGAATGGTGGGGAAGCTGCATCTTTTAGAAGCCGGGACACTCGGGTATTCGATGCATGGTATCAAGACATCGAGTACGGGGAGAAATAGTGAAGAGAGTCTCCCACATCCGGAGCATGAGATCATGAAGAATGTGGTGAATCGGAAGTGTAGCCGCCTCCTTAGGACTATTGGGTATTGGAGGATCTCCAATTCCTCTGTTCTGGGCTCTTTTTCGGATTTCACTGCTATACAGAAACCCTTAACCAAGTCTCGAATAAACTCCTAAAAAGACACGTCTTCAGGAGGGGATATGTGCCATTTCGGCAAGGGAGAAGGGTCCTCCAGCAGACTTTGTAGTCTTCAGGTATCGAGTGACTCGTCATCGGAAGATTCAGAATCGGAAGACTCGAAGTATCGTGGGAACGATATTCCTGCTCCGATAAGGCTTTATACCGATTAAAGTCAGTATCAGAACGAGGGACCTGCATGGACGATAACTTGGTACCGTGAATGGACTCACGGGTAGGCATGGGCAGCATGAGACCTAGCGGCATGTACCCCAAAGCAGTTTGCATCGGTACCGAAGCCGGTACTGGTGTCGGCGGTACTGTCAATAGTGATTTGACTGGGACCGAAGCCGCCAGTAGAGCTTCCAGGCTCCGCTCGATGGCCAGGCTACACTGATCCATTTTAGCCTGCCGATGATTGGGTGTCGGTAGTGGAGATTTGCGATACCATCCCAGAGCATGGCACCAGGTGCTCTCCTGAGGTAGAGACCCTGGGAGCATCCTGGGACCCCTCTATAGCTTTGGAGGAAAGGTCCTCCCGCCTGGGTAGTTTGGCTGGCCAAAGCCACCTCCCGAGGCATCTCTATGCTTAGAAAGAGATCTACCTTTGGGATAATGGGCTGTGTTTGAAGAAGACTTGTGCTTCAATACCTGAGATCCTTGAGAGGAAGATGATGCCCTCGATGATGTTGATGCCAAACAAACCGCGTCTGAGGCAAAGAGTGTGCCCAACTTTGCGGTTTGATTCTGCAGACCTCTTTTAGTCATCTTCTTGCACAGGGGACATTCTAATGGCTGGTGGTCAGGCCTGAGGCATTTGAAACACCACTCGTGAGTGTCAGTAGCCAAAATGGTACTGCCACATTTAGAACATTTCTTAAAACCATTAGCTGGTTTCTCCATAGTGCCAGTAGACAAAATGGTAGGCTTAAAGCCTAAAATAGCATCGATATGCCTGAAGAAAACTACTTTTTTTTTTTTAACAGTAAAGATAGAAAGAAAAGAAAAGAAGAGAATCAACAATGAGAGTCGGTTCCGGTGTCGACAAGAAGGCAGATGCTAACCACAAAAAACAAAAAAAGAAAGAACTAAAGAATTTTCTGCGGTGACAGGATTTGCTTCCTGCTGGCTCTGCAGAAAACAAAGAACCGAGGAAGCAGATTTGGGAAGGCAGCTATGCAGGCACAGTGGGATGTTCCTAAAAGCTTTCCTATTGGATGCTGGCGAGCGTTCCCATCGGTACCGACGTCACCCATTAATGTGAAGACTACATTACTGCTTGTTCCGGGAGATTAACTCCTATTCATTTCCCTATCTGCATATCTCCCAGAAATTTACCTATCACATTAATAAATAACCTTACCACATAAACAGAATTATTTCATATAGAGCCAAATAAAGCATAAAGATTGATAATTCATAATTATCTACTCAATAGCCTAAATCATAGGTCCATCAATAGCCTAAATCATCAGGTCCATCAAACTCAGTATCCTCTTTCCAACAGTGGCTAATCCAGGTCACAAGTATTTGTCAGGTTCCAAAAAAGGTACACAGGTACCCGATTGCTTACCCTGGAGTAAGCAGTGGATTTCTCTGGTCCTCAATAATGGTTTATGGACTTTTCCTCCAGGAACTTGTCCAAACCTTTCTTAAATCCAGCTACACTAACAGCTTTTACTCTATCCTCTGATAACAAATCCCAGAGTTTGATTATATCTTGCGTGAAAAAGCACAGTTACTCATCTCTAACAGGTGATCTCCAGGAACAGCAAGAATCAGTCTTCACATATGAGTGATGTGCCCGAAGAAGCCCATGCAGGAACGCTCCGCAGCATCCAACAGGGAAGTCCTTGGGGGCACTCCTCTGTGCCTGCATGCCTGCCTGCCTTCACAACTCTCCTGAGTTGAATTTGTTGCTGAGAAGAAGAAGAAGAAGACGACGACGACAAAAAGAACCCTACAACTCCTAGGGAAGAATAGCAGGTTGTGAGGACTGATTCCTACTGTTCCTGGAGATCACCTGTTATAGGTGAGAAGCTATGCTATCTCTAGGAACAAGCAGAAATGCAGTCTTCAAATATGGGACTCACTAACTACCAGATACCAGACTGGTTTGGGGGGGTAGAATAGTGTGATCCCTGAGGCAAAAACATGTAGCCAATGAGTCTGGAAGGGTTGTGGGCCATTGAACTCAATTCCAGAAGGCGATACTCTCCCGATAATAGTCTGGTATGTTGCAGAAGTCATGGAAAGAGGGTCAGAGTTGAGTTTAAGTCCCAAAGCAGTGCTGGAGTAAGCCCTGGCGAAAGACAGCATTCCAACAGAAGTCTCTATCCAGACAAGATCCTCATAATTGAGAAAGCTGTTACAGAATAGCAATAACCCGAAGTTCAAAGTTTATTCCTCATGGAAAGATATATATGCATGTTATTTTTTTATTATTAAACCAATGTCTGAGCTCTCTGGTGTGTCATAGTTAAAAATGGTGTCACTTCTCGTCAGATAAAGGACCGGGAGAAGCGCTGTAAACGTGAGATATATAGAATATTGAAGTAATATGGAGTAATAAGCTGAAGTCAGCATCATTAGCATAATTATGCTAAGTTGCCAGACATCCCGATCAAAAATCCAAAGTTCATTAGTAGACTGACAGTGATGATTGTAATCTGTACCAAACGTGAGGAGTGAAAATTAAAAGCAAAGCAGGAGTAACCTCCGCTATAAAACACAAACATTGCAACGGGGAGCTAAGCCATTGTTATCTAAAAAACAAAGATGTTTAAAATGAAAAATAAAACATACAAATCTTTGCCATATGATCATTATGACTAGTAAAATAAATAAATAAATAAAAAAGAGAAGTTGAAAATGTACTATAACAAATATTAAAAAATCCCACACTTAATGGATATCAAAATCACCAAAGGGCATGTAACCATAATTGCATGTAACAGAGACTGAGAAAGGAGGAAGAGAAGATGAGGGTTTAGGAGGAAAAAACAAGCAGCTCAGTTTTGCGCTCATGTTCAATTTCAAGCGGTGGTGAGACATCCAAGCAACAATGTCAGAAAGGCAGGCAAAGATTCTGGCCTGGATTGCTGGAGATATTTTAGGTGCAGAGAGGTAGATCTTGGAATCATCAGCATAAAGATGATACTGAAAGTCATGGGAAGCAATGAGTGCACCAAGGGACTGGGTATATATAGAGAAAAGGAATGGACCCAAGAAAGATCCTTGAGGTACATCAACTGAGAGCGGGATAGCAGTAGAGGAGGATCCACCAGAAAAAAACACTGAAAGAGCAATGGGAAAGATAAGAAAAGAACCAGGATAGCATACAGCCCTTAAAACCAACCAAGGGCAAGGTATCAAGGAGATGGTTGTGATCAACAGTGTCAAAAGCAGCAGAAAGGTGAAGAAGGATGAGGATCAAGGCCCTTGGATTTTGCCAGGAATAGGTCATTGGAGACTTTGGCAAGAGCTGTTTCAGTAGAATGTAAAGGACGAAAGCCAGATTGTAGAGGATCCAGAAGGGTTTGAGAAGAGAGAAAGTTGAGGCAGCGGTGGTGAATCGCACGTTCAAGTAGTTTAGAAATGAAGGAGAGGAGGAAGATGGGTCGATAGTGAGGAGGACAAGTAGGGTCTAGTGGGGCTTTTTTGAGGAGAGGAGTGACCATAGCATGCTTGAAGGCTGCAGGGAAAGTTGCAGTGGAGAGCCATAGGTGGAGAATATGAGAGATGGAAGGGACTACAGTGGAGCATATGGAGCTTATGAGACGGGTGGGAATAGGATCAGAGAAGCGGGTAGTGTTTGGATGAGGAAAAAAGGTGAGTGGTTTCCTCCTCAGTGATCATAGAAAAGAAAGAAAGGGTAGCAGATGGGAGGGGGGAGGTTGGAAGGGAAGAGGGGGAGGAGGGGAAGTTGCTGAGCTCATGGGGAATTGGAGTGTGATCTTGTGGATTTTGTCATGGAAGTAGTCAGCCAGGGTCTGGGCAGAAAGGGAGGGACGGGTTGGAGGTAGAGGTACCTTGAGGAGAGAGTTGAGAGTTGTAAAGAGACGACGAGGTCAGAGGCAAGCGAACTAGTCAGATGGACATAAAGGTTTTGTTTGGCAATTGACTGGAAAGAGAGAAGCATGAATTTGAAGTGTAGAAAGTCTGCAAGAGTGTGGGATTTGAGCCAAGCATGCTCAGCTGAGCAGGCACAGAAACGAAGATAGTGGGTAGTGGAAGACAGCCAGAGTAGAGGTACAGTACGCCTCACAGGATGTGGCATGGGTGGAGCAAGAGCATCAAAAACAGAGGAGTGTGCATAACAGGAAGCTACTGCCTCATCAACAGACTCAGAGGACATAGTGGAGTAAAGAGGTGATGAGACAGTGGAGGAGAGAGCCAACGGGTCAATAGCATGAAGATTTTGAAAGAGGTTGGTGGAGACAGGGTGAAGTTGAGGCGGTGAGTGATGAAGAGTGAAACTTAGCAGGGATGGTCTAATACGGGAAGAAGTGAGGTACAGAAGAGAATACAAGGTCGAGGCAGTGGCCTTGTTGTTGAGTAGTGGCAGTAGAGCAAAGCTGGAGGTTGAATGATGAGGTAAGGAAGAGGAGTTTTAAAACCTAAGGGTCAGAGGGGTTATCAACATGAATGTTAAAATCCTCGAGAATAAGGGAGCTGGAAGATGAATCCAGAAAGAAGGAAAACCATGAATCAAAGTCAGAGAGAAAGGTAGAAGTGGACTTATCAGGGGGTCCATAAATAACAGCTAATCGGTGAGCCCAGTATCCTGTTTCCAACAATGGCCAATCTAGGTCACAAGTACCTAGCTGTTTCCCCAAAAGACACAGGTTCCACAATGCTTGTATTGGGGCAAGCAGTGGATTTCCTGGGTCCCCTTTAATAATGGTTTATGGACCTTTCCTCCAGGAACTTGTCCAAACCTTTTTTAAACCCAGTTACACTAACAACTTTTACTACATCCTCTGGTAATGAATCCTGAAGAACTTGAATCAGAGTCTGGCAAGAAATCAAAGTATTGGCAATCATAGGTTTGACATCGATGCTTCGCAGAAGTTGACTGTTGATGTCGATACCGATACTCCAAGGTATCAGAACCGAGAGGCATGGGAGCCTAAGTCTGTTGGATACTCGGGGCATCGACTGGTTCCAACTGAGGAACTGGCCTCAGGTGCTCAGAAATTGCCGGCTCGAGGGCCAGTATCGGGACAGATACTGTGCTCGGATGTAGGCTTGGTACTGAAGCCTGAACTCATGAAGCTCGTGATGTTACCAGTACCGAGGCTGCCAGGAGTGCTGCCAAACTCCTCTCGAAAGTCAGCATGTGCCGGTCCAGGGAGATGGTAAATGTCTGGGTGGAATCACGTACGGGGCTCTGAGCCAATGTCCCAGAGCAAGGAACTAATAGCTCTCTGGAGGTCAATGCCTCGGATGGGGGCTGTTTGGTTGGCTGATTTACATCAGAAGCACCTCTATGGGAGTCACAATGCATATGTTGGAACTTTTCCCTGGCATTAGAATCAGCCTTCAATGCTAAAGATTTGGAAATGGCCAGAGAATCTAACTTACTTCTGTGTTTGGACTTTGAAGAAGCCTGATACCCATGAGAAAACGTCAATGCTCTCAAGGAAGTGGATGCCACTGAAACAGTCGAATTGTCTGGCTCGGTTCTTGAGGCCTCTCTTTGTCATTTGTTGACACAAAGGACAAGAAGTGAGTTTACGGTCAGGACTCAAACATTTTAAACACCAGTCATGTTTATCAGTGGCTGAAATGGTACTGGCATACTTGGGTACGTTTTTTAAAATCACTGACTGTCTTTTTCACACTGCCTAGGCCAGAGGTGAGAACCGTGGTGAAAATCAATATTAAAGAAAAAAAAATTAAAATGTTTCTTACTCTATCTTACAATATCCAATTCTCCACATTATCACATTTACTCTTTACTCTAATAATTCTAGTGAACTACAATACATTTTTCCTTGCTAAGATAAGATTTTTGAAATTTGTAAATATTTAAATCTGTATATATGTTTAAACTATCGATATACCTAATCAGCATTTACTCAGCATTGTAACCCTCAAATTACCATTTTTATTATATACAATTTAATGTTGACTGTAATTTCAATTGTTTGAATAAGTTTCAATATAATGTTCAAGTTTTGTTCTTTGTAAACAGCTTTGATTTTTCTGAAAGGCGGTATATAAAACCGTTCAATAAATAAATAAATAAAATAAATAAAATAAAAATAAATATCGGGATCAGTGTCTGACTCGACGGTACTGGCGTCAACGGGAAGACAAAAGCACGATGTATCCTGAAGGGAATCAAAAAGAAGAGAGGTTTTCAGTGGTGAAAAGACGATTTGTTCTACTGGCTCCATGGAAAACAAAGAATTAAAGAGAGCAGTTGAGAAGGTGGGAAAGTAGGCACGCAGGCACAGAGGAGTGCTCCCAAAGGCTTTCCTATTGGAAACTGGGAAGCGGTTCCAGCGCGGACTCCATCGGCGACATCACCCATATGTGAAGACTGCATGCCTGCTTGTTCATGGAGATATTTTCTCTTTTTAATCTTAAAAGGGTTATATTGTAGCTTTATTGTGTTTCTCCTACTCTTCCTACTTTTTGATGGAGCAAACAACTGATCTATGTTTATCCGTTCCAATCCATTCATTAATTTAGAGATACAGTAACTCACTGAGTTTCAGAAAAAATGTCACTAATTTTTTTAATCAAAGCAATTCATAACTGTATTGTACTTCAATAAAACTTTTAAAAATGTGGTTTGTTTTAACAAATTATTCATCAGCTCTGAATTAAGCTGAATGCGTTAGAATCCTCAGAATTCATTTAGGAAGAAAGCAGTTTTAACATTATTTATACAAATATACCGAAAGGAAAGTGATCAAATATTTCAATCACAGACAGCGTTGAAGATTTCTAAAGAACATTACATATTGTCGATCACGTACATTGCAGTGATTTAAAACCTCTGCACTGCTTAGTAGCTTGAAATGAATTAGTGGTGGAAGGCAATGTTAAAGAAAAGAGCCATCACCGCAGGGAGATATCTGAACCTCTTTTAAAGAAAAAAATATTGCATTACCTGATCAATATTCTTTAGATACGTGATAAAGCTATGACTGAGTGTTTCCAAATGAGCCAGAGAATGCTGCAGATGACTCAAAGCACCCTCATAAGTGACTGTAGAATTTCCAGTTATTTCTGCACCATCATCTGTGCTTTTCTTCTTTGACTTCTCAGTGATCTGTTTGACTGCCCTTAGAGCTTTCTTAGTCATTTCTATGCGGGCATCTACTGTCAGCTAGAAGAAAAGAAAGAAAAAAAACACTATGGCAATTACATTGGTTTAATAACTCTCCTGCTTCCAATTCTTTACCCTACAATAAAAGCACACACTTATTTACCTGATGAATATTATTTTTTTTACACTTAAAAATACCAGAACCACTCCTCCCATTTGGGGGTGGAAGGGCGGGGGAGGGGGGTGTAAGCGGAACAATGCAGAAATCTTGTGAGTTAAAGCCATATGCTATAACTCAGTGCATGGCTTTGAAATGCAAGGTTAACACAAAACATTTGCTCCAAAAGGTAGCAAAAAAATAATGTATCAAAGAACTGTGCAGATCGGGGCATACACATGCACACACGGCTCCACAGTAGCTGCAGTTGTGACAGACAGGGTCATCTGAGGTGAAATGTGACATTTTACCCTAGGTGACCCAAGGAGGTCCAGACCGCTGATCACCTGACTGTCCAGCAATCCTCGATTCCAAATCTCCCAATCCCCCCCAACATGAAACTCCAAAAAAATATTGGTGGCTTGGTAGTCCTGATCCTCTATCCCCTTAAAAAATTTAACAAGTAGCCCCGGTACCCTTAAGTTCAGATTCTTCCTTTCCCCTGGTCAGGGTCAGCTGAGCCAACATTTGCTTTTGCTCTGCCCCATGGGGCCAATCTTGCAGCACAAATTGCACAAATAGGTGTAAATTTTAAGCCGGCAGGGTCACTGGCTTAAGTTAAATGCCAACTCAGCCATTTAATAAAATATGTAGATTCAGCACCACTATCCATAACACAGTAACATATAATATGAGGCAGGTCACCTGTGAACAGCAGTAATCACTTATGAGTGAATGTCACCGATGGAGCCCATGTGGGAACGCTCCCCAGCGTCCAATAGGAAAGCCTTTAGGAGCACTCCTCTGCCCCTGCATGTCTGCCTTCCCACCTTCCCAACTCCTCTCCTCAGTTGAGTTTGTAGCTAAGAAGAAGAAAAACAAAAGAACCCTATAAACTCCTAAGGGAGGATGGCAGGCTGTGAAGACTGATTCCTGGTGTTCCCGGAGATCACCTGTTATAGGTGAGTAACTACGCTATCTCCAGGAACAAGAAGGAATGCAGTCCTCACTTATGGAACTCACTAGCTCCCAGGTACCAGACTAGTATGGGGGGGGGGGGGGGGAGAGAATAGTGCGATCCCCGAGCTAAAAAGTGTGTAGCCAAAGAGTCTGGAAGAGTTGTGGGCCATTGGACTCTATTCTAGAAGGCAATATTCCCCCATTGATTGTGTGGTATCTTGTAAAAGTCTGGGATGGAGGAAAGGAGTTGAGTTTAAGTCCCAAAGAGCTTAGTTAAAAATGGCATCCCAATGGGAGTCTCTGTCTAGACAAGTGTGTGCAGCAAAAATGTGAATGAAGGACCAGGTAGCTGCCTGGCAAATGGCTTCAATGGCTACTGAACAAAGATTAGCTACAGAGGTTGCCATAGCCCGCACATTATGAGCCATATAATGACCCTCCAATGAGAGTCCTGCTTGTGCATAAGCAAAAGAAATGCAATCTGCTATCCATTTAGATAAAGTACGTTTCGGCACAGGTAGACCCAGGTGACTGGGATCAAAGAAAAATAATATTTGAGAGGATTTTCTATGATTTTAGTCCTAACCAAGTAGCAGGACAGCACTTGTTTACAGTCTAAAGTGTCTAGCACTGCTTCAGCTCGAGACACATGTGGTCTAGGGAATAAAATTTGGATTACCGACTGATAGACGCAGCACCGGGTTTCTCTGTGATTTCCTTCATATTTTTGAGCAAGATCTACCAAGCCTTGTATATCAATTTTAGTCGCTCCCACACAATGTCTAAGTTGGAGCCACTGGAAATAACTGGCCCCGGGGAGAGCGAAATACTCTTGTATAGTGGAGAAATCCTTCCAGCCATTAGCCCCAATTAGTTGACCTAGTGTCCAAATGCCACAGTCTTGCCATTTTCCCCACGCAAATTTTTTCCCTTTGATTTTAAACATCGGGTTCCACCAGAGTGGTAGATTCCTAGAAGGTGGGCTATCCTTTCCAATGTTCTGCTCCAGAGACAAATAAGCCTCTTGCGTAGCTGAAATGACTCTCCCTACAGAAGTTCACTCCGGATGCTTCATGCCTAGAAGAGACAGGGGACAAGGGGTAACAATATGGTTCTCCACTTCAAGCCAGGTTGGTCTCTGTGCTGCATGCCTAGGAGAAGAGACAGGGGACAAGGGGTAACAATATGGTTCTCCACTTCAAGCCAGGTTGGTCTCTGTGTGAGCTCATCAAAGCCTGACCACATCGCCCCCTGTTTTAACAAAAAGGTATGATGGTACCATCGGAAGTCTGGGAATTTGACTCTCCCTTTCTCTTTAGAGGCCTTTAATTTTTCCATAGCGATCCTCGGCTGTAAACCATCCCATAGAAATTTATTTAAACTTCTTTCCAAAGCTGCATACGTCCCTAATGGAAGAGTGAAAGGCAACATTCCTAACACATAGTTAATTTTGGGCATTAGGGTCATTTTAATAGTTTCTAATCTTCCCCACCATGTGAGGTGTAGCGGAGATCATGTTAACGTCAATGTACGTATCGTATTTAATTAGTCGTCTATGTTGTTTTGAATAGTTTGGTCTATTGAGGCTTCATATCTGACCCCCAAATATTTGACGCTACCTGCCTCCCATCGGAATGGGTATGCCGCCATTGACTCCGAAGGCATTAAGTAATTTAATGGGAAGGCTACCGACTTAGTCCAATTTATTTTGTATCCCGACAGCCCCGAGTATAGACCGTGCAGGTCTAAGATTGCAGGGATAGCGGAAGGTTGGGTGAACAGAAGGAGATCACCTGCATATGCAGAAAGTTTCACCTGTAAATCACCTATTGCAAACCCGGTTATGTCCTCCCTCTGCCTAATGGCAATGGCCAAAGGTTCCAGCGCAAAATTGAAGAGCAAAGGAGAGAGAGGGCAGCCCTGACAGGTGCCTCTATGCAACGAGAAAGAGCGAGATAAGTTACCATTAGCAAAAATACGGGCTCTTGTTTTTGAATATAATACACGAATCCTATTTATAAAACCCAGGCTCAACCCATACCATTTTAAAGTTCGGAACAAAAAAGGCCATTCAAGCCTGTCGAACGCCTTTTCTGCATCTAAAGAGATGCCTACGTAGGGAGAACCTACTAAATTAGCTCTCTGTAACAAATTACACAGCAATCTTGTATTATCTGAGGTCGATTTTCCTGGGATAAAGCCACATTGGTCGGGATGTATCAAGTCCTTGATACATCCCGACCAATGTGGCTTTATCCCAGGAAAATCGATATAACTTTAGAGAGCCTGTTTGCCAGCACACTCGCATATATTTTATAATCTGAATTTAATAAGGAAATTGGTCTGTAATTTATGACTCGGGTAGAATCCTTTCCTGGTTTTTCTAAAACAACAATCGTGGCTTCTGAAAGATTTCCTGTATGTCCCTGCGAGCCAACAAGTTCCTCGAAGTAAATCAGTAAGTATGGGATCATTTCATCACTGAAAACGTTATAAAATTCTGCAGGTATTCCGTCCGGACCTACTGCTTTTCCCAGGGCCATAGAGCTAATTGCCATCCGTATTTCTCAGCTTGATAGGGGTTTATCCAATTCTTTTGATTGTTGTTCCCCCAGTTTCGGCTGGTTTAAACTGCTTAAAATACCATTAGAGGCATCAGGATTGGGTGCTAATTCTGAGGAATACAGTTTGTCATAATAACCAGAGAAAGCCTCTAGTATTTGCTCATCACTAGTCAGTCTACAATGATTGTCATCAAGAATGAAAGTGATACATGATCTCTCTTGTTTCCCTCTTAAAGCGTTAGCAAGGATTTTGCCCAATTTATTTTGTTCAATGTGATACCGAGATGATTGCTTGAGCATTACTTGCTCTACTTCCATACTTAGGATTTCGTTGTATTGGTATCTTAATCTCTGGAGCCGCAGTAAGATACCGGAATCCGAGCGTTTATTCCATAGTTGCTCCCCAGCTCTAATTTGCTCATCTAGGTTGTTTAACTGGGCCTTTCTCCTTCTAATCTCCTTAATAATGAAGCTGGTAATTGATGCCCGTATGGAGGCTTTAAAGACCTCCCACCATGCCCAACTTGCCGTGTCATCCAACTTATTTGTGCAAAAGTAATTCCTAATGGCCGACCTCATTTCCTCTTTGAATGATGCATCCGCCAGCCAAGATCTACTCAAGGACCATGCTGGGTCGGGTCTGACATTTCCTGGTAGTGAAACTTTTAAAGTAATAGCCGCATGATTTAATTATTTATTTATTTAACATTTCTTATATACCGCCTTTCATGATATCAAGGCGGTTTACATTGAACAAACTGAAATTACATTGAACAGGGCATTATAACTTGGAGATAACTATTTTACAGGGAACATGGGCAATGGAGGGTTAAGTGGCTTGCCCAAGAACACAAGGAGCACCTGTGGGACTAGAAACCCCAGTCCTTCCAGCCCAAGGTTGCTGTCCTCTAGTGGGATTTGAACCCCTGACCTTCCAGCCTGAGGTAACTTGCCCCAACCACTAGGCCACTCCTCCTCCACAAACTTGTAATGATCCGAGATATGCATGTTCAGGGTGTCTGTATCGCAGGCTTCTGAAACTAATAATCTAGAAATTAGAAAAAAATCTATTCTAGACTTTGTCTACGGGGTGCATTAGTCTCCATATGTCTACCAGCCTGCTTGTTTCCATCAGGGCCCTGAGTGCCACCCTTGCTCTGGAAGCTTTCTTCATTCTACCAGGGTTCCGATCTATTAATGGGTCCAAGACCATATTATAATCACCTCCTATGATAACTGGAGTTAAAATATCCTCCTGTATAATTCCAGCTAGGTCCATGAAAAATTTGGGGTCATAACACAGGTACACTACCAAAAAACTGCCTCCAGTTTTGCAACTGATTCCTATAGATTTTGGGGTGCTGAATCCAGGAAAAATAGCCAAAATGTTCCATCACGTCATGTTTTCTTGCAAAATTAGATTTCTTACCCATATAAGGAATGTTCACATAATTTCTTTTTAGCCGACTGCAGTTTATTTTCTTGGCCCAAAATAGAGGTTGTAATGGTTAACTAACTAGAAATACTCCCTCATGATATTTTAGAGTGTTTTGTATTCATTTTATACATTAACAGGACAATTGGGAGGCGGGGGCTAAATCCAGTACTCGCGCTGGCGCATGTTCTTTCCTGTTCGCCTCGCCTCGTTCGCTCGCTCAAACACGGTGGTTGCGACATGAACGTTCCTGTCAAATTTCAGTTTCTTGCAAGTTCATTATTACCTTTTGTTTGCTCAGTCGTAATCCAGCTTTATTCCGAAGTGGTTCACTACAGTTGTAGTTTGCAGTGCTGTGTATTTGTGATGGCTCACAGAGCCAGAGGTTGCGTCAACTCTCCGGACAGTTTTTGTTTTATTTGTGGGGAATATACCATGAAAAAGCGGCAGAGGAACATTTCTGCATTTATTAAAAAGTATATTTCGCCTATTTCGGTTTGAAGTTAGGCGATCAAGACAAACCGTGGGCTCCTCACAAAGAGTGCAAGACATGTGAGGAAGATCTACACTTCTGGATGAAAGGTAAAAAACAAGCATTTCATGTCGGAATACCTATGATGTGGCGTGAACAAAGAGACCACAGCAGTGACTGCTATTTTTGCTCTTGCATTGTGAAGGGATACAACTTAAAAAATAAGAACGTAATAAGTTACCCAACCTTCCCTCAGCAATTAGGCCTATGCCTCATAGCAACGAAGTACCTGTGCCTGAACCACCAAAATCTTTGGATCATATTTGTGTGGACGGTTCTGATCATGATGAGACTCATCAGATGGCTTTTCCCGATGAGTCCAGTACTTCCGAGTTTGAAACTGAACCAGATCCGAAACCTGAACTTTTTTCTCAAGCTGAATTGAATGATTTAGTCTGGGATTTAGGACTCCCAAAAGATGCTGCCAAACTGCTAGGTTCTCGGCTTAAACAGAAAAATCTATTGTCACCAGGAACAACTTTTTATTGGTACCGCAACCGCGAGACACAATTTTTGAAGTATTTCAGCAAAGAGGAAGATTTGGTATTTTGCAACGATATATACGGAGTGATGGAAAAGTTTTAAACTCAAGTATGATCCTGCTGAATGGCGGCTGTTCATTGATTCGTCAAAAGACAGCATAAAAGGTGTTCTTCTTCATAATGGCAACACATTCGCTTCAGTTCCTATTGCTCACTCTGTTATTCTCCAAGAAAAATACGAGAATTTGGCCCTGATTCTTCAGAAGATTCGTTATGATGAGCATAAGTGGATGATTTGTGGAGACTTTAAAATTCTATCCATGCTATTAGGGCAGCAATCCGGTTTCACCAAATATCCCTGCTTCCTTTGCTTGTGGGATAGCCGGGCCGCGACCTACACTGGGGGAAAAAAGACTGGCCAATTCGGGAGTATTTGAGACCCGGTGAGAAAAATGTTCTTCATGAGAGCTTGGTACCTCGTGATAAAATTCTATTACCACCTCTCCACATTAAGTTGGGTCTCATTAAGCAACTCATCAAGTCCCTTCCAAAAGATGGTGAGTGCTTTCGGTACCTTTGCTCAAAGTTCCCCCGACTTTCTGAAGCAAAGCTAAAGGAAGGAGTGTTTGTTGGCCCTGATATAAGGAAACTCATTTCAGATGGAGCATTCGCTGAAACGATGTCTGAGAAGGAAAAGAAGCCTGGGATTCCTTCAAGGATGTTGTTCTCAAATTCTTGGGGAACAGGCGGGATGAGAACTATAAGGATATTGTTGCCAGGATGCTCAATGCCTTCAAAGAACAAGGCTGTAACATGAGCCTGAAAGTCCATTTCTTGCACTCCCATGTGAACTACTTTCCCGAAAACTTGGGGGCGTACAGTGAAGAACAAGGTGAAAGGTTTCACCAGGACATCAAGGACGCAGAGAGAAGGTACCAAGGAAGATGGAACACCACTATGATGGCTGATTTCTGCTGGTTGCTGCTGCGGGAAACCCCAGATGAAAAATACGCCAAGCAGCGCACCAAGAGAAGCATTCGGGGGAAGAAGAAACGGGCCCACCAGGAGATTGATTGACCCAAGAATGACTTTAAAATCTAAACTGTGTTGACAAATATCGTGTTTTTACTAAACTTTGAAATAAAAATTGCTAGTTATTACCACAGTGTCGGATCTCATTTATTAGAATTTTATTTTCATACCATCAGGTGTTTGTCTTCATGTATTGCAATGGTGCGGTTTGCGTTTTCTATTCTTACATACATACCTGTACAACATTTTTTGCACATTTCTTTGCTTTGCTTTGTGTCTAACCTCGCTCTTATATGCTCAATGTTTGTGCACATGTATGTGGCTGTTTTAAGTGCAGACAATTTTGCTACCATCACAGTGTGTTTTGTTGACATTATTCTTATGTGCTGCCTTGTTACAATTTTCTTTATTCTTATTTGAATAACTACTAAACAATTAGTATAAAGAATTCATCCAAGAAACTTTTATCTTGATCGCACTCAATCTGAAACGTTCACCTCAAACTGCTAACCCAATGTAGCAAAAAATCTGTACGTGATGGAGCAAATTGGTTACCAGATTTGGATTCAGCGCACCAAAAAACGTAAAAATCAATCGAAACATTAGAGGCAGTTTAAAAAAAAATTTTTTTAGTGTACCTGTGTAATTATTAGGACCGTAAACATTAAGGATTATTAATTTGGTCTCGCCAAGTACAATAGAAGTTTTTGCCCACCTTCCCTCTACATCGTTACGTGTGCTTTCCACCTTCAACCCTAAAGATTTACGTGCTAATATGGCCACTCCATTTTTCCTTTGGACAGCTGGAGAATGGCCAAATAAAGAAAAATGCCTTTCCTCCAACTTTTTTGTCTCATCCAGAGAAAAATCAGTTTCCTGCAGTAGGATCAAATCAGCTTGTTTCAGAATACAACAAGTTATAACCTTTTTTCTTTTTATCGGACCCTTAACGTTCAGAGATAATATTTTTAAGACATTAGCCATGGATTCCTAATGTTGATGTAGCCAAGACAGTTTGGGACTTCAGAAAACCATTATCCATATTTCTCCAACCCTCAGAGAACCAAACACCGCCCCCATAACCATGAGAACATACCATCGGGTGAGAGAGCAAATACATCAATACATGGCACGCCCCTGACCCCCTAAGCTGGTCTTTTTTTTCCCCTCCTCCTTTTCTTTTCCCTTTTTGCTTTGCCCCCTATCCACAAGTATATAAACAGACAGAGGTTTCACGTTTATCTTTAACGGTCCAAGAAGTAGCTACTGCCCCAACAGCATTTGACCAATATTTCAACACATTTAAGTCCTTTTTATCACAATCTAGCCATTGTATTTTCCTCCAGCTACCCTCAAGGGTAGAGCCGCATACATGGTAATCTAAAATCAAATGAGCACCCCAATACCGACGACGGTAAAGAGCAAGTCTGCAAATGTCCAGCAGCAAGCCGAATCCTGATAGGACTACGGGAAGCCGCGACCACTTAACTTATCCACAAAGTGCTCTTCATCCGCACCTGTTTGAGACCCGTTTGCGCACCAGGTGAGGAGCTTTTAGCTTTGATGCATTAGCAGTGCTTCCTGCTCTTCGAAAAACAATTCCAATGCTGCTGGATCCTCAAATGTTTTTGTAGAGTTGTTCAAGGTGACTTTGAAATGAGCAGGGCAGGAAAATCTGTAACATGCCTGCAGACGCTGCAATCTTCTTCTGAATGTCAGGAATTGTTTTCTCTTCTCCACAGTTGTCTTACTAAAGTCAGGGTAGAAAGCGATTTTATGGCCTTCATACTGAAGAGAGGTGGTAGATCTGGCTATCATTTGTGCGACTTGCTGATGCCGTAATACACAGATGATCGTAGGCCTTGGCCTCCTGGTTTGTAAGTTGAATGTTGTCGGGATATTTATTTATTTATTACAATCTTTTATATACCGCTCTATTTGGTATCAGCGCGGTTCACATACAACATCAGCAGAATAACAGGCTATTCCGTGTTTACAGCAAACAGGTATATAAACTTGGGTAACATAAGGTTAACTTATTACAAACATGATTATATAAAAGGTATCATGACAACACAAAAGTCCTAGTAATCTTACTGAGAAAGTGGGAGAGGCTATTTGAAGATAAGACGTGTCTCTTATTTGGGGGGGGCTTTTGCTGGGGGTAATGTTTGGTGGGTAGTATATGAGGAAAAGGTGATATTTAAGTGCTTTCCTAAATATGATATGGTGCACCCTTTCTATTTCAAATGGGCGAGTGAATTCTAATTTTAGCATTTTCGGGATTAAAGCTTCCAGAAAAGCTACTGGGTCTTTGCCTTCTGCTCCCTCCGGGATCCCAACTATACGGATGTTGTTCCTCCTAGCTCTGTTATTCATGTCTTCCATATTGCGTTCCAACCATTCCGCTCTCCGCGATGTTTTGATAAGTTGTGCCACTGCAGTTGTTTCAGCTTTCTCCAATCTAGTTGTTAGAGTTTGCATTTGTGCTCTCATTTCCTTCAGATCTGTCTGCATTTCACTCAGAGACTCTCCATTGGCCTCTACGCGGTTACGGACTGCACGAATTTCCTTCAGGATCTCTTGCATTCCCTCTGCTGAGTCCAGCTGTGACGCCATCTTGTGCGGGGACAACGGATCAGATTTTGATCGTTTTGTGCCTGTTCCCGGCAAGTTCACGAAGTCTAATCGGGTTTGTTTGCTGTTAGCCATATTCTCTCAGGAAAGGGTAATCCCCACAGGCTTCGTTTACCTATCCAACATTGGTAGAACAGGATTAATTGACGGGGTCTGCGGGAGAGGATCTTTTAAGCAGCCATGTTGATCCTTTGCTGGCTCCGCCTCCGGGTCTGCTGCTTTTTAACATTTTCATAAATGATCTAGAAATAGGAATAACGAGTGAGATTGAATAATTTTGTCTCATCTGAAAATTTTACTAAGTTGTTAAAACCCAAGAGGATTGTGAAAAATTGCAAGAGGACCTTGATAAATTGGAAGACTAGACCTTCAAATGGCAAACGGAACTTTATGTGGACAAGTGCAAAGCTACGCCCCTTGGAAAGAACAATACAAACTATGGTTACATGATGCAAAGTTCCACATTAGGAAACACCACCCAGAAAAAAGATTTAGGCTTCATCATGGATAACACGTTGAAACCCTCTGCCCAGTGTCCAGCGGCAGACAAGAAGGAAAATAAAATGCTAGGAATCATAAAGAAAGGGATGGAGAGTAAAACAAAGGATATTATAACACCTCTGTATCGTTCCATGGTGCAACCACACCTTGAATATTGTTGCCGTATCTTAAAAAAGATATAGAAGAATTAGAAAAGGTACAGAGAAGAGCCATCAAAATGGTAAAGGGGATGGAAGGATACCCCTATGAGGTGAGCCAAAAAGGTTAGGGCTTTTCAACCTGGAAAAGAGATGGCTGAGGGGAGATATGATAGAGGACTTTAAATTAATGAATGGAGTGGAACAGGTAAAGTAGATTGATTCTTTATGGCATTAAAAAGTAGAAAGACTAGGGGACATGCAATGAAGCTACAGAGTAACCCGTTTAAGACTAATAAGAGAAAATATTTTTTCACTCAACGTGTAATCAAACTCTGGAATTCGTTACTGGAGGATGTAATAAAAGCTGTTAGGGTAGCTGGGTTTAAAAAAGGTTTGGACAAGTTCCTGGAGGAAGGGTCAATAAACCATTATTAAAGAGAATATAAGCATAGAAGCATAGAAGCATTATGGAACTTGTGTGTCTTTTTGGGGAACTTCTAAGTACTTGTGACCTGAATTGGCCACAGTTGGAAACAGGATACTGGGCTTGATGGACCTTGTTCTGACTCAGTATGGAATTTCTTATGTTAGAAACTGTAGAAGCATCTCCACTGGGCAAGAAAAGGGGTCAATCTCCTTTGGAAACACCAGAGGGCAAACCTATGACATTGGTGCCAATGTCACCCATATGTAAGGACTGACTTCCTGTTTGTTCCTGGAGAATCGGGATTACCAGGGCCACTAATGATTTTTTTGTATCTGGCAGGGAATTGGGCATCTAGGCCTGCTTGGATCATCTGAGGTGATAGAAAATTTCAGGCAAAATGCTGCACTAGAGCATAGCTTAGCTTGCTGAATTGGCCCATAGGTAAGCCAGGGAAATTGCTTTGAAAATGGTCCAGGAATACATTCTAAGAAAACTGCTGTGACCTGATGGGGCCTAACAGAGATGTAGATAAGAAATTTAAACATGAAAGGACGACGACAAAAGTCAAGAAACATAAAACCAAACCCCATGCCTTTCCAACCTATTACTTATCTGTAGTACCTCAAACTATTTTCCGTTTTGTTGAGATGATGTAAAGTATTCCTAAGGGAAAAAAACTGTAATGAATTGTGACACTGCAGTTCTCAAACTAGCAGGATGATAGTGCACTGAAAGGCTGACTTTACAAACGGGTTTCTGCAAGTTGCTCTAGATATGGGTCTTAAGAATGGTTTTT